>JAESUZ010000005.1:1200000-1533268 GCA_017311185.1 Proteles cristata cristata | reverse complement strand
GCTTAGGTCATGATCTCGCGGTTCGTGGGTTCGGGCCCCGCGTCGGGCTCTGTGCTGACTGCCAGCTCAGAGCCTGTAGCCTGTTTCCGTCTGTGACTCCCTCTCTCTCTGACCCTCCCCTGCTCACGCTGTCTCTCTCTCTCTCTCTCTCTCCCCTAGGAAAAAAAAATTCCTCTCCACGCTCCAAATGCTTTTGTGGCCCTTAGAGAGGACTGAAAACAAGGTATACAAAAGGATTTGATTATTAGTGACATCAGATTTTTACCAAGTCTTGAGAGAGACGAAAAACATGTTGATTTTGAAAACAGCACTGAGGAAAGCCAAATGCAACTTTAAAAATACTCTTAACAATCCTTTGTCGTACATTTCTGATATCAGGAGAACACAGAATATGGTTCTTTAATCACTATAAAGGCGCTGAGTCGCAAGATCATCATGGTTACAGTGTGGTAGAAATGTGTTGCAGTTGCACTGCTTTTGCTCCCTGGTCATTACGCAGTCATGCAGTAATGCTCCACAAAAGCCCGCACACTGGCAACAGATCAGGGAATCAGCGGAGGCACTGACAGCATTAAGGTGTTTAATTATCTTTTCTGGAGGGGAAAAAAGTGGCAGTTTGCAATAATTAAAGGAAACTGTAGTAGAAGGCAGAAAAAGGAATCTAACACGGTATTTTCCAAGTTCGCCTGGTCCCCATAGTGACCGATTCTGTGGAAGCAAACTTTCCTCTGCACACCTGCTTAGGAAACCATCTGGCTTTGTTCGCCCGGGCCCTGTGCAGACCCTGTGAAGGTTATTGGTTCCAATAACCATCAGAGCAAGGTTTGGGGAAGAAGAAGGATTCTAGCTGAGACCTGACAGCTAGAATTTTAAAATACAGCTAGTATTTTATGTAGTCATCTTTAGTTTTTGATTGGTGTGTCTCCCTGCTGTTATGGGAGAAGAAACAGCCTCTTTTGTGTTCGTAGAGCTCTTGGCCCAAAGCAGGTGGAGCATAAATATCTGAGTAAATTACGGAAACAAAAATGTACAAATCCTATGTTATCTGAATTGGTCAATGAACAGGTTAATCAAAATTTCCAATTAATACAGAGTTATATCTTCTCTAAGATTTAAATTATAATAAAAGACTCTAAGATTAAACTGAGAAGAACAGCTTTTCCGAGTAATTAAGATGTTTCATCTTCATTAGAAACACGGTATTTCAGATATGTTAAATCAGACTCAGAAAAAAAGGCACGGGAGGTTTAGAGTCAAAAAGATGTTCAAAAGGCACATACTTAAGTCAGCAAGTACTGCTGTTCCAATTTCATCGATGCCGCATTTTATCTGTTTGACCTCCCGCAAGTTCCTTAGCTTCACATTCCCATCTTTAAAATAAGATAACCTCTCCTGTCCTAGGAATTTGAGAAGACAGCACTAAAGAATGTACTAAAATGTTTAGCTTAATGCCTGGCTTAGAAAAGCTTTCCAGCCAAAGCTTCCTTCCTTACCTCTTGTAGTTGGACAGCTCCTTAAAGTACCACACAAACCAGCCTTAATTACATTGCATTGCCTTTAAAAATTATCATTTTTATCTAAAAAATGAGGAAACAGGCCATGGAAATTTAAGTACCAAGCATGAGGTTGCATGGTCCATTTGATTTTTTTTTTTTTAATATTTATTTCTGAGAGAGAGAGACAGAGAGCAAGCAAGGGAGGTGTAGAGAGAGAGGAAGACACAGAATCTGAAGCAGGCTCTAGGCTCTGAGCTGTCAGCACACAGCCTGACACGGAGCTCGAACTCATAGGCCACGAGATCATTACCTGGACTGAAATTGAACGCTTAACCAACTGAGCCACCTAGGTGCCCTGGTACATTTGATTTTTTAAAAGGACAAGAAAATATCTCATGAGAACTTTTCAATAGTTTTATAAGAAAGAAAAACACTAATTCTATAATTTGTCATAATATGACTAAAGATAATTAATTTTGTTCAAATAATATTAACCAATACCAAAGCTTGTTTAACAGTTTTATCCCAGAGCACGTGAGATTCTGTGATGTTTTAAACAGAGCTTAGACAAAGAAACCAGTCACGGGAATGATCTCTTTTACTTCTGCAACAGACTGATGGCCTATTCACACGTTTCCTAGTCCAACGGGAAGCTAGTTGGGAAAGTGGAGAGAACTTCATTATGATCCTGGACTCTACTTTTTAGGGTTATTTTCTGTTAATGACAGAACTTGAATAAGAACCTGGACCCTACTTTCTAGCCATTAAATCTTGGGCAAATCACTTACCTTAGTCCAGTCTTTGAATGGTCATGGCATAAATGAAAATAATCTTGCCTGTCTTAAGCATCTTGCAGGATTTTTTTAAAATGACCAGATTAGAAGTACTTGTAAAATTATGTTAAAAACAGCCATGCTCTAAAACAATGTAAATGAGCTGGCAATCTTCTTACATAGTTTTCGGTTTTCATTGTTTTTTAAGTAAAGATTTACTGAGAATAAGGGAACACCATCCTGATTAAATTTCTACTTCAAATGACAACTAAATCAGGTGAGCGAAAAATTTCGGGGGTAACTTATAGTCCTGCAATTTGAACACTGAATGCTTGGATGGCGATATGTTCTGAACAGTTCAAAATTTTCTTGGCTAAAAGTCAGTTCCTTGGGGTAAGGAGAGATGAATAGGCAGAGCACAGAGATTTTTTTAGGGCAGGGAAACTATTCTGTATGATAGTACAATGGTAGATACATATGATTATACATTTGTCAAAACCCATAGAATGTAAAACACCAAGAAGGAACCCTAATAATGGATTTCGAGTGATAATAATGTGTTAATGAAGGCTCATCGATTATAACAAATGTTGTACAGGATCCTGGTACAGGACTTTGATAGTGGGAACAACTGTGAGGTGGGGGTCAGGGTAGGGGAAAGGAGTATTGGCAGGAGATCTATGGAAACTCTATATACTTTCTGCTCAAGTCTGCTCTGAAACTAAAATTATTTCAAAAAAATCAAGTCTAAAAAATAAATAAGTAAAAAGTATATTATTAAAAAAAAACCCATAAACTTCCTAGAAGAAAATACAGGGGAAAAGCTTCATGGCTTCAGATTTAGCCATGATTTCTTGGATATGACACCAAGGCAACAAAAGCAAAAGTAGGTAAAGGAGCCCAAATTAAACTTAAAAACTTTTGTTCATCAAAGGACACAATCAACAGAACTAAAAGGTAACCTATGGAATGGGAAAAAATATTTGCAAATCACACATACGATAAGGAATTAACATCCAGAATATGTGAAGAAATCCTACAACTCTACAACAAAATATTAAATAACCCAATATAAAATCAGACGAAGCACTTGAATCATCATTTTCCCAAAGACAACACACAGATGGCCAGCAAGCATATGAAAAGATGTTCACCGTCACTAATCGACAGAGAAATGAAAAATCAGAACCACAGATAGTACCTCCTTCCCATGTGGATGGCTACTATCAAAAATAAGGAGTGTTGGTGGGACGTGTTGAAGTTGGAAGCCTTATGCACCGCTGGTGGGACTGTAAAGTGATGAAGTCACTGTGGAAAACAGTATGAAGGTACCTCAAAAAAATTTTAGAAACAACTACCAAATGTTTCAGTGATCCCACATCTGGGTAAACATCCAGAAGAACTGAAAGTAGGGTCTTGAGGAAATATTTGCACAGCCATGTTCAGAGCACCATTATTCACAATAGTTTTTCATCACAATAAACAGATGAATGAGTGAATGAGTAACTGAACCTACTAAAAATAAGTTACCCCTTGAGAATGTGTTGAGGATTATACTGTGATCTAACTCTGCATGTACCAGCATGACAAGTGAGTGTGGGGAAGGAGACACCTAGATACGCCAAAAGATTAGGTTCTAAAAAACTGGTGGCTAAGATGATTATAATAAAGACAAAGAAAAGATACCAAAGGCTGTCAAAATAATCTGGCAATATTCCTCATTCATGTCCTTCCCACAGAGGAACAGACACTTGTTTTCTCTCTGCTGTTGGAACTTTTCACCGTTTAATTCTTTATCCCTAAAGGCTTTAATATCTTTTTGGCTTTTTTTCAGGGAGTCAAGAAGATAACATGAAAAAGGAATTATTTCAGGCATCGTAGCCAGTCTGTTCTCATTTATGTCTCGCCTTTAGACTGATCACACATGGAAAGAAGCTGACAGTCAGAACCTGGACAGGATCCTGCACATCAGTGAACGATTGCTCTCTCCCAAGATAAAAGAAAAGATAAATGAGAGGGGAAGGGACTGAGAGGGAGAAGCAAGCAAAAGAGAAAGCAAAAGTAACAGCAGAGGAGGAAAGCGAGCAAGGAAAGGTCTTTTGAAGACTAATCTAAAATCTCTGATGGGCAACTCTGAACGCAGATTTCTAACAATAACAGACGCTGCCTTTTCAGTGACAGTTACCTTCAAATAAACGATCTCGTTTGATATCTCAATAGTCCTTTCTAGAAATAAGAAACACTGAGGCTGGGAGGGATTAGGTGAACTGCCCAAGAACATTAGCTAGTAGAAGGTGGAGTTGATATTTTAACATAAATCACTGTCTCTTTTATAAATTATAAACCGCATGTTCCTTTAAAAGGTAATATAACACTGTATTTTGAGAGAGAGAGAGAGTGCAAGCAGGGGAGAGGCAGAGAGAGAGGGAGACACAGAATCTGAAGCAGGCTCCAGGCTTCGAGCTCTGAGCACAGAGCCCAACGGGGGAGGGGGGGATGTTCAACCCATCAGCGGTGAGATCATGACCTGAGCCAAAGTTAGACACCTAACTGACTGAGCCACCCTGGCACCTCTGCTCATCTTTTTCTAATGTACAGTCAAGTAAATCTTATGCAAAGCAGGTACTGAGTGCTTATTCAAGGTATCATTCCTTGAGTTCAACTCTTAAGAAAGAATTTAAATGTTGTAGGGGCACATGGGTGGCTCAGTCGGTTAAGCGTCTGACTCTTGATTTCGGCTCGGGTCATGATTTCATGGTTTGAGAGATCAGCATGGGGCCTGCTTGGAATTCTCTCTCTCCTTCTTGCTTTGCCCCTCCCCACTCGTGCTCACGCACGCTCACTCTCTCTCCAAATCGCTTTCTCTCAAAATAAATAACCTTAAAACAATTTTTAATGTTTATTTTGAGAGAGAGAGAGAGAGAAAAAGCAAGAGTGGGGGAGGGGCAGAGAGAGAGGGAGACACAGAATCCGAAGCAGGCTCCAGGCTCTGAGCTGTCAGCAGAGCCTGATGCAGGGCTCAAACTCACAAACCGGGAGATCATGACCTGAGCTGAAGTCAGATGCTAAAATATCTGAGCTACCCAGGCGCCCCTCAAATAAATAAACTTTTTAAAAACAAGAAATGAATGTCAATTGCACCTCAATTAAAAAAAGATAATTGAAGGTAAAATCAGTTAACAAAAGTATTATAAGCATGGGTAGAGAAAGCTAAAACTTTTAGGATGAAAAGGAGAGTTCTTAACTTAGTATGACCAAATAAATATAAAACGACCCCTTATATTTTTGATAGCTTCCTCAAATCCCTGGTGCTCCACACAAGATGCGTGATAGTGTTCAGCAAACGCTTCTTTTGTAGGTCCATTTCCTGCCCTGCTGCCTTGTATGATGCGCTGTAGCCAGAGTATATCTTGGCTCCTTCGTTTTCCATGCCTCAGTAACTTCATTTAATGATCAAAGAAGCATTCCATGGCCCCTCAAGCAGGTGTCCTTTCTCTCATTTCCAAGGTGTTCTGAGCCTTTTCCTGTCAAAGCTCTCCTGGGTTTTTGTATCCCCCAAAGCCATCGTGGTATCTGGCACAGAGTAAATAGATTTGCAGCAACAAGATGGATGAGGGAAAGTATTTTCTCAGGTTTGCCCTTCCTAGCAATTCACTTGTGCTTAAATTTTGATGGCCTGTATGGCACTAACAGATTACCATTTAAGAATAAAGACGAGGGGGCACTGGCAGGAGGAAATTCAAGGTACCTGGTACAAAAGGCACCCAAAGTCTACTTAAAAGCCTATAGAATAGCTTCTTGTATGAATTCCCAGGTGGGTGTTCCTGGGGAGCCTGGGTTCCTGTCTCACCCTTCACAACCCTCCTGGTACAAATCTCTCATGCTCTGTCCAAAGCAATGTTCCATCCAGTTAAATGGGCCAATAAAACCCAGTAACTCAGAGAAGGGGCTCTGGAGTTAGACTGCTGGTTCAAATCCCACTTTTGTCACTTGCAGCTGGAAACACTTGGGTTGTTTAATCTCCGTCTTCCCTCAGCTACCTCATGTGTAAAGTGAAAATCATGTGTTTGGTATGTTTGGGGGATTAGGTGAGATAATGCATTTGAAACCTCACACAATACCTGGTCCTATTCCCACCTTTACTCTGTACTTTCTTTACCATGCAGAAGCCCAGAGCTCCCTCCATGTGCAAATTTTCTGCATAATTACCCTACACTCCACAGACTGCTATGCCCTCTCTGCACTCCTTGTCTTTTGCCCTGTCACTGGTTTTCTCTGTCCCTGGTCAAGTGAAGTATCTAACTCCCTAGCTCCCTACTTTTACCTCACGAATTCAAAGAATAAAAATAAAAAAGTTTCCACTGAAACTAATTTGACAATAAACTATTTGTAAAAAAAAAAAAAAGAAGAAGAAAAAGTTTCCACTGATGGACATGTAGGTGGAGGGGAAGTGGGGTTCCACTTTGAGATCCATGGTGTTCACTAAATGATTATGACTTTTAGCTTAGAGATACCAAAAACAGTTATGAGATAATTGCAGAAGATAAAAAGACAATAATTATATTCAAATGTAAATAACATCTATTGAGAATGAATTTCATACTCAGCACTGCACCGGGCTCTATCATATTTTTTTTTTTCTCACCTAATCTTCAAACTAACATTCAAGGTAGGCATTAGCCATGTGTACTGAAAATAAATGGACTAAGGCCCCAAAATTTAAGCAGCTTGACTGACGTTGTACAACTAAAGTAATTAAGATGAAATTTTAATACAGATCTTCTCATTCTACACACAAAGGCTCTTTGGCTATACTATATGGTTTTTTACTTCTAGATACAAAAGTGAGTTAAATGTTTGCATTTTTCTTGGTTAGGATCAGTAATATGAAAGTGAACTTTGCTTAGCTCTCCAGTGTGAAGTATAAAGGCTGAATATTATGTTTACTCATTTACTCACTCAATAAAGTTCTTAACGATATTTACCACACGGTGAGCATAGTGCTAGATGATAATGGGCAATGGAAAGCTGACTCTGGAGTTTACCGGTCTATAGTAGAAGAGACAGGTTTAACCTAATAATCACAGAATTAACTCCGATAAAAGGTAGAGAGAAAAGCACTACAGGGAGTGTGTAGAAGAAGAGTCAGTCTCTGAAATGGACATGAAGGTCTTTCTACCTCACACCTGTCAGAATGGCTAACATTAACAACTCAGGCAACAACAGATGTTGGTGAGGATATGGAGAAAGAGGAACCCTTCTATACTGCTGGTGGGAATGCAAACTGTGCAGCCACTCTGGAGAACAGTATGGAGGTTCCTCAAAAAAATCAAAAATAGAACTACCCTACTACCCAGCAACTGCATTACTAGGTATTTATTCAAGAGATACAGGTGTGCTGTTTCGAAGGGGCACATGCACCCCAATATTTATAGCAGCGCTATCGACAATAGCCAAAGTATGGAAAGAGCCCAAATGTCCATCGATGGATGAATGGATAAAAAAGATGTGGTATACATATACAATGGAGTATTACTCAACAATCAAAGAGAATGAAATCTTGCCATATGCATCTACGTGGATGGAACTAGAGGGCATTATGCTAAGCGAAATTAGTCCGACAGAGAAAGACAAATGTCATAGGAGTTCACTCATATGAGAATGCAAGATACAAAAGAGATGACCATAAGGGAAAGGAAACAAAAATAATATAAAAACAGGGAGGGAAACAAAACATGAGACTCTTAAATATAGAGAGCAAACAGAGGGTTGCTGGAGGGGTTGTGGGAGGGGCGATGGGCTGAATAGGTAAGGGGCATTAAGGAATCTACTCTTTTTTTTTTTTTAAGTGTTTTTATTTATTTCTGAGAGAGAGAGAGACAGAGTGAACAGGGGAGGGTCAGAGAGAGAGGGAGACACAGAATCCGAAACAGGTTCCAGGCTCTGAGCTAGCTGTCAGCACAGAGCCCGACGTGGGGCTTGAACCCACGAACCATGAGATCATGACCTGAGCTGAAGTCGGATGCCCAGCTGACTCCACCACCCAGGCGCCCCAAGGAATCTACTCTTGAAATCATTGTTGCACTATATGTTAACTTGGATGTAAATTTAAAAAAATACATTATTAAAAAAAAAAAGAAGGTCTTCCTTAATGAAGTGAGGTTTGAGTTAAGAGAATTGAAAGAGCAGAGGTGCCTGGGTGGCTCAGTCAGTTGGGCATCCAACCTGGGCTGAGGTCATGATCTCACAGCTTGTGGGTTCGAGCCCTGCATCGAGCTCTATGCTGACAGCTCAGAGCCTGGAGCCTGCTTCAGATTCTGTGTCTCCCTCTCTTTCTGCCCCTCTCCTACTTGCACTCTGTCTCTGTGTCTCTCTCAAAATAAATAAACATTAAAGAATTAAAAACATAATAGGAATTCAGGGGAAAGATTTCTCTCTATATTTCCTTCCAGATATCATCATATTAGAATAAACAATATTCAACTAAAATCATAAACCAAAATCAAAATACTATATACAGGCCAAAATGTCCACTCTCTTCTGGTTTGAATAAAAGTAAACAAACAAAAAAGGAATGACGTATGCCACTTTTTATACTATCCTTCTTTAAAAAAAGTGCTTGAAGTTCCATATAGAAAGTATATTTTGCTTTCACTTCACAAATAGAAAAATGCACAGTTTAGAATGGAAGAAATGTAATATTATACTACGGTCTTCTCTATTCTTACTTTGAAAGTTTTAAACTTATGCCATAAACATAAAATGATGGTCAAGGGCAGAAGTGAACAGAAAAGAAGTTAATAAAATCATAGGCTGATGGGGCAGAAGGGTGAGGGTGCTGGTATGTATATATGCCTAAGGTCCTCAGCCCCTCTTATGAAATTCAAAGAGCTGTTTTTCATCTTCCCGAAGGTTAAAAGCCACACATCTTCCACACTGTCTTAGCATTGCTCAAAAGCCACACATCTTCCACACTGTCTTAGCATTGCTCCTAAAGGCTTCTTCTGACATCCCTGGGGGATTATGTGGCAGGCCTTACACATACTCCCTGACCATCACACCTGCCCTCACAGCTCTTACCAATGGCTCTACACCAATGACTCCCTTAACACCTAGAACAGCACTAGGTTCTTGGGATAGCACTCAATAAATGCTTGTCGAACAAATGAATGAATGCATATCTTTTTTTTTAAAGAAAAGTTCTACTTACACTAACTTATGGTCTTCTCTTTGTGTTTCCTAGAATATTAACAATCTCAGTGCACCTGGGTGGCTCAGTCGGTTGTGTTCAACTTTGGCTTAGGTCATGATATCACAGTTCATGAGTTCGAGCTCCATATCGGGCTTGCTACTGTCAGCACAGAGCCTGCTTCAGATCCTCTATCCCCCTCCCCCACCTCTAACTCTACCCCCACTCATGCTTGCTTGTGCGTGTGCACTCTCGCTCTCTCTCTCTCTCAAGTATAAACATTTAAAAACCTCACCACTGGAAAATCTGCTGATGTGTTCTCTGATTAGTCATTCTATTCTACCTTTCTGCCTGAAAGAAATACATATTTTTAGCTGGGCATCTGTCTGTCCAAAGAAGAATAACAATTTTCAGCCTCTTTTATAGCTAGCTACATTACTAAATTCTGGACAATGGAATATAAACTAAGGAATTATGGACCGCTGTCCAGAAATATCATTCAAGGAGAAATGTTGTCCTTCCCTTCTTTTTTGCCTTCTTGACAGCTGGAATGCAGCCTTGATAATTAAAGCTAGTGTCCTCCTGATCCCGAGGAGATGGAAGTCACACAACACGCAAGGGGCTTGGATCCTAGACACCGTACAGTATACCCACTTCCAGACTCATACCTGTGGGGAAGATAAATTTCTATCCTCCAGAGTACTATTGTTTTGGGGTTTCTTTGAGGATCAGTTAGAAACTTAATCCTAACTGATGCATTGTCTACATAATTCTCTATATTCTCCCCTTCTTTGCTATCAAGTAAATTCTCCTTTAAGATTATGGTCAGATTATTACTCCGGCTCAAGACCTTGAATAGTCCTCTACTGACTACAAGAACAAGTCTCTGTTCAAAACCCTGCAGCACTACACCACAAACCTTATCCAGCTACTCTACCTCCACACCTGGTTGGATGTGATTTATACCTGCTTTGTTTACTACAAAACTGCTTTGTGCAATTAAAAGGAATACGGTAAGCAGAAAAGAATACAGAAAACAGTCCATGCCAGACGTTTCGCATATCTGCTGCACAATTTTACAGAACCTCATGTTCATTCATTTACTCATTTATTTAATATTTATTGAGTGTGTCCTCTGGATAAGACATGAACACGATGGACTGAATTAAAAATAAATAAAGATATACTATCCTCATGAAGCCATAATGAATAACCACATATGAATAACCTTAACATCACAGTAGGCTATAAAAGTAAACATGGAATAAGAGAAGAACTGGGTGAGCAAGTTATGGAAGACAACACTTCTAGCTCAATCAGGAAAGTTTCCTAGCAAGAAGAAAAGATGGTAGCATCTGAGTGTATATGAAGGGCTGCTTGCACGTGCAGGCTGCTGTATTCTTATTTCTTGTGTCTACTCTACATAGTATTTCTGCCTCTTTTGCTGTCAGGTTGACACTTTTCTTTTGTTGACCCTGCAATCAGCAGACCTGCTTAAAGTCTCTCTGTCAAGTACTATGTTTGTCATTTTTGTCACATCCTAGGTGAATGTTTATTGTTACAAGATATCAATGTGTGCACCTTTAACCCTGACCCTTTCAGTGACAATGCATTTTACTAAAACTAAAAGCATCAGAAATCAGTGTTTCTCCCATCTGCAAATGAATGAATTTGAATATTGAGAAAAATGATGAGTAAAATGATCTTTTCTAGGGCACTAATTTATATCAAGACTGTAGGAAATTTCCAAAGAGTTAAGAGGGATTTGAAATGTTTTCCTTAAAAATTCTACTTCATTCAAAGGTTAAACAATTTTTATGATGAGCTTAGATTTGTGTAACAGAAAAGCATGAGGGAAAGTCTGGTCATGATGAAAAACTACCATGTGCAGAATGCTATCCACCTGGTATGCATTATGTCACTTAGACCTCTAAACAATTCAGTGAGATAGATGATTTCGTCTCCACTTTATAGCTAAGGAAAGAGTTCTAGAGAGATTAAATAAGAGATGACCTGGGACTACAATTATATAACCCAAACCCTAATCTCTTAACCACTAAATGGTGAGTTATATGTATTTACATAAAGTCAAAGATAATTAGACTTTCATCAGAATATACAATACTGATCTTGAATATATGACTTTAAAACATCACTTATTGTTTTATACAACATTAAGCAATTATTATGCACCAAGGACTGTGTTGGGACTCATGTGACAGAACCATTCTAAATATGGTAGAGTTTTTTTTATAGAAGTGGGAACTGTACTTCCTAAACTTTGAAAAGTCACCTTTTTATTTTGCCTAAGTTGTACTAGAGTTTACATCAATTTTGGAGAAAAAATGTTTTTTTAAATTGGAGATATTTTTTATTTCAAGGTAAAAAAGTTTATTTATTTATTTTGAGAGCGAGAGGCAGAGAGATTGAAAGAGACAGAATCCCAAGTAGGCTCAACACTGTCAACACAGAGCCTGACAAGGGGCTCAAAGCTACGAACCGTGAGATCATGACCTGAGCCAAAACCAAGAGTCAGATACCTGACCAACTAAGCTACTCAGGCACCCCTGGAGATAAAATGTTATAGATTATTTATTATCTGCTTTGTAATCATTGGTTCTGAACTAATTTCAAAAGTCATACTGTACTATATAGTTCTAGTCAGTCTGTTCTGGATTTAAAGTGTCATCTATCCATCCTATCCTTCATGGTTTTTATTGATTAGAACAGTGTTTTGTGGGTTTCACAGGTAATATAATACAGAGAACTATCTGATCCCAAAAAACATACATTCCAAACCTAAATAGAAAGTTCAAGGGACTGACTGTCATCCTTGGACTCCTTATCAGCTGAAACACCCCAGGTTTAAAAAGCCCCAGATTTAAAAAGCCCCAGTTCTTGGAGAACCTGGCTGGCTCAGTTGGTGGAGCATGTGACCCTTTATCTCAGGGTTACGAGTTCAAGGCCCAAGTTGGGTGTAGTGATCACTTACAAATAAGATCTTTAAAAAAATATAAATAGGGGCACCTGGGTAGCTCAGTCAGTTGAACATCAGACTTTGGCATATGTCATGATCTTGCCCTTCTTGGGTTTGAGTCCTTCACTGAGGTCTGTGCTGACAGCACAGAGCCTGGAGCCTGCTTCAGATTCTGTGTCTCCCTTTCTCTCTCTGCCCCTCTCCTACTTGCGCTCGGTCTCTCTCTCAAAAATATACATTAAAAAAATAAATAAAATAATTTAGGCTCTTTTAAGTTTTTTTTTTTTTAATTTATTTCTGAGAGAGAGAGAGAAACAGACAATGTGAGCAGGGGAGAGTCAGAGAGAGAGAGGGAGACACAGAATCTGAAACAGGCTCCAGACTCTGAGCTGTCAGCACAGGGCACGACGCGGGGCTTGAACCCATGAACCGTGTGATCATGACCTGAACCAAAGTTGGATGCTTAACTGACTGAGCCACCCAGGAGCCCCAGTAATTTAGGCTTTTAACATTAGTTGAAAATAGTTATCTTCAAGGTTTTATCTGCTCTTACCAAACAGAAAATGCCCTCCCCTTAAAAGTCATCGAACTAGAAGGACTCTTAGGGGTCATGTAGTGCCACATTCATTTGAGAGATTAAGGAGGTGAAGCGTCAGAGTCAGTGACTTGCCACCAACCAGGCGCAGCACCATGGTTTCTAGGCTTCACTCCCTCTGCTCTCCCAGGAACACCAGAGAATCCCTCGGGACTGTAATTTCTTCTCTACGATCCCTGAGGAAAATGAGAATTTCACACATAAATGAGGCCAGATCCACATTGGGTATTTCATGCACAGATAGAATAATTTGTCAAATGAACCAGAAAACACCTCTCAAATCTTGAGAAAATCCTCAAAGTAAAGCTATAGGATTTTCAAATCATAGGGTATTTTAAACACGAGGGTTTTAGGTCTATAGATACTTCATAAACATTAAACAAGCATATAGGGAGAGACACCTGGGTGGCTCAGTCGGTTAGGCATTGGACTTCGGCTCAGGTCATGATCTCACGGTTCATGGGTTTGAATCTCATGTCGGCTGTCTGCACTATCAGCATAGACCCTCCTTTGGATCTTCTGTCTCCCTCTTTCTCTGCCCCTCCCTCTCCCCCGGGCCCCTGCACTCTCTCTTTCAAAAATAAACATTGGAAAAAAAAAAAGCATGAGGGAATAAAATAAAATTATTTTTACATCAAAGTATTTTGATCCTTTAAAAATAGCCTGACTAATTTGAGTCAATATTTGATACCACCATTTGTCAGAAAGAATTAGGGCTATGTTTTAATTACAAGTTAATTTAAGGTTTGTAAAGCTGATTTTTTTATGGGATGTAAAAAACTTGAATAACTCGACTGACATAATTTATCCCACCAAAGAACAGAGAGTTAGAGCGTATCACTAATCATATCTGGAAGGTAAATATATAACACAATAAACATGTAAACAGATTATTTCACAGTAAGAGTATACCACAATTAAGTTAACAACTTCCGATCTTGCAATTTTGCATGAAAGAATATACCAATATATATGCCTTTTGTATATAGCTATCCTTTTTGGAGTACTTACCATTTAAAAGTGACATACTAAACAGTTTATATATTTTATGTTATTTAATCACTAGGAAAAAATTTATGGAATTTTTTTTTATAGAAAAGGAAATCAAAGGTCAGACAATTCTGTAATAAGTGATTTGCCCAAGACTATAAAGATAGCAAGCTGGAAAGCAGAATTTGAACCCACACCTGATTCAAAGCTTTAACTTCTATGGTAGAACCTAGGGGCTGGCAAACTTTCTGGAAAATGATAGTACATATTTTAGGCTTTGTGGGCTTTATGGTCTCTGTTGCAATTAATGCATTCTGCTGTTTTTTATTTTATAAAAAAAAATTTTTTTAATGTTATATTTATTTTTGAGGGAGCCAGGGCACGAGTGGGGGAGGGGCGAGAGAGAGGGAGACACAGAATCTGAAGCAAGACAGAGCCTGATGCAAGGCTTGAACCCATGAACTGTGAGATCATGACCTGAGATGAAGTCAGACACTTAACCGACTGACCACCCAGGGCATCCCGAATTCTGCTGTTTTTTAAAGTTCAAAAGCACTAGAGACAATACATAAATTAGTGGGTATGGCCATATTCTATTAAAACTGTTTACAGAAACATATAGTAGGTCAAATCTGGCCCATAGGCTGTAGTTTGCTGAATCCTGGAAAAATGATGAATTTTAAATAAGCTCACCCCTCACCAAAAGTTTGCTGGTTACAAAGTGAAAAGGCTGCTACTCTTCCTACTTGATCAAGACACTATCCTGTTAGCTTGCCCTGAATGTGTTAACAATGCATAAACCATATTACAGATTTGTTCAGAAACCACTGAGCAGAACACAAAATGTCTGATTTAAAAAAAAGAAGAGAGCAGGAAAATAAACTCATCTACCTCATTATTCTACCACCCGCTCTCACCAAGCATATGAATTCCTCATAAGAACTTCTTTACAATTATTGAAAAAATTTGTTTCTCAGAAAAACCACTGTTCCACTGGGAGAAAATGTCCTTTCCTTACATACTATCATTGCACACTATGTAGCCCATAAAAAGAACCTTCTAAGTAATACATGTAGATGACAGGATAATTTTATCTTCTTTGGTGAGCCACTGTTTCAAGAGAATGCTCCCTTTATAAATTGAATAGACTTGGCCATTCTCTCATGAATATTCATTAGGTTACATGCAAAAATGGCTTTTTCTACATTCAAAGAACATTACTGAACATCTACAATGACCTTAGCTTTGGCTACAGAGGAAACGGATGCATAAAGACCTAACTTCAGAACAGCACCGTAAGCACATGCAAAGCCATATTCCCACATGGGACATGATTATTTAGGCATTAACTAAAAGAAATAAGGGCACAGACATATGATGAAAGTTATAGATTCCACGGGGACTAAAGCATGAGAAGCTAGTTCTGTAGGTTCTGTGATCTGTGAAAACACAGATTATCTACCTGCCAAAATGATTCTTCTTGAAGAACAATCAAAACAGAGGACTAAGCAACTTGCGAATTATTATATAAATGTGCCTTGGCAATCAATCAAATCCAATGTCTGTCATTTGAGGAACCAAAGCCTTTAATTTAATTTTGCACGGGAGCAGAGGGCTGTTTTCAGAGATTTCCCATGACACAGATGAACAGCCATAACCAGTATAATTTTGTTATTAGACGATCACTATGTGCATGTTTAATCCCTGCAGGTATACTCAAGACCTCTCCAAGAAACATCAGATGTATTCAAGCAAACACTTAAATGGGAAGCTAGTAAACTGCCCATTATGTATAAAATTTTAAAAAACTTTTATACCTCATGATCTTTTGTTTTATGAAGCTGAAAGTGGCTACCTTCTCATTCCCAGCATACTCTTACATCTTCACTGGCTTTTGAAATACTCAAGGGAACAGATATTTAAAGTCTGAAGCAGGTACAGGCAACACAGAGCCAAAACCCAAATGCAATTCAAAACGTTTACCAAAGTGCTAATACATTTCCATGTCACCTAGGATGAACCTGAAGATACTGAAGCACTCAAAACAAAATTTTTTAAAAATTCCATCTAAGTATCTAATTAACCTTAGATGCTTACCTATTTCCTTCTGGTTAGCGCCAAGAGACTTATTTCTTTTCCAAATGTAGAAATTGTTCAGGAATAGAAGAAAAAGTTGTTTATGCTCAGAAGCCTGATTCATGCTGTGCAGTGTGTGGTGCCACAGTGATCTGTACCCTGAAGACTAATGGCACACCTCCATTACTGTTATTTTCCCCAATTCGGTTTCATTTGGGCTGTGATTTCTTCTTTTAAATTGGAATTTTCTTTTTTATTTTTTAAACTTTAACTTTTTTTTTAATGTTTCATTTATTTCTGAGAGAGAGAGACAGCATGAACAGGGGAAGGTCAGACAGGAGACACAGAATCCAATGCAGTCTCCAAGCTCTGAGCTAGCTGTCAGCACAGAGCCCAATGTGGGGCTCGAACCCACGAACCGTGAGTTTATGACCCAAGCTGAAGTCGGACGCTTAACCGACTGAGCCACCCAGGTGCCTATAAATTGGAACTTTCAATATTAAAATGTGGTTTGCTGAAGAATACAGTGAACATTTTTCACAATTCAGAATGCCAGCATGCTTTTGTTTTGTTTGGGAACTTAAATTACATGTCTACTTACCCAATTACTGAAAAAGAGGTGAGTCTATCAATTTGTCTTTGCCAATAGAATGAATTATTTTACAAGATCCTCGGTAAAAAGTACAGTCTTTGGGGTCATCTAGACTTTATCAAGGGAATAATGAGACTTTAAGAAAGAAACTTATAGGAGTGCGTGGGTGTCTCCCTCTCTCTCTGTCCCTCCCCTGCTTGTGCTCTGTCTCTCAAAAATAAATAAAAACATTAAAAAAATTTATTTAAAGAAACTTACAAAATGATATGGATTGAAGAGAATAATTTAAGTAAAGCAGTTAGCACAGTGCCTGGAACATAAGTACTCAACACAATTAAAGAAAGGAAACTTTAAATTTTATTTCAGCTATTCTAAAATGGGATTTCCATGGGTTAGCTACCAATAATTTCCATTTCAGGAAATAATACATTTGTGAGCTTTCAGTTCAAAAATTCTTTTTTTTTTTTTTTTTTTATTTCTAGGAGAGAGAGAGAGAGAGAGAGAGAGAGAGACAGCGTGAGCAGGGGAGGGTCAGAAAGAGAGGGAGTCACAGACTGGGAAACAGGCTCCAGGCTCTGAGCTGGCAGGCAGCACAGAGCCCGACACGGGGCTCGAACCCACGAACCGCGAGATCATGACCCAAGAGAAAGTCGGATGTGTAACCGACTGAGCCACCCAGGCGCCCCTCAGTTCCAAAATTCTTATTCCTCTGAAACCTGGTCTTACTTTGTCCTCTCTGCTTTCCCGCTTGTGACATTTCTTTGCCCGAGTGGACTCCCACGTCTGCAGCTATCATATTCTTGCCAATCCTACCAACTTTTCAACCTCAGTTTCTTCCAGAGGGCCTTGCAGTGAATTTGTGTCTCTACCTGCGTGCATCTTGTCTCCTTTTAGGAAGATAATAAACCTCTTGAAGGCAGAGGCCCCATTAGTGTATTTCTCCCCTTAGTCTTAGGAAGGTATTAAGCTCCAAAATTTGTCATATCATTATAATAACTGAGGTTATACCATACTTCCACCAACCCGTGAATAAAGCAACCTTTCTAGGAAAGGAGTTTTACTATCTACAAAATAGGGAATAATATGACTGACTTGGTACAGATACACTCAGAATATACAATATGAAATCTTCGCACTAGGTAAGTATCTTAGAGTCCTGTGAAAGCATACATGTAAAGGAAACGAGATAAAGTGTTCTCAAAAAAAGTACATAACTATCTAAATAATATCATAGAAACATAGAAATTATCTTTCTTACCTTTCCTCCCCACTGTATTCACCAAAAAAGGTAGTTTTCTCCAAAAAACACACCTTTAAGTGGTACTTAATTTTTGATACACTACCTTCCTAATAATTTAATACTCTTCGTTCAACATTGGATCAATTTAAATGATGAACGTTTAACCTATACTCATACATGTAAACAGGAAATATTTTAAAGTGACCTGTTTAAAAGCACTTATACCAAAGCAACATGAACTCATTTAAAATAACATGTTTCCAGGGGCACTTTTCTGGCTAAGTTGGTAGAGCTTGAAACTCTTAATCTTGGAGTTGTGGGTCTGAGCCCCACATTTGGGTGTGGAGACTACTTAAAAATAAAAAAATACCTTAAAACAAACAAACATGCTTCTAAGCAAGTACAAAAAAAAAAAAAAAAAAGTAAATTCTCTGCAGACTGAAGCCTCATCTTTTATTTATCAACCTATGTATAACTATTTGTAAAATAGCCAGAAGGACACATGAAATAGAAGGATGCTTTTCAAATTAAGTGAATAGAGTAATGAACAGAATATAAAAACAACTACAAAGCATGAAAATATTCTGGAGTTAAATGCGTATATATATTGAAAGGTAAATAGAAACCTTAAGAAATGCTTAATATATTTGTTATGAAAGTCATGAACAATTAATCCTGAGCAGGAGCCCTGGAAAAGGAACTTACATTTAATACATAAATAAATGTCTATTTATGAGGCACATTTATAGCTAACAACATAAAAAGTATTTTCATATATTATTTGAATAAAACGCAAAAGGCACAGAAATTCCTACCGACTAGACATATCCTGTGCAGTTTCTGGAAAACCCACTAATAGGGATTCTTGAGGGTTCTACTGTGGTTTACGAAGCCAGACAGTGGCAATTTTAAGTTAGTGAGATAGAGATTAAGAAAATTATCAGGGATGACAGATCAGTCTGAGGAGACTAAGCACACATGTATTTTTAATCTGGAGAAACCGATTTTTAAAATGAAACTTCCTAAAATAAAAGGAACATGGGCAAACTGTTCCAGAGAGTCTGCAGAAAAGCAAGGAGGGTCCATCAATGTTCAGGTTCACTCCTATAGTTGCCTTGTCAATACAAGTTTGAGAAGTAGTATTAACAAGATGACCTTCAGACAAATGAAACCAGTTCCAACTATAAAATAAAAAGAAACACAATCAGGACAGTTGTCACTACAGGCAATCTGTGACGCATCCATTTAAGGGCTATAACATTTCCTCCAAATCAAAATCACAAAACTGGATACTAAATAGCACAGGACTCCAACAATGAGATCTTCAGAAATTGTATTTTAGGCAAAAGTTCTTGCTCAATTATTTTGACAGCACAGCCAAGGATAAGGTCTGCTAGCTTAAATCAGGTATGCAGCATATATCGGTCTGTTGCAGTAGAAATAATCTAATTTGCGTGTGCACTGCTGAAAAGAAAAAGCTATAATGTGATGTCTAACTCTTTTGAGTTTACAGTTGTCTCCCTTAGGTAATAACGCCTAGGCAAGAAGATCCCATTATTATGTCTAAATATTCCACATCTGCCTTGGATAAAAAGAAGTTCTGTTAGTAAATTAATTTTCTAGAAATCAAGCAAAAACATGGACTAAAGACAGTGCCCCACTGTATGAGATTATATTACCAATGTAGCAAGGATTTCAAAAACTGTGTTAACAGGGAAGTCCCTGATAATACTTCCAAGCTCTGAGCCCCCAACCCTAATGAATCTGAATTTGTAGGTTTAGACAAATGGGATTTCAATCACAATTAGCAAATATTATTTAAGGTGCTATTTTACAATTTAGAAAAAGCAGCCTTTTGTTTACTACTAGGATGCCTTAATGCTATTCTGCTTTCACCTATAACAAAATGCTGAATGGTCACTTTTTAAAAATTAATCAGAATAACCTTGTTCTAATGCAAATCATCTTCCCTTTTGATTAGGGTGAAGTCACAAGTAACAACAACAATAATAAACATCCAGGACATCTACTTCTCAATTACGATTCTGAAAGAGGATACTACATGAACACAGTGTTAAGAATTTTGGCACTGAGACTCACTAGTATATCCTTGACAGGCTGATAAACTGCTCTACTTTTCGAAATCATTACAGGGAAAATTCCAGCTACAATACACAGGAAAGGAAATTTTTAGAGGTTTCTTTCTAACATACAATTGCCTTGCACATGCATATGTACCCTCACTCTCTCACTAAAGATAAATGCCTTAGCTTACTATTGTTCAAACCTTTAAAAAAAAAAAAAACATTCTGCACCAACACTAAAACAGCTTAAGACTGCATTCCACAAGAGCCACAGATCACAGAGGCACAGATATCTTACCTGGGAAACCCCCTTGGACCATGGCTGTACCCGTGTTCCCTTCAGGGTATCTGCATTCCTGATAAACATTCAGTGTTGGAAGCAGCTGAAATCCTCACCAGACTCTGTCCTCTCTCTTCTGTCGACCTTGGGCCTATTTTTTCTCCCCCTCAGGTTTTATTCTCCTTAAGGGCAAGTTGTCAGTCTATTTCTATCATGAGAAGCAATCAATTAAGCTAATTTCAAGCTACCATTCAAGCTACCAGTCACATCTGTCGGGAGGTAGAAGCTGCCTGGAAAAGTGTGCCGGGAGAAGCAAAATCCCCGATTTCCCACATCTGACCCTCAGATGCTTCTCACTGACGACTGTGGCACTCAGTTACCCTGCTCACATCGGGATGATTGCTCTGTTCCAGAGCAGGAGGCAATATAAACACAGCCATTTATTTTGTGGCCAGCTTCAATTAATATCATTTTAATGACCCCGTTTTCCTGCTGAGAAATAGTTCAGCGCATTAGTTGCATCTTTCAAATGCAGATTAAAAGGAAACAGTGGTGGATCTTAGCCCATCTGAAGTGAATGAAACAGTCATCAACTTACTCTCTCCTTACTGCTCACATCACTGAATCATTTTTATAACAAAGAAACTGGTGAACCACACTGAACATGTGGTATCCCTAGCGAGATTCATTTGTATCTCAGTAACGTTTTAAATGTGCAGTAAAGATTCTGTTTAAGCAGTCAAGTCTTCAAGTTAGCTTTTCGGGGGGATAAAAAAATTATGAAAAAAAAAGGAGCTTCAGGGAAATCGTTAGAAAAATGGTTGCCGTTCCTTAAACTTTTTTTTTTTAAGTACCTCATTGTATTCCCTCCTTCTTCCCATCCCCAGCACACCAGGACAGAACCATGTAACTTAACAGCAATTACTTCATGATTATCTGTCAACCTTTCTTTGTAAACTGTAGGATACAAAGCCTGATCACCTCTCATATGGCTGAGTAATATTAAAATCCACAACACCTGAACATAATTTAAATGCTTCTCAAAAGATCTTAAACAATACAAGTTTTTATTTATAGTTATAATAAAAAACGCATCTGAATTCTATCAAAGGCTGAAGCTTTGGGAATTTTCAAAACAAAAAAAATCCACTAAAATAGAAAGCAACATTCACCAGTCTCCAATTATAGGACCGGAATAAGAATTCTACTTATTTCACTTAATTAGAAAGATAAAGCATTCAGAAAAGGATGATTAACTATAGTGTATGAGAAAAAGAATTTACAGAAAACTAAAAAATTAAAACTTGGCCTTTATTTCTTAATCTTTCCTATTTTGCATCATCAAAACCAAGAAACAAAACAACGGAGGGAACAAATAAATCCATATATCTAATAAAAAGAACATGTAAATATTGCTAGAAGCCACTAATGAATGCTGTTTGCTTATTTGAAGTGATCATTCCTAACATTCCTTGAATTCTAGATAATAATTGCTGTTGATTGTAGTGACATCTATTGGCAAGGTAGAGATCAACTAGAGTCCACAACAATACAAAAAAACCACAAAAAACCACAAAATTTAAACCAAAAAACTATTAGTTGCTCAATAAATCTCTGTTGATCATGGGTCTACTTCATGTTAAAAATTGGCACGGTGTGAACAGGAACTCATCAGAAGGGAAAGCTTAAATATGGCCCTGGACATCAAATGAGACCTAGATTCTAATCTTGACCTCACAATAACTAATTTTGTGACTTTGGGCAAATTAATCACTCGGGGGGGGGGGGTGTCTTATGATTCTTGACTGTACAATTAGGCCAAATGAGTTCTGGAGTCCTCAAATCCCAGCACTGTCAAGGAAGACATGAACATACTTTAATTCCATTTTTCAAAATAATTTGCTATTTGATTGCCCTCCTCCTTCAACATAGATCTTTTTATAATAAGTTCCAAGTATACTTTATAAATGTGATCCTTTAAAAAAATTTTATTGAGATATAATTGACTTATCACATTATATTAGTTTTAGGCATGCAATAATGATGTTATTTTTATATATATTGCAAAATGGCCACCACAATAAATCTAGTTAACATCTATCATCATGCATTGTTACATTTTTTTCTTGTGATAAAAACTTTTAAATTTACTATTGGCAACTTTGAAATTACAATATGGCACTGTTAATTATAGTCACCACACTGTACATTACATCTCTAGGACTCGCTTACTTTATAGCTGGAAGCTTGTACTTTTAAAAAAGTTTTATATATTTTTAAAGTTTATTTTTCTTTATTTTTGAGAGACAGAGAGAAAGAGAGCCAGCAAGCAAGCAAGGGAGGGGCAGAGAGAGATGGAGACAGAATCCCAATCAGGTTCGATGCTATCAGCGCAGAGCCTGATGTGGGGCTCAATCATGGCCTGAGCCGAAATTAAGAGTCAGACGCTTAACCTACTGAACACCTGGGATCCCTTTTATTTTATATTATTAAGTAGGCTCCACATCCAGTGTGGAGCCCAACTCAGGGCTTGATCTTACCACCTTTAGATCAAGGCCTGAGCTGAGATCAACTCGGATGCTTAACCTACTGAGCCACCCAGGCACCCCATGGAAGCTTGTACTTTTATAATTTTAACCTCCTTCTCCTACAAATGTGATTTTTCAATTTAAAATTATATTTGGGGCACCTGGATGGCTCAGTCAAATAAGTGTACGACTTCAGCTCAGGTCATGATCTCATGGTTCATGAGTTTAAGACCCATCCTGGGCTCTCTGCCGTCAGTGCAGAGCCCACTTTGGATCCCGTGTCTCCCTTTCTCTCTGCCCCACTCTCCACCCCCCCCAAATAAACATTTAAAATTATATTTAACTTTGAAATAATTTTAACAGGTTTTATTTAATATAATACACACATTAAATTCACCCACTGCAAGCATATATTTCAATGATTTTCAGTTAACTTACAGATGTGTGCAACTATCACCACAACTCAGCTTTAGAGTATTTCCACTACCTCAACAAATTCGAGTAAGCCCAATCCCAACCCCAAATCTAGGCAATCAATGACCTGGTTTTTATAGCTATAAATTTATTTTTTGTGGACATTCTATACAAATGGAATCCTACAGTATATAGTCTTTTGCATTGGGCTTCCTTTACTTAGCATAGTGGTATATAAGTATTTTGCTCTTTTTCATTTTTTCTACTGTATGGATATACAACATTATGTTTCTCTACTAGTTGATGGACACTTTGCTGTATCCAATTTTGAACTATTATGACTAATGCTACAATGAATATACATGGTTTGTGTGTGGGCATAGGTTTTCATTTCTCTTGGGTATATACCTAGAAGAATTGCTAGATTGTATGGTAAACTTATATTTAACTTTTTAAGGAATGACCAAACAGTTTTCCAAAATGGTTATATCATTTTACCTCCCTACCAGCAGTGTAGGAGGTTTCTAGTTGTAGAGCCCATCATTTTTAATTAAAATCTTCTTGTGAGGGGGTACCTGTGCAGCTCAGTCAGTTAAGCATCTGACTTTGGCTCAGATCATGATCTTGTGGTTGTTGAGTTTGAGCCCCGCATTGGGCTCTGTGCTGACAGCTTGGAACCTGGAGCCTGCTTCAGATTTTGTATCTCCCTCTTTCTCTCTACCCCTCCCCTGCTTGTGCTCTATTTCTCTCTCTCTCAAAAATAAAAATGAAATATTAAATAAAATTAAAATCATTCTTATGAATGTGTAGTGGTTTTAATTTGCATTTCTCTAATAATTAGCCATGTTGTGCATTTTTATGTGCTTATTAACCATTTATAGATCTTCTTTGGTTGAAATGTCATTTCAGTTTTGTACATTTTTAAAAATTGGGTTGCTTGTTAAGTTGTAGACAAAATGGTTCTTATTGAGTTTTAAGACAAAATGGTATCTCTCTTCCAAACAAACATATTTTGTTATACAAAATTCAAGTGGATTAAGTAAAGTTGAAAGGAAAAGATTTTTCTCAAAACCCCTCTCTCAAAGAAGTTGGTATACATGCTTTTGTACTTTTTTCAATTAAAAAATACTAGGGGTTCTGCAAAATTCAGCTTTGGCTGTGAAATTTGGCTAAACTGCTATTAGGCAATGGCTTCAAAAAGGCCAAAGATCTGAAAGACACTCGGAGAGTATTTGGGCTCCTCTGAACCCATGCAAGATCAGTGATTCTGGGACAGCATGGATTAACAATAGAAAATAAACTGTGTATTAATGGCAATAATTCAAACAAGGTTGCCATTTTGATTTACTGTTAATTCCTAAATTAGAATTATTGATATAACTGAGAGTGAAACATTTCTTTTATATGCCTGATATGTTCAAATTCTCCTGGTTAACTGAAGTAACATTTGGTTCATCGCTACAAGAGTAACATACTACAGATAATTAAAGATGGGGGTAAAAGCGTTAACATTTTGCATTAAAAATTAAAATTTTGGGGGGTACCTGGGTGGCTTAGTCAATTAACTGTCCACCTCTTGGTTTTAGCTCAGGTCATGATTTCAGATTGTGAGATCGAGCCCCACGTCAGATTCCACTGACAGCACAGAGCCTGCTCGGGATTCTCTCTCCATCCCTCCCCAGCTTGTATGTATGCGCTCTCACTCTCTCTCAAATAAACTTTTTAATTAAAATTTTTTTAAAGGTTAAATAGGAAAATATATTAAAATTAATGTTAATATTAAAAGAATTAACTCTACAGAGAACACTATAACTTTTGTGAATCAACCAATGTTCATAAATATTTCAATATTTCAAGGCAGAATAAGAGAGATTAAGTCATGTCATAAGATTTGTAGGACTGTTTGGAAAACTATCACTCATATTAAACAAAGCAACCTTTATTTTATTTTAATATTTTTATTTATTTCTAGGAGAGAGAGAGAGAGACAGCGTGAGCAGGGGAGGGTCAGAGAGAGAGAGGGGGTCACAGACTGAAACAGGCTCCAGGCTCTGAGCCGGCAGTCAGCACAGAGCCCGACGCGGTGCTCGAACCCATGAACCGCGAGATCATGACCTAAGCGAAAGTCGGACGCTTAACCGACTAAGCCACCCAGGCGCCCCAACAAAGCAACCTTTAAAAGATGGGGTTTTACTTTTAAAATTCCATTTGGACCAAGAATTTTTCTCAAAAAAACCTCTATTTTCCCCACATTGGGAAGAAAAAAATTACAAAACCATATACAAATACTTCTAGAATAATTCCATCTTTGGTCCAAAGACAATATAGAAGAAAAAATACTCAAAAAAAGGAAGTATTCCAAAATGCCTTTCTCCTCCAGATATCTCAAACGCAAGTGGAAGAGTAAGAGTGTCACAGCAAAAATGGTGATGAGGGAGCAGCCCAGTTGTATAGAGCTCTTAATAAAGTATTGATCCCTCACAATAATGTTAAACTAAAAAGACTTAACTTACAGGGGAGCCTGTGGCTCAGTCTGTTGAGCATCCGACTCTTGGTTATGGCTAAGGTCATGATCTCGTGGTTTTGTGAGTTCAAGCCCCACAATCTTGGGATTCTCTCGCTCCCTCTGTCTCTGCCCCTCCCCCACTCACACTGTCTCTGTCTCTCTCAAAGTAAATAAATAAACTGAAAAGAAAAACTGTAAATTATAAACATTAAAAAAATTAAACTACAGGGGCGCCTGGGTGGCTTAGTCGGTTGAGCATCCGACTTTCGCTTAGGTCATGATCTCGCGGTTCGTGGGTTCGAGCCCCGCGTCGGGCTCTGTGCTGACTACCAGCTCAGAGCCTGGAGCCTATTTCAGAGTCTGTGTCTCCCTCTCTCTCTGACCCTCGCCTGCTCACGCTGTCTCTCTCCCTCTCTCTCCTAGAAATAAAATAAAAATATTAAAAAAAAATTAAACTACAGTAATTTTAAGGTAAAATTTTAATATATACATATGCCAGAAACTTCATTCTGTATTGGCAATATTTGACAAACACTGAAGAACACGGTATTACTATTGATAAAAAACAGTAGTACCTCACATTTCTGGAATACTTCCTTTGTGTCACTTCCTGTATAAGGATGCTATATACATCATCTCTTCTAGTCTCTCTAAACAACCCAGTCAAAGGAGTACTATTATCATCTCCATCTTACAAATGAGAAATTCAAATTAAAAGGATACAACTTGTTTCAAGTCAAAAGTCTAGAAATGTTTAGACTAAGTAACTTAATCAAAGGCATTTGATAAATTAAAAATTTATAAAATTACATTTTATAAATAAAATTTATAAATTACATTTATAAAGTACATATAATATATACTGCTACAGGGGCGCCTGGGTGGCTTAGTCGGTTAAGCGTCTGACTTTCGCTTAGGTCATGATCCCGCGGTTCGTGGGTTCGGGCCCTGTGTCGGGCTCTGGGCTGACTGCCAGTTCAGAGCCTGGAGCATGTTTCAGAGTCTGTATCTCCCTCTCTCTCTGACCTTCCCCTGCTCACGCTGTCTCTCGCTCTCTCTCTCTCTCTCTCTCTGTCTCCCCCCTAGAAATAAATAAAAATATTTAAAAATATATATATATATATACTGCTATAATTGCTATTCATGAAGAATGCAGAACACATCTTTGTAGGTATATATATACCTATACATATATTCACGTGGGGAACAAATTCTTTAGGCTATTATTACTGGAAGTTGAATTATTCAGTCAAAGAATATGCACGTTTAATTTTTTATACATGCTGCCAAATGGGTCTCCAGAAAGAGGTACATGAATTCATGTTCCTGCCAACAGTATATAAGAACTCCTATTTTTCTACAACCTAACAATGAACATTATCATTTTTTAAAATCCTAGGTAATCTGATAGGCAAAAAATATTATTTATTAATTTACATGTCTCTCATTATTAGTGAGGCTAAAAAGATGCTTTGTATTTGATGCCCAAATCTATTTCTTTTACATACTGTCTTTGCTTGGTTTCTATGGAGATACCTGTCTTTTTCTTTTGACATGTAAATATATTTTTGTATACATATGTGCATATTTTTGTTATCTCCCACTTTTCATTCTCTTATTTTTTAATACATGAATAAGCTATTTCTGCATCAGGATATAAATTTTGTGTGAGAATACCCGAGAACATTTTGAACATTTACTGGTAATGATACTGTTTAAAGATATTATTATTATTCTAATTATTTTTAATATTTTTTGTAAGCAAACTTATAACTATTTTCCTTTGTAGTGTTGGCATAATAACATGAAAAAGGCCTTTCCTTATACCAAGATTATGTTTTTAAAAATCTTATACAGGGGTGTCTGGGTGCTCAGTCTGTGAAGCGTTAGACTCTTGATTTAGGCTCAGGTAATGTTCTCATGGTTTGTGAATCCAAGCCCCACATTGGGCTCTGTGCTGACAGTTTGGAGGCTGCTTAGAATTCTGTATCCTTCTCTTTCTGCCCCTCCCCCACTTGCTCTCTATCTCTCTCAAAATAAGTAACTTAAAAAAATCTTACATACTGGGAGAACTGGACAGCAACATACAGAAGAATGAAACCAGATCACTTTCTCACACCATACACAAAAATAAACTCAAAATGGATAAAGACCTGAATGTGAGACAGAAAACCATTAAAACCCTAGAGGAGAAAGCAGGAAACAACCCCCTTGACCTCAACCTCAGCAATTTCTTACTTGACACATCCCCAAAAGCAAGAGAATCAAGAGCAAAGATGAACTACTGGGACCTCATCAAGATAAAAAAGCTTCTGCACGGCAAAGGAAACTATAAAACTAATCTATAAGGATTATAGAAATCTATAAAACTAATAGGCAATCTACAGAATGGGAAAAGACGGTTGCAAATGACATATCAGATAAAGGGCTAGTATCTAAAATCTCTAAGAAACTCACCAAACTCCACACCCAAAAAACAAATAATCCAGTGAAGAAATGGGTGGAAGACATGAATAGACACTTCTCCAAAGAGGACATCCAGATGGCCAACAGACACATGAAACGATGCTCAGTGTCACTCATCATCAGGGAAATACACATCAAAACCACACTGAGAGGGGCGCCTGGGTGGCTTAGTCGGTTAAGCGTCCGACTTTCGCTTAGGTCATGATCTCGCGGTTCGTGGGTTCGAGCCCCGCGTCGGGCTCTGTGCTGACTGCCAGCTCAGAGCCTGGAGCCTGTTTCAGTCTGTGACTCCCTCTCTCTCTGACCCTCCCCTGCTCACGCTGTCTCTCTCTCTCTCCTAGAAATAAATTTAAAAAAAGCATTAAAAAAAAAAAAAACCACACTGAGATACTACCTCACGCCAGAGTGGCTAAAATGAACAAATCAGGAGACTCTAGATGCTGGCGAGGATGTGGAGAAATGGGCACCTTCCTACACTGTTGGTGGGAATGTAAACTGGTGCAGCCCCTCTGAAAAACAGTGTGGAGGCTCCTCAAAAAATTAACAATAGAACTCCCCTATGATCCAGCAATAGCAATTTACCCAAGGATACAGGAGTACTGATGCATAAGGGCACATGGACCCCAATGTTCATAGCAGCACTTTCAACAATAGCCAAATCATGGAAAGAGCCTAAACATCCATCAACTGACAAATGGATCAAGAAGATGTGGTTTATCTATACAATGGAATACTACATGGCAATGAGAAAGAATGAAATGTGGCCATTTGTAGCTACATGGATGAACTTGGGGGTGTTATGCTGAGGTGTTATAAGTCGGGCAGAGGACAGATACCATATGTTTTCACTTATAAGTGGAACAGGAGAAACTTAACAGAAGACCATGGGGGAAGAGAAGGGGAAAAAATAGTTGGGGAGGGAGGGAGGCAAACCATGAGAGATTCTTGAATACCGAGAACTGAGGGCTGATGGGGGTGGGGGAGAGGAGAAGGGGGGTGATGGGCATGGAGGAAGACACTTGTTGGGATAAGCACTGGGTGTTATATGGAAACCAACCTGACAATAAACTATGAAAGAAAAACAATCTTACATAGATTTTTTTACAGTATTTTTATGTTTTCAATTTTTAGAAGCATACAGTATTCAGAATTAAAATTCCAATTTTGATGAGAAACGGAGATCTCTACATTATTTTCCCCAAATTATTATGTACCTCATCATTTACTGAATAATCTATCCTATTTCTACTATTTCAAAAAATAATACATTTTATGTTCTAAATTCTTGACACCTGGATTTATTTCTAGACCATCTTTATTTGCAAATACTAAATGGATTTAGTTACTTAGGGTTTTATTTTATTTTATTTTTTATTTTTTTTGAGAAAGAGTGAGAGCGGGAGAGGGGCAGAGACAGAGGAAGACAGAGGATCCAAAGCTGGCTCTGTGTTGACAGCACCAAGCTCCATGTGGGGCTCCAATTCACAAACCGTGAGATCACGACCTGAACCAAAGTCGGCCACTCAATCAACTGATCCACCCAGGTACCCCTAATTACTGTAGTTTTAAAAACTGTTTATTTATTTAAAGTTTTAATAATTTAAATTTTTTCTTTAATTTACATCCAAGTTAGTTAGCATATAGTGTAGCAATGACTTCAAGAGTAGATTGTTAATACCCCTTATCCATTTAGACCATCCCCCATCCCACAACCCCTCCAGTAACTCTCTGTGCTCTATATTTAAGAGTCTTATGTTTTTGTCCCCCTCCCTGTTTTTATATTCCTTTTTCTTCTTTTCCTTAAGGCTCATCTGTTTTGTATCTTAAAGTTGTCATATGAGTGAAGTCATGATATTGGCATTGGCCTCCTAATTACTATAGTTTTAAGCAAGGTTTCTAATCAGGAATGCTCCCAGAACTCTGGGTAGAATAATGCTCCATTGCATTCTGTAAAATGCAGTGCTTTTGGCACACTAATAAATGAAAGTAGAATCCCCGCATCCATGTAGACCAGGGGACACCAAGCAATGTGTGGAGACATCTTTGGCTGTCATCACAACTTGGGTAAGAAAGAGAGAGCTACTGGCATCCAGTGGGTAGAGACCAGGGATGCTGTTGAACATCTTACAGTGTGAAGAACAGGCTTCTTCCCCCACCCAACAAAGAATTATCTGGTCAAAATGGCAAGAGTGCCAAGGTTGACAAAAGCTGACTTAGACAACCAAAAACACTCTCACTCGCTCCTAAAACCTCTAGATTCAGTTTGAAAACTACCAGTGTAGAATATATTCAGTTACTAGCAGACACGTTCCAAAACTGTCTAGTATTTCATTTCCAAATCAATTTTCAATCAAATCCTCATATTAAAAAAATGGGGGGGGTATATATATTTAGGAATTGGATTCAAATTACCTTAAACTTACAGAAAAATTTAAAAATAATTGAAATTATTCAGTTTCAACTGGGTGGCTCAGTTGGTTGGGTGTCCGACTTCGGCTGAGGTCATGATCTCACAGTTCATGGGTTTGAGCCCCGCGTCAGGCTCTGTGCTGACAGCTCAGAGCCTGGAGCCTGCTTCAGATTCTGTGTCTCCCTCTCTCTCTGTCCCTTACCCGCTGCTCATGCTCTGTCTCTCTCTCTCTCTCTCAAAAATGAATAAACATTAAAAAAAAAGAACATTTTTAAGTAGATGATCCTGATTAGCTAATATTTTCATATGTGCAATTCATATAGACTTATTTATTGTTGCCAAAAGGTTAAGATTTTGAATTTTTGAGATTGACTACTATACCACCTGTGAATAATAATTTGTTCTCTAAATTTTTTTTTTTTTTTTTTTTTTGGGTGGGGCAGAGGAGATGAGATTTAAAGCACTGCTAGGTTTGAGGACAGTAACACATTATTCTCTTCTTTCAAATTTAGATGAAGATTTCAATTTTTGGTAAGAGGAAGAGGGGTTTGGGGCAGTTCCCCACCCCACTCCATGGGAACATATGCAGATTATCTACAAAATCTTTTTTTATTAGAATATATAATTGTGTATATTTTACATATGAATATAAAGAATTTCTGAATAAATATGGTGAAGTGGAGTGACTGCTAATGAATGGGACTATTTTGAGGGGTGATTAAAATATTCTAACTTTTCTAAAATTGATAGTAGTGATGGTTGAAGAACTCTGTAAATACATTAAATGAGTTATATAGTAATGTAGATTATCTCAATGAAGCTGTTTTCTTTTTCTTTAAATTTTATTTAAGAAATCTCTATACCTAACCTGTGGCTCAAACTTATGTCCCCAAGGTTAAGAGTTACATGCTCCTTCAACTGAGCCAGGCAGGTGCCCCAAAGCTGTAATTTTCTAAAAATCCATCCCCTCTAAACTTAAAAAACTTTTTTTTTAATGTTTGTTTATTTCTAAGAGAGGGAGAGACAGCACGGGCCAGGGAAGGGCAGAGAGAGAGGGAGATACACAATCCGAAGCAGGCTCCAGACTCTGAGCTGTCAGCACAGAGCCCAATGTGGGGCTTGAACCCACGAACCATGAGATCATGACCTGAGCTGAACGAAGGTGGATGCTTAACTAACTGAGCCACCCAGGCGCCCCTGGCATCTCCCGCTAAACTTTAACCAAAATAAATTCTTTGTACCAAATAATATATTAGAACATATAATTTTATGAGTGTGGGGAAGGAATCAGAGCAAAAGATATATCAATTAAACCAGGTCTTTTCTGTGAAAAAAAAAATTGAGGGGGAAAAACAAAGCACCTAAGGAGAGTATCTATTCTGAAAGTATTAAAAAAAAAGGGCTTTAAGAGGCCTTCAGCATGCAGTTCCATTCATCTCTGCTATACCATTTAAAAGCCAAGTGTCAGAGAAGTCAATTATATTCTGAGTTTCTAGAACATAATATCCATCAAGAGACATATCTATTGTAGGATTCTCATTGCTTCTCTATGATCATGCTCTTATAGGTCACAAAAAGTCATTCAAAAACCTTCTGCTCCTTAATGTTTAAACATGTAGTTGAAATAATGAATAGCAGCAGGTTCGAAAGACCGGTGACATAAAAGCATTTAACGTCTGGAACCAAAAGTGAGACTTTTTTGATATAGTAGCTTCTCTCTGTGGGGATCAATCCTTTTAGGTAAGGCGAGGCATGGCATTTTGGGCAAGAGAAGGCAAGCTGTTCTGGACCGAAGGCTCTGAAACTAGACAGATGGTACAGCTCAGTAGAAGGGGTATCTCTAAAGCACTATGAGCGCACCTACATTTTCATCACACCCCAAGAATTACTATGCTAGTTCCACGTCCTCTATCATTAATTTGTCCAAAATACAGGGTTTCTATAGTGTGCCAGGTCCAAACAGAGAGGATCACTTGACTTATGGAACTTGAAGGAAAAGACAGATATTAAACTAATAATCACGTAACTAATCACATTTTGTTGAGTGTTATAAAAAAATACAAGAATGGATATTAAAATGAGGAATGAGGCAAGGTTTCCCAAAGAAGGTGAAATTAAGCTGAAATGAGCACAAAAGACAAGATCTCCTTCCAAAGGCTCTTCTGTAAATCAAATGAGAAAGCATTTAAAGAACTGGGGAAAATGTATGATGCATAGTAGGTACTCAATAAATTGTGACTACAACTATATAGTTACTAAAATTGTGGCAAGTAAAATGCAAAGGAAGCTACAAATGTAAGAGAGATTGATAACGAAGATGAATTAAGAAAGTGAGATCATAAACAGAAGTGAAGTTTCAGTCTGGAATAAGGGCTTTACAAAAAATTGAGAATATAAGGAAAAAGGTCAGCCTTCAGGAAGAAACATTTTGTTTTGCACAGAAGAGTTAAAGTGCAAGTGGAAAAAAAAGACATCATATCTTTCCAACAGTCAATTGAAAACAAGTCAGGATATGAAAGAGGTTATGGCTAAAAACGAAGCTTTGAAAGTCCCCATGTTGGGGAGCCTGGGTGGCTCAGTCGGTTAAGCATCCAGCTTCGCCTCAGGTCATGATCTCATGGTTCTTGGGTTCGAGCCCCACGATGGGCTCTGTGCTGACAGCCAGCTCAGAGCCTGGAGCCTGTTTCAGATTCTGTGTCTAGATTCTCTGACCTTCCCCTGCTCACGCTCTCTCTCTCTCAGAAATAAATAAAACATTAAAAAAAAACTAGAAAGTCCCCATGTGTTAGTCAACTGAGTGACACTTCATGCCTTCAGTGATCTGAAACCTTTGAAAAGACAATCTAGTTTTAAATTTAGGTATTAAAGACAATTACCATAAAGTTAAGTTGTAAGTTCTCTACATTGGTAACTTCCCTTGGATAAATCCTGTGCATTTGATAATGGTAGTTTTTCACTAGCTAAGCATTTATGTGGATACTGTTTCTTAAAATGTAATTGTTTCATAATTCTTAAAAGTTCAGCACTTTTCATTCAATGAACCACTTTTGATGGTTAGGAGGCTTCTTATAATTAGACACCAGAATGTCATGAACTATGTTCAACTATGCCAAGATAAGGGATCTATGATATAAATACCTATTATGTACCATAATATTTATATTGTCACATTTAATTCTCACAAGCTGTACAATATTTTATCAAGTATTCTTTTTCCTAACAATTTTATGTTGCTAAGTTCAATGGTTATTTCCATGATTCTAACCTCCATAAACTCTCAGCATTATTCCATATTTGGCCACTGACATTCAGTGACAGAGCCCTTCTTGAAATATGTTCTCCTCTTAAACTGCCTAACTCCATAATCTCCTGGAAATGCTAGTGTGCTAGGATGCTCCTTTGCTGGCTCATGAGGCCCATGTTCGGTTCTCCTCCTGCTGCTGTCTACACAGCACTCCCAAGTAAGCTCACCAGCTCCCATTACTTAAGACATCACTTAGATCAACAGTTTTCAGAATATGGTCCCTGGCTGAGAAGTATCACCATCACTTGAGAAATAATTAGGAATGCAAATTAGCAAGTCCTCCCAGATGTAAGGAATCAGAAACTGGGCGTGGGCCCAGCAGCTAGTGCTTTTAACAAGCTCTTTAGGTGCTTCTGATACACTCTGATTTTTGAAGACCAGAGTTCTAGATTAGTGTTTTCCATACTACAGGATGCAACATATTAATTAGTCAAGAAATTAACTGAGTTGCAAATAACATTTTAAAAAACGAAATACAGGGTGCCTGGGTGGCTCAGTGGGTTAAAGGACGAACTCCTGATTGTGGCTCAGGTCACGATTTCACACTTCCTGAGTTCAGTCCCACATCAGGCTCTGAGCTGACAATGCAGAGCCTGCTTGGGATCTCTCTCTCTCTCTCTCTCTCTCTCTCTCTCTCTCTCTTCTGGCCCTCCTCTGCTCATGTTCCCTCTCTCTCTTTCTCTAAATAAATTAACTTAAAAAAAAAATCAAGTTCTTCATATGTTATAAAGGTAAGTAATATTTTTTGAAACTTTTATTTTACTAGATATCACATCCTTATACTAAGCTCTTTAAATGCTTTTCTCCTCAGATGCTAACAACGCTAGGAGGAAGGTTATCGTAAGACTCCCTTCCCCCACTTACAGATGAGCAAGTGTGAGCCATGCCCCTGAATTCATAAATAGAACTAGGATTAGAACATTGTCTTCACATGCCGAAACCAGTATTTCCTAACAGCTCTGCAAATATGGGCCTTCTAGCATCCTAGAAATTATGAGTAACCAACAAGTATGTCCACCCTGCCACCACTGTCCTAATGCCTACATCAGAACCAGAGATTCAGATACACATGTGCATACAAAAGCAATCATATCCACTATGTGTAACTCTCCAAACGAGGCTGAGAACCAAGACACTACAGCCCACTCGTCACATTTTGTTCCAGTGCCTTTATTCTCCCTTCCAGGTTGGTGACCCCAACAAGAAAAATGAGCTATGTTTTATTTCATAAAAGACTCAACACTGTTCATAAAAAGTGGTTGGCTTTTAACAAAGTTTTGTGGAATAAATGAAGAAATAATGCATGAGATAGGGCTCTTTAAAACCACAAGTGCAAATCAATTTTTTATAAAGCCAACTAAATGACTATAAACATACCTATTTATATTTAATTTATATACTTACTACAGTATTTAGAAAAATATCATTATGAAATCAACTTAACAATAATTATTAGTAAGAGCTATAATACTTGTTTAAATTTCACTATTGAGCAGGCCAAAGGCTTTATCACCTTATTTTAATCTTCACCCCAACCCTGTGAAGAACCATGATTTATATAGAAGAGGGCATGCTGAAGGTCATGCACTAAGAAGTCCTACAGTCAGAATTTTAACGCTTTTGATTTCTCTATCAAACTCCTTTTTTAAACCGTAGAAGGAACAAGGTTGTTTTTAAAAGAACATACAAATACATATTTCACAAATCATAAAATTCACCCATTTAAATATATAATCCTGTGGGTTTTACTAAATTCACAAAATGTGCAACCATCATCACGATCTAATTTGAGGGTATTTTCATCACCCTCCCCAAAGGAAATTCCATGTACAGTAGCAATCAGATCTAACTATATATAGTTTACATGCATAAAAGAAATGCAAATTCTTATAAATAAAGCCTCCATTAAATATATGCATGAATGTATATTTGATACAGCTTAATGCAAAGAAAATCATGAAAGGAATTCTAAAGGAGAAAATAGGACCCTGGCCTTCTGTAATTTTGCATTAGCAGCATCACCATCAGTTTGTATAGAGCAAGTAATCGAGAGCTGGCATCACTTCCAACTCTCTTACTGTGGGTCAAAGTGCAAGTGCAAGGACTTCTTAGCATTTCTTCATTCACAACCAAATAGTAACACTAGGAGGAAATGTAGATAAAATGCTGTATAGCCCATTGCCTTTGACATTCACTCTAATATTGTATTAGTACTAAAGGAGCAAAGTTTAGTAAATTAAGTCACAAAAGTTAAGGAGACGTATATTTTCTTTCTCAGCATGATATGCTAATACACATTCTCTAAGAACCCACAGAATGGTACTGATAATTGACAATCATCACTAAAGCACAATTTAATAAATTCTCCATTCACTGCAAAGAAGGAAAAGGAACTCACTGTCAGTAAAGGCATATTCTTCATTTTCATCACTGTCATCAGACGGAGCTTTATAAGGAGGGGGCAGTTTCATTGGAGGTGGAACAGTTCCTTGTCTCTGAAAATACAGAATTTGAGAGAAAGGTTAACTGCCTTTGCACAGTCTTTTTCCTCAATGACAAACAAGATAAGAAGATAATCTAAATATTTTGACTGTATCCAATTTCAGTCATATGCCAAGGACTGTGAAAAAAATACAACTTGTTTTCTTATACTCGTTATTCTGTAACTGATGCTGTGATGTAAACACCTCACTACAGAAAATAGGAATTCAAAAGCACAGCAGTTAAGACTGTTGACCTGCCCAGAACACATTCCTTTCCCCAGTGAGAATGCCAATTATATATATTTTATTTACATTGTTTTTAACCAAATACTTCAAATGAAAGACATTTCAAAATAAATGTAAAAAATATTCACTACATTAAGTCTATAATTATTTAAACTGTTTATTCAATTGTAGAAGACACAGATTTCACTCTTAAATAGCTGAAATAAAACACCAAGATTTTCTAAGTGCAAAAATTTCATCTGTAATTTGTAGATAACCAACATACACATTTTAATGTTTTAAAAAACAAATCTTTATGATGAATACTTTTTGTATTTCCCATAGATGCATTCTTTAAATTTACCCACCAAATGATACAGCACATAAATATTTGGCTCAGACTTAAACAGAACAAAACTCTATGGTCAGATTACCTTCACAGAACGTAGACATTTTCTTGAACGCTGGGAAAAATAAAACATGCTAAAGTTTACGGAGAGATCCAAGCTGCTAAAAAGAATAGGAGCTGATAGATCCAAGCACTCCACAAATACCAAAATAAATGGATTAAGTTATTTTGCTACAGAATTTCAATAGAGTACATTCAATTACGCTTTATATGACAAAACCACTAATGGGAGAATGCACTCCAGTAAATGGACAATGACTGGTCCATTACAGAAAGCAGGCCTGTAATACATTCCTCCAAAGCAGAACACACGATCTGGGATCCACAAACAAAAACACACACCCAAATTTATTTAAGATAATGTCTAAGATAATGTCTAGCCAGAGCACTACTTCATCTATGTGTAGAAAATCCAAAAATCAATAATATGCAAGAATGATAAATGGGGAGAGGATGCCAAATACAAAATGCATATTAGGCAACAAACACAGAAGTATGACCATGCTGTGTCTTTATTCTTACTTAAAAAAACATAAGAGTGGGTTAAATGAGGAGTCAGGAAGGCAAATGTATTTCTTCCAGTAAACCTTTTCCTCACAACCGGATGATTCTAGGTCAAAGTCAATACTTGGAACAGGGACAGCCAGCTTTTAGTATTAAGAGATACGAACTCTCTTTAATGGTATTTAAAAAGCATATTTAAGAGGAAACCGTTACACCACTGATTTTATTAACATTAACCTTTACCAACACTCTTGAAGGGAATACAGGGTAAGCATGTCCTGGTCACCCTATGTTGTGATTGTGGGTTGCCAGATACCTGGGGCATAGTTCTACTGCTCACAAGGGAAGGTTGTAGGCAGGGCCAGGCTCTCTCTGGCAGTGAAGGCTGGAATAAGGGACATACAAGGAGGCCAGGTGAATATAATCTCTGCAAGAGCAGAGAAGAGTGCGGTATCCTTAGTCCAAGAACAGTGTCTGGTATAAAGCAGGCCTCCCAACACCATATTCTGAGTGAGCAAATAATTGCTTGTCAGTCATGCTGCTTAGGTCTTGTAACATGTTAACTTCTAGAAAAAAGGGACAATAACAGAAATGGTTCTTGTCCAATAACATTGCGTATTAATTTTGTCTGGTAGAGATACAAATGATTTTAGTCCTGTAGAAAGGGAAACTCCAAAGGTTATTGCCCTGTCAAGACATTAACCAGTTTTGTATCTAAATTTGAACCTTACTCATGCATTCTTGGAACAACTAATAAATACTTCACTCTCTCCAATTCTCTCAGAACCAGGCTAACCATCTGTTGGTTCCCTCCTTAATGAGGTAAGTAAATAACTGGCCCCTGTACATACTACTTAATTTCATAGGTCACATCTTTTTTTCTTAAATTATACTTTTCAGAATAGAGGTCCCACTGAGAAGTTCAGGTAGGCTCACCTTCCAGAACCAGTTGGACAGTGATGCCTGAAATATGCAATTCATGATCACTTCAAGCCCATGTACATGATTTCTGGGAGCCCATAGTAAACCCCCAGTAACAAGAGAACTTTGTAATTTTTTACTGTTTCTCTTATTTCCAAGTCTTTTTTTTTTTTTTATTTCTAGGAGAGAGAGAGAGAGGCAGTGTGAACAGGGGAGGGTCAGAGAGAGAGGGAATCACAGACTCTGAAATAGGCTCCAGGCTCTGAGCTGGCAGTCAGCACAGAGCCCGACGCGGGGCTCGAACCCACAAACTGCGAGATCATGACCCAAGCGAAAGTCAGACACTTAACTGACTAAGTCACCCAGGCGCCCCTCCAAGTCTTTTGTTTTGTTTCTGACACTAAGTTTGGTTCTGATTTGCCCTTGGGTGGTGAATTATTTCTCATCAGCAGCAGCAGTAAATGGAGTCTGGTTTTACAGTCTGACAAGGATCTTTGAGGATCTATTATATACTGGTTCTACAGGGATCTATTCTCTAGGTTGAGAGACCATAGAAAATAGGTTGTTAGGGGCGCCTGGGTGGCTCAGTCGGTTAAGCGTCTGACTTCAGCTCAGGTCATGACTTCACATTATGTGAGTTCGAGCCCCACATCAGGCTCTGTGCTGACAGCTCAGAGCCTGGAGCCTGCTTCAGATTCCGTGTCTCCCTCTCTCTGACCCTCGTGTGCTCACACTATCTCTCTCTCTCTCTCTCTCTCAGAAATAAATTAAGAAAAAAAAAAAGGTTGTTAGTCTTTATTTGCCTGTTGGTGTTTTTGTATAATAACGGTCTCGAGTTCACTGGAAAGAATAGCTTTTTTAAAAAATTTTAATGTTTTATTTTATTTTGAGAGAGAGAGAGAGAGAGACAGAAAGAAAATGAGCAGGGGAGACAGAGACAGAATCTGAAGCAGGCTCCAGGCTCTGAGCTGTCAGCACAGAGCCTGATATTGGGCTTGAACCCACGAACTGCGAGAACATGACCTGAGCCAAAGTTGGATGCCCAAACAACTGAGCCACCCAGGCACCCCAAGAATAGCTTTTTGACGTGCAGACCAGTGGGTATGTACATTTCTATCTACATTTGTCCTGTGGCTAGAGCTGTAGGGTAGAGGCTGAAAATGTTCTGGGTATCTGAAAATGAGAAAAGCCCTTACTTCTCACTGTGGGAAATATATTTTCCTACCTTCAGAGGGTGCTAATAAATTAGGGAAAAAAAATCTGTTTAGGATTGGTTTGTAGAGACTAATAAGCATTATTTAAATCTAACATTCCTAGAGTTTTCCAGAAAATAGTAAAACTAACCTCACATGACCTTAGACATGTCAGCCTTTTAACTGAAAGCCAGAATCCCTTTTCACAGAACTCAGAGGTATTTTAATATAACAATCCAGATTCACAAAATCAAAATGATTTGGTGAATTTAGAAACAGTTATATTTTCTGGGGAGCCTGGGTGGCTTAGTCAGTTAAGCGTCCGACTTTCGCTTGGGTCATGATCTCGCAGTTTGTGGGTTCGAGCCCCGCGTCGGGCTCTGTGCTGACTGCCAGCTCAGAGCTTGGAGCCTGTTTCAGAGTCTGTGACTCCCTCTCTCCCTGACCCCACCCTGCTCACGCTGTCTCTCTCTCTCTCTCTCCTAGAAATAACATTTAAAAAAAAAAAAAGCAACAGTTATACTTTCTTCCTAATATCCTTGATCTTACTGATGTGGAGTATAAAGCAAAATAAGACTAAAAACATTTACAATGATGCTGCACGATCTCCATATGTCTACATGCTATGTATGCATACATATATAAAAGAGTATCACAAATACTTACACAGCGCAGAGTACTGTCAGCCAATTGTAAGACCTAGCACAATGGGGAGTATAGTGATAGAAGACTGTATTACCAGTTACTGTTAAGAATAATCAAAGATTAATAATAAATTAATTAATAATAAAATAATCTTGTAATACTGAGTGCCACCGGGAGGGTCACAAGCGATCATTCTCATCTTTGTGAAAACCCGCATGAGGTTCTCCTTAGCCCCTGACTCTAGCACGTCCAGATTTCTCACTTGAAGTAGATGTGGGTCTTACCATCAACCTTACAAAAGAATAATTTACATACAATAAAATGTACTCATGGGCCACCTTGGTGGCTTAGGCAGTTAAGCTTCTGACTTCCTCAGGTCCTGATCTTCTGGTACCTGAGTTCAAGCCCTGTGTCAGGCTCTGTGCTGACAGTTCAGAGGCTGGAGCCTGTTTCCAAACCCCCTTTCTCTCTTCTCCTCCCCCACTCACTCTCTCAATCTCTCTCAAAAATAAGTAAATGTTAAAAAAATTTTTTAATGTACCCTGTTTAAGTACTTACTTGGTATAGATACATTTTTATAAGTTTAACATGACTGTATTCTTAGGGACTATTATGTTTGGTTGGAGACAATGTTTTCATTTGGATAGTACATAAAAAGGAAATGAAGAGAACAGCAGGAGACCACTTCTCTGTGAACGAACATCTCCTACTTGTATCAGGGTCTATGACTTTTTTAGAAAAAGAGTCTATAAAGTAATACTGAAGAAAATGTTAGAAGGAAAATGCCAAAGAGTTACGAGCATATAGTATGTCTATGAATCCTGATGGTGTGTCATTTCACACTCTGTGATAAAAAACAGTGCAGAAAATAGTGAACTGAGACAAAACAAAACTAGGCATTTATTCAAGACCTGCTTATGAATCTTCTTTTAACTTAGTTTCTTAGTCTTTTTTTTTTTTTTTTACTGTGAATGATCTCAAGCCAAAATTTAGATTTCCAGCCTACACCTTTCCTAGTAATTGGTTTCAGGTGACTTTTTTGTCTCTTTTAAGATTGTAATTCTAGAGAACATGCACTGCTTTTGTACTGAGGAAACAATGCATAAAAGGAAATTTATTTTACTTATTTTATGAGAGTGTGAGCAGGGGAGAGGGGCAGAGGGAGGGAGAGAGAGAGGGAGAGAGGAAGAGAAGGGGAGAGGGAGAGAGGGGAGAGAAAATTTCAGGCAGGTCCCACTCTTAGGGCGGAGCCTGAGGCAGGCCTCAATCCCATGGCCTTAAGGACCATGACTCAAGCTGAAACCAAGAGTTGGATGCGCAACAGACTAATCCACCCAGATGCCCCTAAAAAGAATTACTTTTTTGGGGGGGGTTTTTTTGTTTGTTTTTTATTTATTTCTAGGATAGAGAGAGAGAGACAGCATGAGCAGGGGAGGGTCAGAGAGAGAGGGAGTCACAGACTGAAACAGGCTACAGGGGCTCGAACCCACGAACCGTGATATCATGACCTAAGCGAAAGTCAGACGCTTAACCAACTAAGCCACCCAGGCGCCCCTAAAAAGAATTACTTTTAATGACGACAATTTTAAAAGAGCTTTTTAGAGAGATAATATAATTTGTAATCATCTCACCTCCCAACTTAGGGAAGTCTCTCCGTCTGTGCTCCCACAGCATCCTTGACATGCTTCTATCATCGTAATTCTACTTTTGTTTATTTCACTACATGTCACATCCATCTGTGCACCTCTTAGAGTAAAGGTGCTTTGTTGTTCTAGAATGTAGCATAGTGCTCGGCACGTAAACTATAATTTCAGAGAAGAGACATGGAGGCACATCCTGTAACCACTGAAACATCACCCTGTAATGGCGACACCGATACTGATATGTCTTCTCTCACTGCAATGTTAACGCAGTGGTTAGTCATTCTCTAAATCAAAGAACTCAGCTGGACAGACCTTCACTGACGTTTGGTATTACTGAGCTCTTATTGGATTTTTCTTCCTGAATGCAAATATCCTTGCTTTGTATTGAGATTCAATTTAGTTTAATGGAACAGGCCAAAGTTAATAAGAATCATATATTTATCTTTCTCCTTCCTAGGATCTTATGTGGAATTATCCCGAATCAACTAAATTACCTGTTCCCCAAAGCAATTAAGTTACCAGTTTTTTCATCTCTGTGTGGTTATGCTTTGTTTCCCCACAGACCGATCCTTTTCTTTCCTATATGATGTTATCTCCCTGGACTGCTGCATGGTAGTATTGGGCCACACTATGGGTTTCCTTTTTTTTTTTTTTTTAATATTTTATTTATTTCTGAGAGAGAGAGAGAGAGAGAGGGAGGGAGGGTGGGTGTGAGCAGGGGAGGGTCAGAGAGAGGGGGAGACACAGAATCTGAAACAGGCTCCAGGCTCTGAGCTGGCTGCCAGCACACAACCTGACGCGGGGCTTGAACCGCTGGATAATGACCTGAGCTGAAGTCGGACCCCCAACTGACTGAGCCACCCAAGCGCCCCCATACTACTGGTTTCCAATAAGCATTTGAGAAATGCTCAGATCTTTCAATCAAGATACAAATTGACAAAATTCCAGCAATAGGATAGACTGAATATTCTGAGAAACCCATCTTAATGACATAAAGATGACAGATAAACTTTTGAAAATGTGCATTTGCAACATATGACAGAAGCCAAAAGCAACCATAAATCCCAACTCAGAAGGTCAAGCGAGGCACAGGAAGATGGAACTTGCCCAGAAGGCAAGTGCAAATTCTTGTGACCTAACGCCAGAGATTTTTTTGTTTTGTTTTTATTCATTCAAAAAGTATGTATGTTCTCTGTGTCAGCTGGGTGCCAGGCAGTGTTTAGGGCAATGGGGACACAGCAATAATGTGACAGATGAACTCCCTGTTCTCATGGAGCTTCTTTTCTAGCCCCTTTCCAATGCCACATTTTAAGGGTCTTTGTGTCTTGTCCCCAAATTGCTTTAGGTGGCAATCACTGTTTGCCTTGCCCCAGCTAGAATGTAAGCTCCCAGGAGGGCAGGGAATTTTTGATTGTCCTTAAAAAGTTCACTATGATACACTGACATAAAATACTGCATACATTTTAGTGTACAATTTGAATTCATCATCACAATCATGATAATGAAATTAATAACATGAATTCCAAAAGTTTCTCCCAGCTTCTTTTTACTCCCTCCTTCCTGTCCCCTTCCCTGGTCCCCCGTTCTCATGATCTCCTTTTTGTCAGCATTGGTTTTATATCCTAGACATTTAATCCCTTCAAATAAAGAATATTACTTCCAAAAGGCTGAGAAAGATTTCTGTTAGTAATGACCTGGATCCTCTACATAGTATCTCTAGAAACAATAACCATGGTCTTCCAGAACCTACGTATTATCTGTATCTACCAAAAGGTGCCAAAAACAAACTACAGAATCCTGAACACACAGCAGATGCTAATGCTAATCTGATTATAATTATGTGATTAAAATCAGAAATCAAAGAAGATAGCCAACCAGGTTAAAACACAGTCCTATTATTTGGAAAGGGAACTTACTACTTTTTCTTATCCTTTTCAAGAACCCTTCTCCCCAAATCCTCCAGGAGCCTTAAATGATCCCTATGTACATGTCTATAAGTAAATGTTCAATTCAGTTTTAGCTTTTTTTTTTTTCATTAACAGCGTGAAACCTGCAATGAGTGAAGTTAGACAAATCAAAGAAACAAGCCAAAATTTTGATACAGAAGATAGTTGGGATATTTCCTGACCTTGGCTTTAAGTTGATAGAGAAGATATAAATAAGTAAATAAATAAATAAAAATAGGAAAATGGTGTTCCCTGTGAATTTCTTACAAGCCCAAACTCACTCAGGCTAGAGATCTGAATTCGTTCTGTGTGTGGCTCAAAAAGTTCAAAGCCAAAAACCAGGCAAATACAAAAAGAAAGCTGGCACAGACTCAGTGATATTAAATGATAGAGATGTTACACCATTACTAAATAATGCCACATATGAATAAAGATATAAAAATTTAAAACAGGTGGACACCTAACAAATTAATTTTAAAAGATATTAAATAAAAATGACATAAAAAATAGACGAATTTTATTATCAAATGGGAGATTATTAGATTGCCCTGAGCCCCCTCCAAAACACATCAGTAAGTACAAAGAATATCTGAGTACCTTAACTAATTAACCTGCCCTAGTGACTTTGCATATAAACCTGCCCAATAACTACTATGCTAGGGGTCCCTAGATGGCTCAGTCAATGGAGCATGTGACTCTTGATCTTGGGGTTGAGTTTGAGCCCCACTTTGGGTGCAGAGATTACTTAAAAATAAAATCTTAAAAAACCACTATTATCCTTTTATTGTTTTTCATGTTTATTTATTTACTTTGTGTGTGTGAGAGAGAGTGCACTCATGAGGTGGGGAGGGGCAGAGATAGAGGGAGAGAATCCCAAGCAGGCTCTGCACTGTCAGTGCAGAGTCCAATGTGGGGCTCGATCTCCCAAACTGTGAGAACATGACCTGAGCTGAAATCAAGAGCCAAACACTTAATTGAGCCACCAAGGTACCCCTTTATACTATTCTTTTAAAACATAAATATACATTTATAATAAATGTGATAGGACATAAGAAGTCTCAGCTAATGCAAAAGAGTATTACATAGAGGCACCTGTGTGTATGACTCTTGATTTTGGCTAAGGTCATGATTTCATGGTTCAGGAGTTTGAGCCCTGATGTCAGGCTCCATGCTTAGAGCCTGCTTGGTACTGACACTCTCTCTCTCTCTCTCTCTCTCTCTCTCTGCCCCTATTCTGCTTGCACTCTTTGTCTCTCTCAAAAATAAATAAACATTTTTTAAAAAAGAGAGAGAAAAAAAATACAGTTGCTTCCATTAAAAAAAAAGTATTATATAAACTGCAATCTCTGATTATAACTGAAATCCATTAGAAAATAATAGATTTTTTAGGGGCACCTAGGTGGCTCAGTCAGTTAAGCATCCAACTTTGGCTCAGGTCATGATCTCACAGTTTGTGGGTTCAAGCCCTACGTCGGGCTCTGTGCTGACAGCCAGAATCTGTTTCAGATTCTGTGTCTCCCTCTCTCTCTGCCCCTCCCCTGCTCACGCTGTCTCTCTCTCTCTCTCTCAGAAATAAATTTCAGAAATTTAAAAAAAGATAAGAAAATAATAGATTTTTAAAAATAGCCATATGGAAATTTAAAAATACATTTCTTAAAATTGTTTTTTTTTTAATGTCTTTTTATTTATTTCTAGGAGAAAGAGAGAGAGACAGCATGAGCAGGGGAGGGTCAGAGAGAGAGGGAGTCACAGACTGAAACAGGCTCCAGGCTCTGAGCTGGCAGTCATCACAGAGCCCGACGCGGGTCTCGAACCCACGAACCGTAAGATCATGACCTAAGTGAAAGTCGGACGCTTAACTGACTAAGCCACCCAGGCGCCCCTAAAAATACATTTCTAAGTAAGTTTGGGTAAAAAAGAAATCAGGTGGGGACTAAAAAAAAACTTTAGTAGTGAAAAACAAATTCAACTTAAAATCTTGAGATGTAAAGGGGGACTTAGAAGGAAATTTATGGTCTTAAATGATTATTTTAAGAGAATGGCTAAAAAATTAATAACCTCTATAACTCTAAAGATTACAGTGGGGAGGGAGGGGGAGTAGAAGAAGAAAAGCAAACAAAGGAAGATAGTATAAAGATGAGAACAAAATTAAACAGAATAAAGATAAACAGAATTGACTAATGCAATTCAAACATTAATACTTTAAATAGAGGAATTCTGGGTGCACCTGGGTGTCTTAATCATTGACTAAGATGTCTGACTCTTGATTTCAGCTCATGATTTGTGAGATCGAGACTGACCTCAGGCTGTGTGCTAACAGTATGACCTGCTTGGGATTCTGTCTCCCTCTCTATGTCAAATAAACTTATACACATATATATACAAAAAGGAATTATACATTTGAAACTAGTGTCATGTCAACTATACCTCAAAAATTTTAAGAAAAATTAAATGAAAATTATCTTTAAAATTAATTAAGAAAGAGGGTAAAAAATTAAACCATATTCACAATGAAAATGAACTATGGATAGGGTATATATAACTCAAGCTAAGAGAATACATAAACAACTTTATGCCAAACAATGGAAAAATTAAGTAAAATTAGTATTCCCAGAAAAGTCAGTAACCCAAAATGACTCTATAAGAAATAGAAAATGTGAATAGTTCCATAACTATTAAAGAACTGAATCAACATTTTAGATTTTCTCACATAGAAAACACAGGCCCAGAGGCACCTGGGTGGCTCAGTTGGTTAAATGACCAACTTCGGCTCAGGTCATGATCACACTATTCGTAGGTTTGAGCCCCACGTTGGACTCAGGGCTGGCAGCTCAGAGCTTGGGGCCTGCTTCAGATTCTGTGCCTCCCTCTCTCTCTCTGCCCCTCCCTTGCTAGCACTCTGTGTCTCTCTTTCTCTCTCAAAAAACCCCCACATTTTAAAAAATTTTAAAAAGAGAAAGAAAACACAGGCCCAAACCGGCTTCACAGGCTAGTATAACCAAAGATTTAAGGAACGAATAATTACCATTTTACACAAACAGAGAAGCGAAAAAAAGAAACACGCCTACCATTCATTTTAGTAGTCTCATCTATTCAAAAGCAGATAGGATAGTACATAAATTCCAAGCCAATCTCATTCCTAACCACAGATGGAAAAATCCTGAAAGAAATAATGCCAGCAAAATTCATGTGCAAAAAAGATCATGAGCAGATTAAGTTTAATCCAAGACTGGTTCAACATTTTAAAAATCTATTAATGTAATTTACCACATTAAGAGATTGAAGGAGAAAAATACATTATACATACACAATTATTTCAGTGAATATAGATAACATATGTGATAAAAGTCAATGCCAGTGCCATTCATGATTAAAAAATTCTTAGCAAAATAAGAATGAAAGGGGATACTTTCTTAACCTGAAGGATTATTACAAAAAGTTACAGAACACATCATATTCAATGGTGAAATATTAAAAGAAATTTTTTTTTTTTTAATGTTTATTTTTGAGAGTGAGAAACAGAGTGCGGGCGGGAGAGGGACAGAAAGAGGGAGACACAGAATTCGAAGCAGGCTCCAGGCTCTGGTCTGTCAGCACAGAGCCTGATGCGGTGCTCAAACCCACGAATCATGGGATCATAACCTGAGCCGAAGTTGGACACTTACCCAGTTGAACCACCAAGGTACTACTAGTAAAAGCAATTTCTTAGATATCAGGAGGAAACACAACAAAAATGTTAGCTATCATTACTTCTTTAGTAAACACAATGGAAGTTTTAGCAGACAGAATAAGAAAAAGATTGGAAAAAAGGGGGAAAAGAAAACTGCCTTTATCCAAAGTGGTTATTATTACCTACACAGAAAATCCAGAAATAAAAATCTACACAGTTAGAATTTGAGATTCACATTCTTAAAATTACTTTATGTACATTTATGGAGGACATAAAGACACAAGAGAGCTCTACATACAATATTTAAAGAGTTTATCTTCAGGTGGTGGGATTAGGGGAGATTTTATTTTTTTGTTTCACCCCTTTGGTTTTCCCAGTGTTCTGCACTGGATTATTTTATTTTATAAAAGAAAAACAGAATAATGTTACAAGATGTCAAATAAATATGTAATAATCAATTCTATGTCCAAACAAAAATCAATTTTATGTCTATACACTAGCAACAAACAGAAAATGCAATTTAAAATATTTAAAAGCAATACAAAATATAAGGGTATCTAGATTTAAAATACCTTTCTGAACAAAATTATCAAAAGTGAAAGAACTAAAAGAATATACAGGAAGATATACCATGTTACTGATTAAGAAGTCTAGATATCATAATGATATAACTTCTTTACAAATTAATCTAACGATATGACAAAGTTTCCATCGAAATCCTCAAAGAGAGGATGTTTTTGGTGAATTTGACAAGCCAGCTCTACAATTCGTATGAAAAAGAAGACAGACACAAACAAGCAAGACATTTCTAAGGAAGAAGAAGTATGTAAAGGAAATTGCTCTATCAGAAAACAAGATTTATTATTAGGCTTTAATAATTGAGCTAGTGCAGCATTTGTACTGGGAAGACCTGGGGAACACAAAGAAAGCTCAGAAGCAAACTTCCCCTGATAACCTGAGATAGAAGTAAAGATAGATAAGTAAGTCAGTAGGTAAAGTAGGGCCCATTTTATTTATTTATTTTTAATTTATTTTTTTCTTAAATAGTTTATTGTCAAGTTGGTTTCCATAAACACCCAGTGCTCATTACAACAAGTGCCCTCCCCTATGCCCATCACCCCCTTCCCCTCTCCTCCACCCACATCAGGCCTCAGTTTGTTCTCAGCATTCAAGAGTCTCTCATGGTTTGCCTCCTTCCCTCTCCCCAACTATTTTTCCCCTTCTTCTCCCTCATGGTCCGTCATTAGCTTCCTCCTAATCCACGTATACATGCAAACATATGGTATCTGTCCTTTTCTACCTGACTTATTTCACTCAGCATAACACCCTCAAGGTCCATCCACATTGCTACAAATGGCCAGATTTCATTTTTTCTCATTGCCATGTAGTATCCCATTGTATAAATATACTACATCTTCTTGATCCATTCATCAATTGATGGACACTTAGGCTCTTTCCATGATTTGGCTATTGTTGAGAGTGATGATATGAACATTGGGGTATGTGTGCCCCTATGCATCAGCACTCCTGCATCCCTTGGGTAAATTCCTAGCAGTGCTATTGCTGGGTCATAGGGGAGTTCTATTGTTAATTTTTTGAGGAACCTCCATACTGTTTTCCAGAAGGGCTGCACCAGTTTACATTCCCACGAACAGTGTAGGAGGGTGCCCATTTCTCCACACCCTGGCAAGCATCTAGAGTCAGGAGGGCCTATTTTAAAATAGTAGGATAATTAGTTATCTTGATGGGGAAAAAACGAAAATTTCTCCCTACCTGATACCACATCCTAAAACAAATTTTAGATATCCTAATTCTACTAGGATAGAGGTGGGAAAACAGGAATGAATGGCTGGTTCTGACTGATGCTAAGGAATGTTTCCTCAGTAGAGATGACCTCTGAGCTGCTCCTTAAAGGATAAAAGGAAGACCCATGTGGGAAATGGACTTTCAGGCTGAGAACACCAAGATCAAAGTCCCAGAAACTCTCAAGAGTGAAAAGCACTTTCTGGGAGTGGATGAACAACCAGCCTAGCTGAACAGGAAAGACAGATAAAGGTAACAATGGATGACTGGTGCTTTCTCATTTTTTTATACCTTTTTCACCACCTTTCTGGCCTTCATCATGGCCAGAACCAGTTATAGTCACAGGAAGGAAACATTATTAGTATGGTCCTTCTAGCCTGATACTAATTAAAAAAACATTCTTATTAACTGCAGCTCAGATATGCAGGAAGACACAAAAACACGTTTTAAAGGCTTGAGAGGGGGGCACCTGGGTGGCTTAGTCGGTTAAGCGTCCGACTTTCGCTTAGGTCATGATCTCGCGGTTCGTGGGTTCAAGCCCCGCGTCGGGCTCTGTGCTGACTGCCGGCTCAGAGCCTGGAGCCTGTTTCAGTCTGTGACTACCTCTCTCTCTGACCCTCCCCTGCTCACACTGTCTCTCTCTCCTAGAAATAAATAAAACATTAAAAAAAAAAATTTAAAAAAAATAAAAAAATAAAGGCTTGAGAGGTTCAAGTTACCTTTTCTTTTTTTTCTTCAGTGTTTTGGTCCTGGTTACTAGAGATTTTGTTGGCCTTGTTATGCACCGTAGGAATGACCTACAACCACCAAAACAGAAAGGGGATAAAACATTTAAATGTCACAATCATTACACTTATTTCTTTCAACAGTTAAAATCTCACTTGGCTAAGTCTCTGACTTCATCTAAAAAGTATAGACATGAGAAGTAGAGTTCAAGGGCAACAATACAATTTGAAAAATACTACTAGCTGGATAACCCCAAATATTGTGTGTGCGTGTGTGTGTGTGTGCACGTGCATGTGTAACATCAAACAGCAGGAAGTTCACAAGTTGGTGTAGATCCAAAAAGTGAAGTCTTTCTTTTTAAGTCATGATACTGATTGTCATCCCCATATCTCAGTTTGCAAAGTACAGTTTTAGGGGCAACTATGTTAATTTCTAGAACATTGGATGCACCATTTATCTGGTAGGTTTACCTTCTTCATCGCTGTACTCCAGTCCAAGTATGTTCTCTATCACACTGTGCATACTCAGTAACTATCTCACCATCACTGTTAGCAGGAAGATGAATTACAAATCTAGTTGCATCCTTGGATAAAAGCTCAGTGAGAGCTGGGATGTAATGATTTATCACTATTATCACTATACAGAGTGCTCAGAAGAGCCTATTACATGCTTGGACCCAATCAATATTTACACATGAATGAAAGAGCTCCATTTCACAGAAATAATTCTAATTCTCAATGGTGCCAACAGCATGGATAACTTTTGGACTCATTTCTTATAAAATAATCCATGAAACATCTTTAAAAAAACCAAAATTTTTAGTGACTTTTTTAAAGACTCCACAAACATCTAACACAAATAACTTTGCCATAGAATCTAATAACAAACATCAAGATTGTAAGAAAAAAAAATCTTTCCCAGAAACGTAAAGAAACTGCCTGCCTTGGGATAATTTAAAAACCAAACATAACAACAACAACAAAACCCCACCTCTGTCTGGATATAATTTAAGATTCAATTTTCTTCACCTTTAATACAGAGTCTAAAGAAGTAAATTAATTTTGGAATAAAAGAGAAAGACTCAAGAATGTTTCATTTAAATAAAAAACAACAGTAATGACACATCAACATATATATAATGCTTTGTATACGAACAGACACTGTGAGTGCTTCATGTTTATACCTCTATTTAATACACATCACAATCCAAGTCGGTGTTCAAAACTGCTGGGTCTATAGGCACGCATTTTCTGTCCTGAAGAATCTTAAACTAATTTGTCTCCATGACATGTAAGAATACCTATCCACTCTGGACCTACTTTCTCCCATGGGAAAAACCAGCTGAAACTGAACGGCAGAAGCTCTGGGGTGTGACACAAGGTCAGCTGCCACTCATAAGGTTTACTCTTTTTTTTTTTTTTTTTAATGTTTTATTTATTTCTAGGAGAGAGAGAGAGAGAGCGTGAGCAGGGGAGGGTCAGAGAGAGAGGAAGTCACAGACTGAAACAGGCTCCAGGCTCTGAGCTGGCAGTCAGCACAGAGCCCGACTCGGGGCTCGAACCCACGAACCGCGAGATCATGACCTAAGCGAAAGTCGGGCGCTTAACCGACTAAGCCACCCAGGCGCCCCAGGTTTACTCTTTTTTAAAGAGCACAGAAATATCTTTGTAAACGTATAGTTAGCAAGAGCAGAAGTTCACCAAGATGACTGCATCTTTAAGAAAAGTAGAAGACTCCATATTTCTTATGAAGTAAAAACTACATTGATGTTGGATTAATATGTAAATGTACACATCAGAAAAATTTAGGTGCCGTTATGAAATAATGGCATTAGGAAAGTACAAATTGAATAGAGGGAAAAAGAAGGCAACATATGATAATAAACTTACTGAACTGAAGGCATAATTCCCAATTTCTAACAGGTTTGTTTTGGAATGTATAAAAATAATATGAGGCGCTACTGTGAAATGTAGTTATGTTATTAAGTGGAACAAAATTACCTTGGCCTAAAAACTTTCTATGGACGAATGCAGTATAAATCATGGGTTCTGATCTCAAATAAGCATTTGCCAAATAAACTTAAGTGGATATACACATTTCTTTCTAGGATGCTGAAAATACAGTTGAGAAATTTAGGAGAAAAAGCTTAAAAAGGTAATGTATTGGTGATACACCAAATGCATCCATTAAAAGCGAAAATACAAAAAAGTAAACTACAACTCAAAGAATAAAAAGTACAAATATAAACACCACTGTTGAAGTAATGATGTTGGTGACAATCTCCATGTAACTGGGGTAGTTTAGACACAGGGTCTCTGAGGGCACCTGGGTTGCTCAATCGGTTGGGTGTCTGACTTCAGCTCAGGTCATGACCACAGTTCATAGGTTCAGGCCTCATGTTGGGCTCTATGCTGACAACTGGGAGCCTGGAGCCACAGCTTTGGAGAGAGAGGGTGGGGGGAGGGAGGGAGGGAGAGGGAAAGAGAGAGAGAGAGAGAGGGAGAGGGAGAGGGAGAGGGAGGGAGAGGGAGGGAGGGAGAGAGAGAGAGAGAGAGAGAGAGAGAGAGAGAGAGAGGTGTGTGTGTGTGTGTGTGTGTGTGTGTGTGTGTGTGTGTGTGTTCTGCCTGCCCCTCCCTGGCTCATGCTTTCTCTCTGTTTCTCTCAAAAATAAATAAACATTAAAAAAAAATTTTAGACATAGTGTCTTTGATGGTCCAACATTAGGAAATGACTTCTTTGGGGGTTTTGAGGAAAGTCTGTCTCAATGTTTAATGTAAAGTGGTCAAAAATGATTAAGCATTTGGTTATATTTTCTATTCCTCTAAGGATGAATACTACTTGCAACAATAAATAAGCCAAAGAGAGCTTATTTTGCAAAGAAATGAAACTTGATTCCTTTCATTGCCTCATTCAAACAGGAATCACTTTGTGTTAAAAAATGGATAAGTCATGGACATAATAATTAACACCATCACCCAAATATGCTACCTTGCCTAGAATCAGAGGCAGCTCAAGGCTTGCTGAACCGAATGCACAATGTGGTAGTCTGTTGTGCTGCATCGGGGATGAATGACTTGAGCAGGGCACAATGCAGAGAAGATTTTTTGTTTTTGAGCAGTTGAAAGAAATTTCACTGTTTATGTCATCTAAGCGAAAATTTCCACTTCAGCTCACCAGCGAAGTCTGGATTAAATGCTTGCTTGGCCTTTTTGGTTGACTTTATAACCTACTTAAAAGCTTTGAACATTTTTTGGCAGGGCGTTCACAAGCGGCCACATAAAGGTATAATTTGACTGGCTCATTCTAGCTGAAAACTGTTTCTTTAGAAGTACCATTTGGCAAGGAATAATCTGGCCGATTTTCCTCTTGAACTCAAGTTGCCAGAAATGAAAGTGATTGCCTCCACAACGCTCTCCTATTATAAGAGTTAAAACGTGGATTCCAAAAACTTTGATTCCAAAAACGACTTAAAATTTCAAATTGTATGAAAGTGAAAAGACTTTATTCATTTCACCTCTCTCAATTAGTCTTGACAGTGCAGACGCAGCAGTAGGGCTGGAAGGGATCACGCCGCAAAGCAGGGCACCGCAGCACAGAGGTGGGTGAGCTCACTGTGTGCAGGGAAGCTGCAAGTATGGTGACGTGTATCAATGCCCCCACCTCCCCCATCAGGGCAGCCCAACATCTGTGTGCCACACAAATACTACTCTCTGTATGCCTTGACATACAAAAGGTTGAAAAACACCGCATTACTTACTGAAAAGCATTTTTAGAAAACATGCACAATTCTTCTCTTGTTCAGAAGTGCCTATGTTTTGAACAGTTGTATTCCGTGAAACAAAGAAAAATAAATGCTTCTTCCAGTAACAGGGCTTATGGGTGATATTTCTGCTGCACGTTGCAATACAAAACATATACCCTGCCACTAACATTAGAGTTGTAATTCCATACCAAAAGAGTAATTTATTACAGAAACAAGTGTTACAATTAAATACTGCTAGTATTCTATTTGAATTCTGAATGTCCAAAAGAACATACAACAATGCACCATGTTTGCATGGTTACATGTCTTAATAAATACACAGGACATGACAGTACCTCTAGAATGGTGGTATAGCTGACCCCTTTACGTTCAAAGTATTTTATAAACAAAGTAACTGGCTCAGAAAAGTTAAGTAACTTGTCTCTAAGTCAGCAAAGCTGGTAAACAGGGAAATCAAGGAATTGAAAAGAGCTCTGCTTGACTCCATGGCCTGTGACTTACAGCGCAAACCAGAATGACTCAAGTTTGCCCAAAAGACCAAAATCAAAGAAAAAAGGGGAAAGTGAGGTTAATAACTAAATTTTTATGAAGTAATGCTTTTTCTGGGTAATAGTAGGATCAAAATGAAAACAATGTGGAAAAAATACACAGAGAAAAGCATGGTCCACAGAAATACAGAGAATATTTTTAAACTACTTGAAGATATAACTTAGGCTTACTCTGGGAGTGGATGACAAGCTCTGGACAACGAACACCACGGGGTTTCCTGCATTCTTAATGGCCTCAACTGCTTCTTTGTGCGAGGCATTCTGTAAATCCACTCCAGACACCTGAAACACAGAAGGCATTTTATTTCAATGAGAAAGACTGTCGAGTTCACATATATTATCTAGTTATGAGAACAGCCAGAGTCTAATGAATTAGACCAAAGCTAAAAAAATAAGATTGGTCCCTAATCTTATTTTTGTTGTTGTAGGAGAACGTATTTAAGGAAAATAACATTCAACCTTCAAGAAAAGTGAATGAGACAAACATCTTAATAGCAATAGATAGCCCTGGTTAAACAGGATTATCCAAAATAGGTAGCCTAGTTCGTAACAGAACCTTAAGAGGCCTCTGAGCTGTGGCGTCACCTCTGCCACTAACACAGCACATAATTCTGAGAGGGGACACGGAAGAGCAGTCTGGACTCTTCTCTCAAATTGAGAAGTATGATATTTTAAGCAAACTGTCCATTATCACAGTTGAGAAGTTGAACGTCTCTCAAATGATGTTCAAAAAGAACTATGAAAATATCCATGGGTTCTTTTACCAAAAATGTTCTCTGTTCAGTAAATTGGGATAAGTGTAAATAGCTCCTTATCATCCAGATTTCAGAGGACCAAAAATGCAAACGTCCATAATCTCCAAGGGCATTCTGTATTTGCCATGTTTAAAAAGGAACCAATTTTTCAAACCAGTAATGTAACAAGGCCTTGGTAAATGTTGGGGTGGCTACGGTCAGCAGATAATGAGTTTGTGAATACTTTTTTGCCGTAATGAGAAATGTAGGAATGTAGGTGGAGAGGGATGTAGATCAAGGTTGGCTTTTGTGTTTAAGAGGGGAGGTATTACTGTAATAAACACAAAAGTAGTGGACATGAAATGGATATTACAGAGAGAAGTGACACCTGGAGAAGTAAATCCTTGGACAGTGAAGAGGGAATGACTTCTGCACTACAAGTTAGGCAGGTTGGCTTTAGAAGCACAAATAGTTCCTTTGTTGTTACAGACACACTTAGAAAAAAAAAAGATTTGGCACACAGTGGCAGCGAGGGGAATTCCTTTTTGACTGCTTCTATTTTCTCCATGAAATAAGAAAGAAGGACCATAAACTGAGCAGTTTAGGAGGTGTGAAGAGTTGCCTCTGGAAGCAGGAGAAGGAAACAACCAGGGACACATTACAGGATTGCAGGGCAGAACTAAAGACTCACTTGAGAGGGAGCTCATGAATTTTAAAATGAGACCAGACAGCACTGTTATTTTCTCCAGCCATGCCAGAGTCCTGAAATAAGCAGAGTTGCATTTAACTAGGATGTCGTTCCCCCAGACAAGGTCAGTAAAAGCAATGGGGACCCAAGGAGCTGGAAATGATGAGGATGATCCATCATGGAATCAGAGCAGAGTGAAGAGAAAACCGAGCACATGTGAAGCTGAGGGACACACATGGCAGACCTGAGGGTAGGAGACGGGAGCTTGGCATGTGATAGGGGTCTGAAGGCAGGTGGGTCTAGGGGAGCCTGGTTGCCTCAATCGGGTGAGTGTCTGACTCTTGATTTTGGCTCAGGTCACACTCCCAGAGTTGTGGGATCGAGCTCTTGTGTCAGCTCTGCATTCAGCATACAGCTTGCTTAAGATTCTCTCTCTCTCTCCCTCTCTCTCTCTGCCTCAGTCCCCTCTTGCTCTCTCTCTCTAAACATAAATAAATAATTTGAAAAAAATTTAAAAATTTAAGAAAATAAAAAAGGCAGGTGAGTCTAAAGCACAGTACAAACAGAGAGTAAAGAGAGGTGAGGTCAGGAAAGGCAGCTGAAGCCACACCACACATAAGCCATGGCAGGAACTTTGGCCTTTTATTCTAACAGACATTGGGTAGAAGTTTTTAATGCTCTGTAAAACCTTTTCCCATCTGAACTCAGGATGGATGAGAATAATAGTAAATGAAAATAGAAAAAAAATTAAGTGAAGCTTAAAAGCAATCACAACAGCTTGATGAAGCTTCTTACAAATAACCTGTTCCCCACTACATTCTACAATAAATGAAGTAGAAACTGTAGAAGAACCACTTCATCTTCCAGTAATAATCAGCTTCTGTTTCTCCAACACAGTTTTTTTTAATGTTTTTTCATGTTTATTTAATTTTTGAGAGAGAGAGAGACAGAGCGTGAACAGAGGAGGGGCAGAGGAAGAGAGAGACACAAAATCCAAAGCAGGCCTCAGGCTCTGAGGCGCTAGCACAGAGCCTGACGCAGGGCTCGAACTCACAGACTGCAAGATCGTGACCTGAGCCAAAGTTGGTCGCTTAACCGACTCAGCCACCCAGGTGCCCCTTCCCAACACAGATTTCCACAGGGTTAAATGTGAACTGAAGTTGGGAAGTTAGGAGAAAAAATGGAATTCTGTTACAATTAAAAAAAAAAAAAACCTCAGTTTTTCTAAGCTTTAAATTTATAACCCAAAGTGTGTCCCATTCACACAAGTAAGACCCATTTCTAAAAATTAACTTAAATTCTAATTTCCCACTTAAACAAATTCTTCTTTATATGGGCCTAAATCCTTTATGCAATTGTGCAATTGCTTCAAGGCAGAAAGAAATTATTATTAAGCTTTGCTTGAAAACAAAAGGGTAATTCTTTTCACAGGAAAAAAGTAAACAAATGACTCCATATGTTTGACAAAATATACATTAAAGTATTAACATTTCACATTTGCTATGAGTTTAAAGAATTTATTAAATCTGAGACACAATAGTGGGTTCTTATTAGTATATAAAAGTGATGATGGATAAGTGAGAGAATACTTAACAGTCAACCTACAGCAGAGAATGATGAGGGGAAAACCCACAAAATTTAAGAAGATAAAACAATAAACAATCCAATTAGGAAGCAGGCAAAAGACAGACACAAACATTTCCCTGAAGAGGACATATGCAGGTGGCATGAAAAGTTCTTTATCATTATCCATTACGGAAACTCAAAACAATGAGATACCACTATCTACAGCTCAGAATGTCCAGAATGAAAAATAGTGACACCAAATGTTGGTGAGGATGTAGATAAACTGGATCCATCATATGCTAATGGTGGGAATGTAAAATGGTACAGCCACTGTGGAAAATAGTTTGACAGTCCTTTCAAAACTAAAAATGGATTTACCATACATCCTAGCAATTGCGTTCTTGGGCATTTGTCTCAGACAAGTGAAGACTTATTTTCACTCAGGAACTTGTATACAAATGTTTAGAGAAGTTTTGTTCATAATAATAAGCCAAGAGCTGGAAACTACCCAAGTGGCTTTCAATGGGTGAATGGTTAAACTGTAGTACCTCTACAGCATGAAATACGATTCAGACACAATAAAGGGTGTGAACTATGGATGGACACAACAGATTAAATTAACTTCAATGAAATTATGCTGAGTGAAAAAAGGCAATCTCAACAAGATACAGAATGCATAAGTCCATTTATGTGATAATTGTGAAATAACATGATTAAAGACATGGAGAAACAGATGAGTGATTCTCAGAGGTTGGAGATGGGAAAGGGGCACAGTGAGAGGAATAGCTGTAGAGGGTAGCACCAGAGAGTCTTGTGCTGATGCGGGGGAGTTTCTTGATTGTGATGGTGGTTATGGAAGCTTCACATATGATCGAACTATAGAGCTACAAAAGCACACACAGTTATACATCAGTGCGTGTATAACTGGCAAGACCAAAATAAGACTGTGAATTATGTCACTATCAGTATTTTGGTTTTGCTATTTACTATCGCCATGTAGCATTAACACTGGGGCAGGCTGAGGGAAGAGTACATGGGACTTCTTTTGTACATTTCCTTAAAATTTCCTTCTCAAGACTCTGTATTTCAAAATAGAAAGTTAAGGCAGGGGAGAGACCAAACAAAATACAAAATATGTATTTAAAAATTAAGTTCAACTATGTCCGTAATCAAAATAAGAAATGAATCCATGCCATTTATTTACTAGATCAAGATTATCAATGTAGATTTAAAAAAGCAAAATTCAGTTATGTATTGCTTACAAAACATACAACTAAAACAAAATCACAAATAAGGGTGAAAATGATGGAATTAAAAAACAAAGCAATGTATTATGCAAATACTAAATAAAGGAAATCACACTGGCCCTAGAAGGAGTAATCCTTTGAAAATATATATGCATTCATAATTTCCTAATGGATTCTCACTGCATTCAGAGAAGATGACCTTCCAAGCTCTCTGTGATGTGGCTTCACTTTATCTCTCAGACCTTTCCTCTTCATGCTCCCTTGCTCCCTTTACTTATGTTAGCAATATCAGTCTTCTTTCTGCTCCTTCAACATAGCCAGGCAAACTTCTACCTCAGACCATTCGCCTTTTAGTTCCCTGCTTGGATGTTCCTTCCCCTCTACATTCACATGGCTCCCCATATTCGTCTCAGCATCATCTTCCATAACCAACCTATCAATTGCAATTACCACCTCCAGGCCTTATCTTTCTGTTCCATTTCTCTATAGCTATTTATTACCATCTAACACTCTACGTATTACCTATGCATTATCTTCCCCACTATCACGTAAACGCCACAGGAGTAGGAATTTTGCTCATTTTCTTCACCACCATGTCCCCAGTGTGTTTGAAATTTTCTTTTTAGTTTCTAAAACACAAATTTAATCTAATACTTGGATATACAGAAAGGTTTTTATATCTTTTTCTTCTTCTTCTTTCTCCTTTCTCTCTCTCTCTAATCCTCCAATAATGCTGTGGGTTTTGAATTCTCATTTCCATGAGAATAAGGTGGATTAAATAATTTGTCCAAGAACAAATACAAAACAAACAGGGCAATCAAGACTTCAACCCGTGACCTCCAGTGCTCTTTTCACATTACCAGAGCTGAAGAACCACAGCTGAAGTTTAGCTAGTAAAGCGTGTATCATGAACAAGCAGATTCTGGGACAGAAGAAATGTCATATGACGTCATCCAACAAACCCAATGCACAAAAATGTGAGACTCAGACCTCAGGACATTCTCATGCCTTGGTGTACCTTTTAAACTCTGCTCTGCAAACCTGACACATGTGAACAATGGACTCACCCCTCCCTCCAATGGAGTCTAGGAGGATGTGTCTGGCTATCCTGCACCTACAACAACAAATTAATGTAACATTCATTGTATGTCAACTACACCTACCAAAAGAGAATATTAGAAATTTTTTAAATGATGAAAACAATTACAGCTTGTTAAAGACTGGGAGACGTACAACACTTATTGCTTGCCTCCTTCTGCTAAAGTGTAGAATCGTTGGGCGCCTGGGCGGCTCAGTCGGTTAAGCGTCCGACTTCAGCTCAGGTCATGACCTCACAGTTTGTGGGTTCGAACCCCGCATAGGGCTTTGTGCTGACAGCTCAGAGCTTGGAGCCTGTTTCAGATTCTGTGTCTTCCTCTCTCTCTGACCCTCCCCTGTTCACACTGTCTCTCTCTCTCTCTCTCTCTCTCTCTCAGAAATAAATAAAAAACATTTTTAAAAAATTAAATTGTAGAATTGTTTTTTCAGTCAGCTTTAGTATCATTCTATATATTACCACTCTGATGGTAGAATCTCATAAAATTATGCAAACAACATACAAACTAAGACATGGAAAGAAAATACACCGATTGTACACACATATGCCCCAACAAATGTAGGGAGGTCTTCTGGTTAAATGATTATTATCTTAAAGCAGGTTTCAAACAAAAACAGAATTTTAACATCATTTACCTCAAGTATTTTATCTCCTGTTTTAAGAGCATTTGTTTTTCCCGCTGGACTGTCTTCTAAAACTTGTTTGATAAATATACCTTTAAGTTCCTCTCCATTCTTCAGGCGTTTTATAACAGTTTGTCCACCAACAATACTAATACCAAGGGACACGTTGGGTTCTCTAACAATCTCAACACTGTAAAAAGACAATAAAATTCACTCATGAATAAGTTAATATAATGTGCTGAACTGTCACTAGAAGTGTTCACTTTGTACCAGATCTCGTGACTCGTGTCACAGTCATTTGTGGCACATGTGAAAACTTGAATTTGGAAAAAGATTTCTAATACAATAAATATACCTCTTAATATTCTTAATGTTCACAGCTCCTATCACAATATATTTTCTGTAATTACTTCTTTTAATCTGTATTCATAACATTAGCAAAGAATGGATGAAGAAAGTAATAAATGGGTGAAAAAAAAGTCAAGAAAGTCACATGTATCATTTTGGCAGAAATCACAGACTTTCACAATAAAAGAAATTTGCCGCTGAAAGTCTTGTTACCCAAGTGGCTTTTTCCAGCCAGCAGGTTTAACCTGTGCTTCTTTAAGTGGAGGAAACATTTTGCTTTTAAGGTTGGAAGGTTGTTCTCTTTTCTTCCTACCTCCACATCACTTTATTTTTTGTTGTTTATTTTTATTTATTTTTTGAGAGAGAGAGAGAGAGAGAGAGAGAAATCCCAAGCAGGCTCCACACTGTCAGCGCAGAGCCTGATGCAGGACTCAGAACTCAAGGAGATCATGACCTGAGCCAAAATTGGATGTGCAACCACCTGAGCCACCCAGGCACCCCCCATACCACTGTAAAAAATAAAGGATGGAATAAAATTTGCTCCTCCATGGTTATGGATTTTGCTCAAAATGCATAGATGTGACCAATGATAAGCTGAAATTTTTAAAAAGTAGTGCAAAACATAGCTCCCAATGAGGGGCGCCTGAGTGGCTCAGTGGGTTAAGCATCTGACTCTTAGATTTCAGCTCAGATCAGGATTTCATGGTTAGTGGGATGGAGCCTGGGTCTATGCACTGAAAGTGTGGAGCCTGCTTTGGATTCTCTCTGTCCCTCCCCTGCTTGTGGGCAGCTCTCTCAAAATAAAACAAACATTAGAAAAAGAAAAGAAAACAGCTCCCAAGAGTGTTTAAGACAAAATTCAGAAGCTCAAGAAGAAAACAATGTAGGTAGATATTGTGGAGTTAATAATGCATGCCGAATAGAAAGAGCAATCAAAGAAAGACTTTGAGGGGCGCCTGGGTGGCTTAGCCAGTTAAGCGTCCGACTTTCGCTCAGGTCATGATATCACGGTTCGTGGGTTCGAGCCCCACATCGGGCTCTGTACTGACTGCCAGCTCGGAGCCTGGAGCCAATTTCAGTGTCTGTATCTCCCTCTCTCTGACACTCCCGTGCTCACGCTGTCTCTCTCTCTTTCTCTCTCCTAGAAATAAATTAAAAAATATTTTTAAAAAAACTAAATTAACTTTTTTTAAAAAAAGGAGTTTGATATACTATTAGCTTCAATGAGGCACAAACTTGGGACTAATATAAGAGAAGGAAGACAGAAATAATTTGATACATGACAGAAACTTCAACTAATGTTGTTGTTCATTAAAAAAAAAACCAAGGGAAGAAATTTTAGTGCATTCAAGGCATACCTACCTGCCTTCCTCAGTGATGCAGTTATAGAACATCCTTAGTCCATCAGTTACTACCATACATGGACAAGTGTAAATTGTTTTCTCTGCAAGAGTATGATGAAGACTTTCCTAATATTGATTATAGTCATTTTACCCAGGTGAAAATCTCTCAAGAAGAGAAACTGAGACTAAAATTTAGGCCAGCCTAGATGTGAATTGTGACATTTACATAATCTGTAAAGAATGTCTAAATGACACTATAAAATTAAAAAACAGCTAATTGTGTTCTCCTACTGAGAAAGCCAATGACGTTATAAACATACATTCGCGGTGGACCCCAGTGGCTGAAGTTTGGAGTTTCTTCTCCTTCACCTTCTTCTCTCTCAGGTAACTCGCTGCAGAGAGACAAAGGCAAAATCCACATGCACCTTGTAACATATAGTGCTACTAAAAGTTCTTACAAAGTTTTGAAATTAAACAATCTGTGGTTAAAGAGCTCTTAATTTTGAAGGTTTAAAATATTTACATCAACAGTTAACTATCCGTCCAAAACAAAAACACATGGCTTTTAATGTTCAACAGATACCCACCAGGCACCAGAAAATCATAGAATTATTATAAACAGTTTTATTGGTGATACTCTAGATGCTATTTCCTAACAATCTGTGTGTAATTTGTACAACTTCACATTTGTTTCAGATCAATGTACAAAATATTATAACATATATCTTAAAACTTGGTCTTGATTGACCAGCAAAGAAAACACTCCAGCAAAACCAACATACATAGCTGAAATGGCTAAACAGGAAACACAATGAAGGCCTCTTTCTAGATCTGTCATCCTGGCCCTAAATAATTCCTCAGTTATTTGTATCTCATGAATGTTTTGTGTCGTTATCCATCACTTTGCAGTTTGCAGAGAGATTTCCTTCTGTTAGATCTAATTCTAACCTTCCACCTACCACTGCCATACTTTGACCCATCAAGTTATGTTAATATGGAAATGATAACATAAAATGCTAAACTACAGGGGTGGCTGCAAGGCTCGGTCAGTTAAGTGTCTTTTTTTTAATGTTTATTTATTTTTGAGGGTGGGCAGGGGGACAGAGGGGCAGAGAGAGAGAGAGGGTGAGGGACTGAACCTGAAGAAGGCACTAGGCGCCAAGTGTCAGCACAGAGCCCAACACGGGGCTTAAACTCATGACTGTGACCTGAACCGAAGTCAGACCAAGCCACCTAGGTGCCCCAAGCGTCTGACTCTTGATTTTGGCTCAAGTCATGACCTCAGGGTCATGGGATCGAGCTTTGGATTCTCTCTCTCTCTGCCTCTCTCCCCTCCTCAAAATAAATGAACTTAAAATAAAAAGATCTTTTAAAAAGCGCTGAATTACAGAGTACTTATAAAGGCAATGCTATCTAATAGGGTAGAGACATTACCATATATTACCCGGAAGAAGAGTCAGGAGTCCTGAGCTCCAGTCTAACCTGCACCGTGAAGTAGGTATGTGACTGTGGACCACCACCTGACATAACAGGTCTGAAGTATAAATTTTATTACTCTATACAAAAAAGTAGGCACTACCTCTTCCACTACATGTTCTCAAAAACCCTCTGAAGCAGGCACTGTAAGTCATATTATTCTTTTTCCATGTGAGGAAGTGAGGCTCAAGAAAGGCTCCAACGTAACTACACAGCCTCTCCACAGTATTCAAATCTTTGTTGCAGCCTAAAAGTTTCAATGCTCCATTTTTCTCTGAACTCTCAAATGAGTCCTATAAATAGTAGCAAAACTCCAAACCTACCTGTCTCTCTACAGACAGACTTTCTAGTATAGAATGGTTGAAGGCCGAATGAAAAAGAGAAAACTGAAAGGATCTAGACAATCCAAGTATCAGTTAAGAAATTGGGATCATGAGGGGTCATTAACATCTCACTTATTCCCAGATAGATTTGTTGCCTCAGCCGGTCAATGTTTTCATGATTAAGAGCATCGTAGTATTCAAGGAACAAGAGTTTGGCATATACTTGCCAATTACTTATCTAATGTCCTTTCCTCCTTCCTTACCAACACAACCTCTCCTTTATTCCAGGTGGCACTATGCCCAGCTTTAAAGAAAAACATTTTCTGGACTTCCTTTCAGCTAATGCTAACTGGGTGCTATAGTTCTGATATGGAAATACAAGTCCCCAGAGATTTAGAAAAACTCATTACATGGAGTGAGAATCATCTGGCAGGAGCCTTTCATTCTATGACCTTCCCTTTCTTCTTGCCTAGAAGGCAGAGATGATTATTGGCAGTGAAGCATGCATTTTAAACTCATGAAGGAACAGTGACTAAAGCAATGCAGTAAAGACAGCAGAGAAGAAAGGAAGAAGGTGTTTAAGATCCTGGCAGATCACCTTCTTCAGGGGTTTTTAAAGAAAAAAAATTACAGCCCCACTTGGTTAAGTCACCCCAAGTGGAGAGTTTTATAAGCAGCTGAATGCAATCCCTAAAGGATACCCATGATTCTACCGACTTAAGTGAAGTCTTCATATTATCACATTATTCTTTGCACATGTGCATAGATGTTCGCTGAATAGCTGTAATAGCAGAAGCTTTCATATTTTGATTACCCTATGTAACCGTAACAAGGGTTAAATGACATGACTGTCATTTAATGGAGGCTTAATAGTCATTTCCTTTACAATTTTTTTCATCTGAATTGGTATCAAAATTTTTCCCCATGTAGTATAATCATTTTTATTTAACAGCATCTTACTAGCCCATGCTATTGATATAATTTATCTGCCATCCCAGATATGATCTACTTACACTATATTCTGTTGTTCGGAATGTGGACATTACTGCAAGGAATACTGTCATGCTCTATTTTAGAATTCCCCTTTAAATAAATATTAACTGCAGATTAAAAATTAAAAACCCCCAAACCAAACCAACATTGAAACTTTCCTTCTATTTTCTGCTTTCCTGTATCCCAAATCATGATAGGTGTGATAATAAGTCATAAATATTTGGTCTAATCAAGGACACATCTTGGGGCTGGCTAATCTTTTCCAGAGATCTTGGAGGGCAAGTACTCTCAGCATGCTCAGTCTGCCACACTCTAGAGTGCCCCTGACTCTTGGAGGAGAGTTCTCCACGAGTCTGATGCCTGGTTTTCACAGCTCATATCCAGGGACACCCTTTGATTGCCTGACTCCGGTGGATGAAGGGTCTTGCATATCTGGGTCCCACAGGACCATGGCAATCAGAGGACGCTTCCTGGTAGGCTACCATCACCAGGGGACTTCCAACACAGCAGACTGAGGCACATGCCTCAGTCTTTCTGTGAAAAAGATCACTTTGCTCATCCTGGATCTTTGGACTAAGGGGCAGGCTTCAGGTCTGGCACATATCCAGTGCCCTACAATGTGGCTCTAAAGGAACATAGGCTGGGAACACCACCTTGGCACTTTCCCTCTGCTTTGCTCCAGCTGTCTAATGTCTCCACACAGGAGTTTAAACACTCTTCTGGAGCCCCAGTTTTTGCAGCTGACACCCAAAGCACACCTCAGACTCCTTGTCTCTGGTGGCCAGTGAGGGTGAGGCTTACACATGTGGCCCCTCAGGATCATATATATGTGCATGCTTTTAAAGCTGCTGCCTGAGGGTCTGGCTTCTAGGCAGCCTGATTCTCCCCTTTTGGAAACTGACATCCTCAGTTGAGGCACATTCTCAACTACCAGGAGATGTTAAAAATACAACAGCCTGCTTGAACAAGCACAGGAATTTGGGAAACAACCCAATAGCTATGGTAGGGCTCAATGAAAAGTTTCAACTCCTACACAAGGCTACTCTTTCTAGACTGGGAGAGGTGGCAATTTCATCTACTATATAGAAACCAACACAGAAAGTCAAGAAAAATGAAGAAACAAAGGAATGTTCCAAATGAAATAAGAAAAACTCCTCAGACATGACACATCCCCAAAAGCAAGGGAATTAAGAGCAAAAATAAACTACTGGGACCTCATCAAGATTAAAAGCTACTACACGGCAAAGGAAACAATCAACAAAACTAATAGGCAACCAATGGAATGGGAAAAGATAGTTACAAATGATGTATCAGACAAAGGGTTAATATCCAAAATCTATAAGGAACTCACCAAACTCCACACCCAAAAAACAAACAACCCAGTGAAGAATGGGCAGAAGATATGAACAGACACTTCTCCAAAGAGGACATCCAGATGGCCAACAGACACATGAAATGATGCTCAGCATCCCTCCTCATCAGGGAAATACAAATCAAAACCACACTGAGATACCACCTCACGCCGGTCAGAGTGGCTAAAATGAACAAATCAGGAGACTCTAGATGCTGGCGAGGGTGTGGAGAAACGGGCACCCTCCTACACTGTTGGTGGAAATGTAAACTGGTGCAGCCCCTCTGGAAAACAGCACGGAGGGTCCTCAAAAAATTACCAATAGAACTTCCCTATGACCCAGAAATAGTACTGCTAGGAATTTACCCAAGGGATATAGGAATGCTGATGCACAGGAGCACATGTACCCCAATGTTCATAGCAGCACTCTCAACAATAGCCAAAACATGGAAAGGGCCCAAGTGTCCATCAATGGGCGAATGGATCAAGAAGATATGGTTTGTCTATACAATGGAATACTACATGGCAATGAGAAAAAATGAAATCTGGCCATGTGTAAAAACATGGATGGACCTTGAGAGTGTTATGCTGAGTGAAATAAGTCAGGCAGAGGACAAATACCATATGTTTGCACGTATAGGAGGATTAGGAGGAACTTAACAGAGGACCACGAGGGAGAAGAAGGGGGGAAATGGTGGGGGAAAGGGGGAGAGGCAAACCATGAGAGACTCTTGAATGCTGACAAAAACTGAGGACTGATGGGTGGGGGGAAGGGGGAGATGGGTATGGAGGAGGGCACTTGTGGGGATGAGCACTGGGTGTTATATGGAAACCAACTTGACAATAAACTATTTGTAAAAAAAAAAAAAAAGAAAGAGAGAGAGAGAGAAAGAGAGAAAGTAGAGAGAGAGAGAGAGAGAGAGAGAGAAAGAAAGAAAGAAAGAAAGAAAGAAAGAAAGAAAGAAAGAAAGAAAGAAAGAAAAACACCTCAGAATACCTAAATGAAAAGGAGATAAGCAATATATCTGATAAAGAGTCCAAGGTCATCATCATAAAGATGATCACTGAACTTGAAAGAAGAATGGATGAACACAGTTAAAGCTTCAACAAATACATGGAAAACATAAGAAAGTACCTAATCAAAGTCACAGAGCTGAAGAATGCAATATGTAAAGTGAGAAATACACTAGACATGCTCACTGGCTGACTAGATTTGACAGTAGGATCAGTCAGCTCAAAGACAAAACCAAGGAGTTCACCCCAATCAAAGAACCAAAAGGAAGAAAGAATAAGAAAAAAATTAAAATAGCTTAAGGGATTTATAAGACAACTTCAAATAAACTAACATTCATTTTTTTTACAGGGCTCCCAGGAGGAGTTAAGAAAGAGAAAGAGGCAGGAATATCATTTGAGGAAATAATGGCTAAAATTCCCCTAACATGGGAAATAAAATAGCCATCCAGATCCAGGAAGCGCAGAGAGTTCTAAACAAGTTGAAACCAAAGAGACTCACACTAAGACATGTTATAATTAAAATGTCAAAAGTTAAAGACAAGGGGAGAATAGTAAATGCAGCAAAAGAAAAAAACTTTCTTAATATAAGAAACCCCTCCACTTCCCGCAATAAGATTGCCAGCAGAGTTTTAAGCACATTCTTTATAGGCCACAAGGGAAGGGCATGATATATTCGAAGTGCTGAAAGAAAAAACTTCAAACCAAAGATACTCTATCTGGCAAAATTATCATTCAGAATTGAGGGAGAGATAAACGGTTTTCCAGACAAGCAAAAACTAAAGGTGTTTATCACCACTAAATTGGGCTTACAAGAAATGTTACAGGGGCTTCTTTAAGCTGAAAAGAAAGAGTGCTAATTAGTAATGAGAACACATGTGAAAGAACAAATCTCATTGGAAAAGTAAATATATAATAAAGGTCGTGGTTTATTTATAAAGCTAGTATAAGGGCTAAAAGAAGAAAAATAGTAAAATAACTGTGATTACAATAATTAGTTAAGGGACACACAAGACAAAAAGATGTGAAATATAATATCAAAAACATAAAACATGGTGGGGGTAGTAAAAAGATTGAGCTTTAGAATGGGATCGAATGTACGCTATTATCAACTGAATGTCGACTATTATAGATATAAATTGTTACATCTAGGTCTCTTGGTAACTAAAAACCAAAAACCTACAGTAACTACACAAAACATTAAAAAATATAAGCAGACCACTGAAGAAAGTTACGACTCCACAAAGAAATCAAGAGAAGAAAGGAACAGAGAAAAACCACAAAAACAGACAGAAAACAATGAACAAAATGACAATAAACACATACCTCTCAATAACTACTTTAAATGTAAATGTACTAAAATCTCCAAAGACAAAAAGTAGCTAAATGGATGAAAAAATAAGACCCATCTACATGCTGCCTACAAGACTCCCTTCAGATGAAAAGACACACACAGAGTGAAAGTGAAGTAATGAAAAAGTATATTCCATGCAATGGAAAGCTGGAGCAGATATACTTCTATCAGACAAAATAAACTTTAAAACAAAGATTGAGACAAGGGTGTTATATTATGATAAAAGAATCAGTCCAATAAGAGAAAATAACATTTATCTATAACATAGGAGCACTTAACTATATTAAGCAAACATTAACAGACCTAAAGGGAAAAACAGTGTTACAATAATAGTAGGGGACTTTAATTCCCCATTTATATCAATGGATAGATCATCTAGACAAAAAAAATCAATAAGGAATCATCTACCTCAAATGACATGTTAGACCAGATGGATTTAACAGACATATACAGATTATACCATCCAAAAGCATTAGAATACACATTCTTCAAGTGTACATGGAGTATTTCCTAAGACAGATCATCTTAGGCCACAAGTTTTGTTTTGTTCTTTTAAGTTTATTTTTGAGACAGAGAGTATATGCAACACAAGTGGGGGAGGGGTAGAGAGAGAGGGGGAATCTAAAGTGGGCTCTGCTCTGACCCCAGAGACCCCCCCATGCAGGGCTCAAACTCACAAACCGTGAGATCATGACCTGAGTTGAAGTTAGATGCTTAACTGACTAAGGCACCCAGGCACCCTCACAAAACATGTCTAAATCATTTTAAAATATATATATTTTTTAACATTTTTGAGAGACGGAGAGGGATAGAGCATGAGCAGAGAAGGGGCAGAGAGAGGGAGACACAGAATCTGAAGCAGGCTCCAGGCTCTGAGCTGTCAGCACAGAGCCCAACAGAGGGCTTGAACCCATCAACTGTGACCCGAGCTGAAGTCGGATGTTCAACCGACTGCACCACCCAGGCGCCCCACAAGTCTTAATCATTTTAAGATGACTGAAATTAAGTGAAGCATCATTTTCAACTGCAATGGTATGAAATGAGAAACTAGAAAGTTCATAAATATGTGGAGATTAAACAACATTCTTTGACCCATTGGTTAATCCAAAGAGAAATAAAAGAGAAATAAAAAAAGAAATAAAAGAAATACCTTGAGATAAACAAAAATGGGAATTTAACATACCGAACTTTATGTGATACACCAAAAGAGCAGTTCTAAGAGGAAAGCTCATAGCAATTAATGCCTACCTCAAGAAACAAGAAAAGCCTCAAATGACCTAACTTTACACATGAAGGAACAAGAAAAACAAACGAAGCCCAAAGTTTTAGAAGGAAGGAAATAACAATGATTAGAGAAGAAATAAATGAAATAGAGACTAAAATGACAATAGAAAAGATAAATGAAACTAAAAGCTGGTTCTTTGAAAAGATACACAAAATTGACAAACCTTTAGCTAGACTAACCAAAGGAAAAAGAGGTCTCCTATAAAATCAGAAATGCCACTGATGCCACAGACATACAAAGAATCATGAGACTACTATTGAACAATTATATGCCAACAAATGAGACAACTTAGAAGAAACAGATAAATTCCTTGAAACATACAATCTGTCAAGACTGAATAAGATGGAAACAGAAAATCTGCATAGACCATTTACTAACAAGGAGATTGAATCAGTAACTGAAAACCTCCCAACAAACCAGAGTTCAGAACCAAAAAGACTTGACTAGTGAATCCTACCAAACATTCAAAGAAAATTTATTACCAATTCTTCTCAAAATTTTCCAAAAAATAGAAGAGGGTGAACTCTTCCAACCATATTTTACATGACCAGCATTACCTTGATACCAAAACAAGACAAAGATATTTGTATCTTTGAAGATGCAAAAATCCTCAACAAAATACTAGCAAACCAAATTCAACAATATATTAAAAGGATCATACACCATAATGCAGTAAAACTGATTCCAAGAATGCAAGTATGATTCAATCAGAAATCAATGTGATACAAGACATTAACAACATGAAGGCTAAAAATCATATGATCATCTCAATAGATGCAGAAAAATCATTTGATAAAATGTGACATCTATTTATAATAAAAACTCTCAATAATGCAGGTATAGAGGAAAGTACCTCAACATAATGTCATATATGACAAGCCCACGGCTAACATCACACTCAACAGTGAAAAGCTGAAAGCTTTTCCTTTTTTTTTTTTTTTTTTTTTCTTTTTTCTTATTTATTTCTAGGAGAGAGAGAGCGTGAACAGGGGAGGGTCAGAGAGAGAGGGAGTCACAGGGTGAAACAGGCTCCAGGCTCCGAGCTGGCAGTCAGCACAGAGCCCGACGCGGGGCTCGAACCCACAAACCGTGAGATCATGACCTAAGCGAAAGTCTGACGCTTAACCGACTAAGCCACCCAGGCGCCCCTGAAAGCTTTTCCTTTAAGATCAGGAACAAGACAAGAATGACCACTGTTACCACTTTTATTCAAAAGAAACCAAAGGCATCCAAATTGGAAAGGAAGAAGTAAAACTCACTATTTGCAGATGACATGATATCATATATAGAAAATGCTAAAGAGGGGTGCCTGGGTGGCTTAGTTGGTTAAGAGTCCGACTTTCGCTTAGGTCACGATCTCATGGTTCGTGGGTTCGAGCCCCGCGTCGGGCTCTGTGCTGACTGCCAGCTCAGAGCCTGGAGCCTGTTTCAGTCTGTGACTCCCTCTCTCTCTGACCCTCCCCTGCTCACGCTGTCTCTCTCTCTGTCTCCTAGAAATAAATAAAACATTTAAAAAAAAAAAAAAGAAAATGCTAAAGACTCTATCAAAAAGATGTTAGAATAAACAAATTCTGTAGAGTTGCAGTATAAAAAATCAACATGCAAAATTCAGTTGTGTTTCTTTACACCAATACGAAGTATCAGAGAAATTAAGAAAACAATCCCATTCACAATTTTATCAAGAATAAAATACATAAAATTAAATTAACCAAGGAGATAAAAAACCTGCATACTGAAAATTACAAGATATTAATGAAAGAAATTGAAGGCACAACACAATTAAATGAACAGATATTCCATGCTCATGGATTAGAAAAATTATTATTTTAAAAATTTTTTAAAGTTTGTTTCTTTTTGAGAGAGAGAGAGAGAGAGAGAGAGACAGAGCACAAATGTGGAAGGGGCAGAGACAGAGGGAGACACAGAATCTGAAGCAGGCTCTGAATTATCAGCACAGAGCCCGATGTGGGGCTCAAACTCACGATTATGACCTAAACTGAAGTTGGTTGCCCAATTGACTGAGCCACCCAGGCACCCCAGAAAATTAATATTTTTAAAATGTCCATACTTTCCAAAGTAATATACAGATTCAGTGCAACTGCTATTGAAATACCAGCAGTACTTTTCACAGAAATAGAACAATACTAAAATTTATACGAAACCACAAAGACCTGGAATAACCAAAACAATCTTGAGAAAGAACAAAGCTAGAGGCAACACACTTCCAGATTTCAAACTATATTACAAAGCTATAGTAATCAAACAGTATGGTATTGGCATAAAAGGAAACACCTACATCAATGGAATAGAGTCCAGAAATAAACCCACATATAGATCATCAATTAATTTACAACAAAGGAGCCAAGAACATACAGTGGGGAAAGGATGGTCTCTTCAATAAATGGTGCTGGGAAAATGGCACAGCCACACACAAAAGAATGATACTAGACCACTATGTCACAACATACACAAAAATTAACACAAAACAGATTAAAGACTTGGATATAAGACCTGAGACCATAAAATTCCCAGGAGAAAACATAGGCCTTAGTCATGATTTTTGTAATCTGACACAAAATGTGAATGGAACAAAAGCAAAAATAAACAAATAGGACCACATCAAACTAAAAAGCTTCTTCTGTACAGTAAAGGAAACAATAAACAGAATGAAATGACAACCTACTGAATGGGATAAAATAATTGCAAGTCATATATCTGATAACGGAATAAAACCAAAATATATAAAGAATTCATACAAGTCAATACCAAAAAGCAAACAATCCAATTTAAAAATGGGCACAAGATCTGAAAAGACGTTTTCCAAAGAAGACATACAGATGATTAGCAAGTACTGGTAATGCTTAACATCATTAATCAGCATAGAAATGCAAATCAAAACCACAATGAAGTACACTTTACACCGATTAGAATGGAAATTATCAAAAAAGCAAGAAATAACAAGTGTTGACTGGCAAAGATATGGAGAAAAGGGAATTCCTGCACACTGTTGTTTGAAATGTAAATTGATGCAACCCTATGGAAAAAGTATGGGGCTTCTTCAAAAATTTAAAAATACAATTACTATATGATCCATCAATTTCACTTCTGAGTATTTAGCTGAAAAGAAAGAACATATTAATACGAAAGATACATGCATTTCCACGTTCAGTGCAGCATTATTTATGATAGCCAAGATACAGAAACAGTCTAAGTGTCCACTTATAGATAAATAAAGAAATCATGGTATAAATTTTAAATGGAATATTGTACAGCCATCAAAGTAATGAAAACTCGTCATTTGAGACAACATGGATGGAACTTGAGGGTGTTATGCTAAGTGAAATCAATCAAAGATAAATACCATATACCATATGACCTCTCTTATATGTGGAATCTAAGACAACAGGGGTGCCTGGGAAGCTCAGCCGGTTAAGTGTCCAGCTCCTGATTTCAGCTCAGGTAATAATCTCACAGTTTGTGGGATCAAGCCCCACTGACAGCGCAGAGACTGTTTGGGATTCTCTCTCTCTCACTCTCTCTTCATCTCTCCCATGCTCATGTACGCGTTCTGTCTCTCTCAAAATAAATAAACATTAAAAATAAAATAAAACAACAAAAACACAAGTTCAGACACAGAGAACAACTGCTGCAAGAGGCAGGGGGTGAGAGATAGGAGAAATGGGCGAACTGTTTCTGTTTTAGTTTATTATTTTTTTAATGTTATTTATTTTTGAAAGAGAGAGAGAGAAACAGAGAGTGAGCAGCACAGGGAGAGAGAGAGAGAGACAGACAGACAGACTCCAAAGCAGGCCCCAGGCTCTGAGGTGTCAGCAGAGCACAGAGGCCAACGGCGGGGCTCCAACCCAGGAACCACAAGACCATGACCTGAGCCAAAGTCGGACACTTAAATTGACTGAGCCACCAAGGTGCCCCTGTTTTGAGTTTAAGTAAATTGAATAAATATTCTGATCTGTAGTCAGACACATTATCCATTGCACCACAGGTCCCCTTTAAATTTAATATTAAAACAAACACCAAAAAAATCCAGAGAAGTCAGTGGGGTGCAGAAGCACACTGTACACTAAATAACTCAGCTGGGTTCTACACCAAAATCAATGCAAAGTAGAAACTCTAAAATATCAGTTAGCACTTCAGGATACCCGGATCTGAAAGATTACCTTCCAAAAGAATCTATGCATTACTTAGAAAAGCTCCTGAGTGGCAATAAATAGTCACCTATGAACCTAACTCCATGGGACATACCTTTAAAGAATAAAAGGGGGGAAACATGACTTACAGGGACTCTTCTATTACCCGCTGAAATTTCACTATATCCTGAATCTATAGCAGCGAGTCTATAAAACAACCTACAAATGCAAGACTGATCTCTCAAAAGTTAGGCTGAAACTCCTGAATGCCTGTGCCCACATACGAAATCAGCTTGTTGAAGTTACTTTTGGAGAAAAAGAAACGAATGAGGTAGAAGTAAAGTGTTATCTTCCCTTTCTGAAAGTGCAAGAACTGGGTAAGACAGAATGGATGTTCCATTTTGACTTCTGCATAAGAAAGGGAGTGGTTTGGGAAATTTGTTTAGGTATTTTCCAATTCTACAGTTACACTACTATACCTTTAAAAAGGCAGCCTCATTTCTGAATTCTTTGAGAGATTTAATTACTAACACCAAACAGAAGAGAAATTTAACAAAATAAAGATGTCTCATTTGAAAAGTAATCTGATCATATATAAGTAGTCGAAATTAGGGACACCTGGGTGGTTGAGTCAGTGGAGCATGTAACTCTTGATTTCAGGGTTGGAGTCTGAGCCCCATGTTGGGTGTAGAGATTACTTTTAAAAAATTTATTTTTAATTTAAAAAAATATCAGGGGCATCTGGGTGGCTCAATCAGTTAAGCAACTGATTTCGGCTCAGGTCATGATCTCGTGGTTCGTGGGTTAGAGCCCCACATTGGGGCTGTCAACACAGAGCCTGGAGTCTGCTTCAGATTCTGTGTCTCGCTCTCTTTCTGCTCTTTTCCCAGTCACACCCACCCCCGCTCTCTCTCAAAAATAAACATTAAAAAAGTTAAAAATAAATTTTTTAAAAAGTCATAAAATTATATTTCTAAGCTTTCCAGTACTTCCATCTACAGCCATCCCTCCTGGTTACACTGTTCACGTCGGGACACAAGAACAGACCTGTCAGCACCTCCCCTCTGAACACCGGTCCAGTTCTGCTGAATGAAAAGCCATCAGATTCCTCCAAGTAGCTGAGCCTATCTAAGCCTTTCATTTCCTTTTTTTGTTTTCCTTAATTTTTAATTTTATTTTAAGTAGGCTCCATACCCAATATGGAGCTCAAATTCAAAACCCTGAGACCAAGAGTCGCCTGCTCTACCAACTGAGCCAGCCAGGAGCCCCTTAGTCTTTTCCTTTACACTCAGAAAGGAGTTTGCTGAAGCACAGAGACCAACTTTTTGTGATATGAAGTTTCTATCTAACACTATAGTCAGAGGGACGCCTGCCTGGCTCAGTAGCTGGAGCACGTGACTCCTCATCTTGTGGTTGTGAGTTCAAGCCCCACATTGAGAGCAGAGATTACCTGGAAATAAAATGTGAAAAATAAATAAATAAAATAAATAAAACTACAGGCAAAAGTCACAGGTTGCTGAAGAGAGAAGTGATATCATTGTAAGACATTTCATACATCAACACAAAATCATTCTTGGACTAAAGTTTTAATAAAAACTCAAAGGCCAATAAATCCACCCTATCTCTCATCTCTGTTATGCTTGGCCAACACCTCCAACTTCTTCCTTCTCCACTGCTCTGGTTTCTCCTTCAGACCTTACTTCCATTCTCATACCTACCACCCGAGGCCCCTTTCCCTCCTCCCTGTCCTCAGGCCAAACTACCCATCACGCTCCACAGAATCTCCTTGAATTGTCTAGAAACTACTCCACACTCTGACCTCTTCACTAAATGTTCTCTCAATAGCTTCTGGTTCTCTGCCAGATACCACGTTCAAGTGAATGATGCTTACTCTCTCACCCTGGGAAGTTGGAAGGTGTGGGGTGGGGAGCAAGATTTTTCTAAACTGCTCTCCACCATTAAGCCATTACTCTCCTACCCATGTTTCAAAAGTGACACCTCTACTTTTAATGTTCACATTACTATCACCTTATCACTCTTAAAATAATATTTACCTAACTGACAAAAACATATAAAAAATTAGAATCTCTTTGGATTCCTACTCACAGGATACAAATAGCACTTGCATTTGTATTTTGATTTCATGGCTGGCACCTGTCTCTGTAGATTAACTATCAAAGGTTAATCTCTCTAGGTATGCAATGTCTTTCTCTCTCTCTGCTTTCTCCAGGGACTGTGTTTAATCACTACTTTCCAGCACCTACATATTTCTCTGCTGGATCTTTCCCAGAAACACACACAATATGTTTATATATACATATATATAATAATATATATATTAAGTATGCATAACCCCTTCTTTACCTCAGTCCAAAAATACCCTCTATATAGATAACACACATTCTGTCTGTCTCTTTTCATGACCTGGATTTTGAAAACAGTAGTCTTACTGGACGTACTATGCCCAGTTTCAGATCTGTTCAATTCTCAACCCACTACTCTCTAATTTCTACTTTACTTAAATTATACTATGCTTACCAAGCGCATCTGTGTGGCCAAACCCCATGTAAACTTTTCCGTTTTATCTGCCCTGACCTCTCTGTAGACCGTAATAAAGGTCTGTGAAAACCTATGGTAAAATGTTCTCTTGCCTGGTTTCTATGACAATCTCTAGATTCATCAATTTCCTCTAACATTTTGTTCACGTGACGATTTTCTGCCTCCATTCATCCTTGTGATGTTTGCTGCTCTGTAAGACTCCAATTTTGGTCCCATGCTCCTCTGAGTATTTGAGCTTACCCTGGATGACTATTCAAATCCAGCAGTTTCGCCTGCATTTGATCTTGCTCCCAGTTACCTACACCAGTATAGATCCCAACATGAGTCCCCAGAATCACGCACCTAATTGACTCCACTTCACTTTGTTTTCCTACGGATACTGGAACCCTCATCTTGTCCCACACTGAATTCGTTTCCCCTTCCAACCTGTTCATGCTCCTATAAACTGTTTTTTTAACTGAAATATAATATACAATGCTCTATTGGTTTCAGGTGTGTAACACAGTGATTCAACAGTTCTATACACGGCGAAATGCTCACCGTAAGTGTAGCTACCATCTGTCACCATAAAAATTATTAAAATATTATTAACTATATTCTTTATGCTGTACTTGTCTCTGTGACTTATTTATTTTATAGCTGGAAATCTGTGACTCTTAATCCCCTTCACCTATTTCACCCATCCACCTCTACTCCCCTCTGCTCCAGCAACTACCAGTTTGTTCTTGATGTTTATGAGACAGTTTTTGTTCATTTCCTTTGTTTTTTTAGATTCCACATATAAGGGAAATCGTAGGATACTTCTATTTCACTGTCTGACCCACCCCATTTAGCATAATATACTCTAGGTCCATCCATGTTGTTGAGAACACAGTACTTCATTTCTTTTTATGACTAATGTTCCATTGTATATATACCACTTTGTCTTTATCCATTCATCTATCATTAGACACAGAGTTTGCTTCCTTTGCTCCTATAGACTTATGTTAAAGAATTAATGGCATCACAATCCATTTATCGTCTTAGTCCAGAGACACAAGTCGTCCTCAACTAGGTCCTCTCATCCTGACACACATTATCAGTCACCAACTCCAAAAAATTCTCTCTTAAATCCACTCCCTCCTTAATTTGCATGCCTTGGTTATGTTGTTAAACTCTTAATCTCTTATTCTCTAAGCAAATATTCTATGTAATGCATTTTCCATACTGTAAGAGTACAAAATTTTATATGTGGTTCAATTTTAAGTATGTGAGATTCTCATAGTAATTGTCTACTATACTGCATTTTTTATAAGAGCAAAAAAAAAAAAACCAAAACAACCAAACTCCTTCATAATGCAAAAACAAAGATAAATGGTATCATACCATGCATCTGTGGTATATCTAGAAGACAGTGTCCCTGTGTATGCTGAGGTCTTGGAAACAACTCGAGTCCTGGGTAGTTGATATAAAGGCAAATCATCTTGCTCCCTTCTTTGAGCCACAGCAGGAAGTTCAACAAGCAAGCCAGGACCTTGGGCATCATCTGGAATCATCATGCCTAAACAGCAAACCCAGATGACAGTGAACACAAGATGCTTTCATTTAGCCTTCATTCATTCAACAAATAGGCCTCTTCTAGGTAGAAATCTTACTTATATTAAATTAAATAAGTAAAATGTTTAATATGCCAGATGGTGAAAAATGAAGCAAGGAAGGAGGACAGAAACTCCTCAGTTGAAGAGAGTTGCATTTACACATGGCCTCACTGAAAAGATGACATTTTAGCAATATAAATATTTTATCAAAAGAATCCCTTTAGTGATGGTATTCTAATCTCACTATACATTTTCCCTTATCAACCTCAGCTGTCTCAACTGCAGGCACTCCTACCTTTCACTTAATAAAAATAAATTTAAAAAAATAAGGGGCACCTGGGTGGCTCAGTCAGTTGACTATCCGACTTAACTTCAGGTCATGATCTCACTTTTTGTGATTTCAAGTCCCATGCTGGACTTGAACAGAGACTAGAGCCTGCTTTTCATTCTCTCTCCTTCTTCTCTCTCTCTCTCTCTCTCTCTCTCAAAAGTAAGCATTAAAAAAATATTATAGTGCATATTTTAAAGTTGCTTAAGAGAACACATATTAGAAGTCCTCATCACAAGAAAAAATAATTCCACAGAATAACACATAACCAAAAAAAAAAAACCCGTACATTAAAAAATGTTTTAATTTTAATTCCAGTGTAGTTAATACACAGTGTTATGTACAGTTCAGGTGTACAATATAGTCATTCAACGAGTGCATATATCACCTTTTTAACTGGTCTAGAAACTTTGAAATTGGGATCTAATCAGTTGGCGACACAACAGAATCTGAAGAAGGAGTGAACATCACTGTAACTCTCAGTTGTGTTAAAGGAAGTCTCATGCTCTGTCCTCCATCCCTATGCACCCTTCACTCCTATTCCCTGGGGCCTCCATTCCTGCAAAGCACTCAAATCCATCGCATCACCAAAGAGTTCTAGCTTTGCCTATGTCTGCCTCCTCTCTACTGAGGAGGGACCAGGGGTGGGACTAGATTCTGGCCGAATGGCCAAAAACCAGTGTTAAGAAGAGGGAACTGGTTTTATTTGCTGAGCTGTTTCCCATCCAGCCACACTGGTAAAAGCAGCCTGTTAAATTATGGCATTGGGTTTCATAGGTTGCTGCAGTTTGTTTAAAACTTTTCATTACCTGTTCCACAGAAAGGCTGCCCGTGCCCTTTGACCCACTCCTCCTCCATGGACCCTTGGTGATGGTGCCAGGCAACATTTCTCATCTGTCACAGTGCGTGACACACTCAGACTTTACAGAGCTGTTTGCCAAGTACACCACAGTTTCTAGAGCCCATAAAACAAATCAAGTCCTCGAGGGCCTATGCAGTTGTTAGGTAAGGGCCATAACAGGAGCACAAAGGTTAGAAAAACAAAGAAGTTACAAAAAATTTTTTCCTGGACAAATGGAGGTTAATGTTTATAGGAGAGGAATGGGGGAGATTGCCAAAAGGCTTATACTTGGTAAAGAGCAAGAACAGAATGGTCCACAACATAAAGAGAACGAGAATCCAAGGAAAGGGGAGGGTGAGTTATTGTATAACTTTGCCGCTGCCAGGAGGAGGGAGGGCCGGGGGTTGCAATGCTGTTGAATAACTACACATGAGCAGCACTTCATGCTCTCATTCAACAAACATTTCTTGAGGACCTACTATGGTAACAAAAATCAGATACAAGCCTTGCCCTCCAGAAGCTCAATTTCTAGTAAAAGCTAGGCATGCAAATGACTGCACGCCTGACCCAATGACAGAGAATCGTCCAGGGCTCCCCGTGGGCACCCTCCAGACAGGAGCAGTCAAAGAGTAGGAAACAGAACTACCCTCTGTCCAAAACCTTCTGAAATCTTGTAATACTGAATGTGTTACTGATTTGGAATTTACCTTTTATGCTTTATCTTATTAATTATGCTCATTTATAGGTTAAATTTCACAGCAGAGAAAGGCTCTTAGAGGCTATATAATGTTGGATTACATATAGGGTAAAAAATAGCTCTTTACACATAAGGTTCTCAAAAATAATTTTTAAATTACTTGCTCAGAAAAAGAAATTTAGTAGTTAAGAGATAAATCTAAAACTGTCCATTACTAATAAAGTGTTCAAAGAGTTACAGATTTGAAAGAGGGCTTAGAGAGAACACTTAGCCCTAATCTTTCAGTTTATAATTGAGGAAACAGAGAGGCTTGGAGAAGCCTGAGGAATTGCTTGACGACACAGCAGGGTACCTGCTTCATACAGAGGGACGTGGGACTGAAAGAGTCAGCTGTTTGCTGCAACGGGTCTCAAGAGTAAAATCAAACTCTGACTAGAAGGAATTCAATATGTATGCTGCTGAAATCTGTATCAACTCTATTAATAATTTCTCAGTCTACCCACAGTTAGCATTAATCCAAATAGTCATGCCTGCCACATAGCATTCTATAGGCTTTCAAAAAATTTTCCTAAAAGCATGTGGTTACAAATGTATTTCTAGGGAGGACAGACCTAAGATATACAAGCTTAACTTCATTCCCAAAGCTATAATGGCTAAAAAAATTAAATTCCCAGGTCCTTGTAAAGTATTAGACTAAGGCAGAATAGTGAACATAATGGGGACCTCTCCAAAAGATATATCCAAGCCACAGGACCTGACAACATGACCTTACTTGGAGAAAAGGTCTTTGCAGATACATTTCAGTTGAGTATCATGAGATGAGACCATCTGGATTACCCAAGTGGGCCCTAAATCCAATGACAGATGTCCCTATCAGAGACAAAGAAGATAAGACACCAGTAAAAGAGAAGACTGCCATGTGAAGACAGAGGCACATGTCACAGTGATGCACCCATAAGCCAAAGAAGGCTGGAGCCACCAGAAAGTGGAAGAGACAAAGACCAGATTATTCCCTAGGGCCTTTAGAGGGAGCACAACACCTTAATTTAGGACTTCAGGCCCTGAGAACAGTGAGAGAATTAGTATCTGTTGTAAGTCACCAAGTTTGCAACAATTTGCTACAGCAGCCCTAGGAAACTTCTAGAGCAGGCAGAAGTCAGAAGAAGTAACTCTGGAGTCACTTAGAGAAAACAGAGAGCAGAGCTCAAGAAGGACTACCTTCCCTGTCTTCTTCCCAACTCTGCTGCTCTTCTCCACAAACACCCACCCCACATAGCCAGTCTATGTTTTCAATTCTGACAGCGTAGAGCAGTGAGTGATTCTCAACCAGGGGCAACTCTGCCCCCCAGGGGACATTTGGCAGTGTCTGGAGACATTGGATTTTGATCATGACTAGGAATGTGAGTACTCCTAGCATCAGGGTTAGAAGGCAGGGAAACTGCTAAACATTCTACCAAGCAAAGGTCAGCTCTCTGCCATAAAGAATTATCTGGTCCAAAATAGTAATGACACTGCTATAAAGTATCCATGGCAATCAAACAGATATGGCCTATTAATTCAATTATTTATTCATTTGTGCAGTAAATCTTCTCTAAGTACTTAGAGGACTACGGAAATGTGGTATATTTTTCTTTTTTTTTTTTTTTTATTTCTAGGAGAGAGAGAGAAAGACAGCATGAGCAGGGGAGGGTCAGAGAGAGAGGGAGTCACAGACTGAAACAGGCTCCAGGCTCTGAGCTGGCAGTCAGCACAGAGCCCGACGCGGGGCTCGAACCCACGAACTGCGAGATCATGACCCAAGCGAAAGTCAGACGCTTAACCGACTAAGCCACCCAGGCGCCCCAGTAATGTGGTATATTTTTAAAAAACAGAATAATGGGACACTTTTGGGCGGAGAGGGAAGTCCCATTTTTATCCTAGTCACAATTGTCATGAAAAATGGGATAAACTCATCAAATCTTAGATATTCAAAATTAACTAGCCTTGCTCTGTTTTGACTCGGAGCTGACAGCAGTTATCATCTCAGAGATGACTTGAATTTTTACTGTTAATCATTCCATTCTTTGGATTTTACTCAACAGAATGCTGAATTCATAAAAACCATTACATGGCTTTCTATAATGCACTCCAACCCTTCCAATGTATTACCATACAACATGAGAATTGCCCAGAGAAAGACTTTTCCTATAAGCAGTGTCATAACACATGAAGGACAGCATAAATCCTGAACAATGGCTCCATAAATCCCAGTGCAGTGAAAGAACTTAACAGTCTCACCTAGGGATCTCAATAATATAACAGCCTTTGATATTTCAGTGTTGGATGAAGAAAAATTATTTTTCATAGTCAAGTTTTCAAAATTATGTAAGAGTCAATATTGGGGGTAGGCAGAGAGAGGCACTATACTTTTAGGATTCTTTAATGGAAACTAAGTTATTAATGCACCAAAATTGACTATAATATATGGCTATAAAAATGTTTCATAAATGTTTAAAATATGACTCTCTTTATTAATATTTAACAACCCCATTCAATGAGCTAACAGTATCACTTAATAGCATCAGAGGTTTTAATATATATTAGTAGAGACTTATTCCAAACTTAGCACGTAAGGTATCAGTTTTAGTTTTAATCCATACTGCTCATAAAAAGCAAAATCAGGCATTGAAACTACAGCCGTTTCAGAAGAGAGAATCTTAAGTTCTACGTTGAAATATGAGTCACGTTTATTCTTCCAGATATTCTGAAGCAGATTAATAAACATTTAAATTTGCATAATGAATGAAAACAGGACAGTAAGAGTTATCATCTATAAAAACAAAGCTGAAAGATTGCAAAATAATGTAATTTGTGTTTATGAGAAACAAAAATCACAAACCCAAATCCAGACTGCTTTTTGTTAATGAATTAAGATTTTCCAGATCATCAAATCTGCCTTGTTGACTGCTTCCTTCAGATGAGGGCACAGAGGGTAGGGAATCAATGCCAAAATTTTCTTTCACCTTGAGAGGAAGAAAGACAGAAATGCATTAGGACTTTGTAATAAAATGAGGAACATTATAAAATTGTTCAAACCAGATAATAATGACTGCGGAAAACTGGCCCTGCAAACAAGCCTTCTCAAGTAGCTGTTTATACTGTGGTCAGCAGTTACGAATGTTGCTAACTTAAGCTCTGCAAGAGTATGACTAATAAAATGGTCTTTTTTTTTTTTTTTTTTTTACAAACACTGGATTTTTTTTAACAAAAAAATTTGCTTTATAAACATTAATGAGTGGACTTAAGTAAGCAATCACAAAGGTATAAGAATAAAGATCTCTCCAGTCAAGCAAGGTCAATGGCTGATCCATACAAACTCATAGAACATGTTAGAGCACAACTAGATAGCAACACTGACGAATTTTCACAGCTCTGAGCTCTTGCTTTATCTTTTCCTGACACTTTTATCTGCCTAGCAAACACCAGTTACTCAAACCTAAAGCCTGCAGATAAGCGTAGTCATTTTAGCATTTTCCACTGGTCTTCCTTTGATATATGTCTTCTATGGTTTCCCAAAGTAACAATCTTCCAGAACATACAATCTTCACTGAAATATTTTATTATGAGATTTTAAAAACTTTTGTAAGCATAAGATTAAATGACAACATTAGGGCCACCATACAAATATACCTCAACTCATTTAAGATGAATAACACCTATGTCCTTCTCTGTTGTTGGAAATTGAGGTTTTTCAAAACAAAAAGGTGAATAACATCTTTTACAGGGTCCCCATTTTTTTTTCCATTAAGTTATATCGGGCAGACCTCAATGGTAAGAGAAAGACCCCTCATAAACTGATGAACCAAATACTGCTAGCTTTTTCCATACAGATTATGAATATAGCTAAGTATAGAACTGTATCAGATATCTAATGGGGATATTCAACTCTAATATTAAATTGGGGTGAGACCTATGACCCAGGAATAGCACTGCTAGGAATTTACCCAAGGGATATAGAAATGCTGATGCAGGGGCGCCTGAGTGGCTTAGTCGGTTAAGCGTCCAACTTTCGCTTAGGTCATGATCTCGCGGTTCGTGGGTTCAAGCCCCACATCGGGCTCTGTGTTGACTGCCAGCTCAGAGCCTAGAGCCTATTTCAGAGTCTGTATCTCCCTCTCTCTCTGACCGTCCCCTGCTCACGCTCTCTCTCCTAGAAATAAATAAAAATAATTAAAAAAAAAATGCTGATGCATAGGAGCACATGTACCCCAATGTTCATAGCAGCACTCTCGACAATAGCCAAAACATGGAAAGAGCCTAAGTGTCCCTCAACGGATGAATGGATCAAGAAGATGTGGTTTATCTATATGATGGAATGCTACATGGCAATGAAAAAGAATGAAATCTGGCCTTGTGTAGCAACATGGATGGACCCTGAAGGTGTTATGCTGAGCGAAATAAGTCAGGCAGAGAAGGACAAATATCATATGTGTGCACGTATAGGAGGATTAGGAGGAACTTAAAGGAGGACCATGGGGGAGAAGAAGGGCGAAAATGGTGGCGGAAAGGGAGAGAGGCAAACCATGAGAGACTCTTGAATCCTGACAAAAACTGAGGACTGATGGAAGGGGGGGCAGGGGGGATGGGCACGGAGGGGAGGGGGGCACTTGTGGGGATGAGCACTGGGTGTTATATGGAAACCAACTTGACAATAAACTATTTGTAAAAAAAATAAATAAATAAAATAAACTGGGGTGAGAAAGGAGATACAACTAACCAGTTGCCTAGAATAAAACAAGAAGAATTTCTTAGAGAAGGGAATAAAGAGGAAATGATAAGCACTGAGTATTTATATTTTACAGCAATTTTAGGACTTATTTTAAAAAGTGTATGACAAAAAAATAAATAAATAAAAAGTGTATGACAGCTATATGAGGAATAAGAAAATCGACATCTGAATCTGAATTTCGATATAAGAGCGTTAAATATTTGGAAAAAATAGTTTAAATAGAGAAGAAAATAAAAACATACAATTAGTCTTAGGTAAATAATCTTCAGGCAAGAGTCAGATCTTTTATTTTTAAACATTTTATTTATTTTATTTATTTATTTATTTATTTTACTTATTTTTGAGAGAGAGACAGAGTATGAGCAGGGGAGCGGCAGAGAGAAAGGGAGAAAAGAAATCCAAAGCAGGCTCCAGGCTCTGAGCTGTCAGTGTGGAGCCCAACACAGGGCTCAAACCCATGGACCATGAGATCGTGACCTGAAGCCAGACACCTAACCAATGCCATCCAGGTGTCCCCAAAGTCAGATCTTTAAAATGGGGCAAAAAAAAAAAAAATGGACATTTCTTCAGCAGATGGCCAATGAGCACATGAAAAGTTGCTCAACTTTTCCTGATCATTAGAAAATTACAAATCAAAACCACAATAAGATACTACTTCACACCTACATATATATAAAAAAAAGTTTTGGCAGGCATGTGGCAAAACTGAAAGATGTGTGCATTGCTGGTGGGAATGTAAAATGGTGCAGGTACTGTGGAAAACAGGATGGTGGGTCCTCAAAAAATTACACATAAGATTACCATATGATCTAGCAATTTTGCATCTGGGTAAATACCAGAACAAACTTAAAATAGTGATTTGAACAGATACTGTATACCAGTGTTTGCAGTAGTATTATTCACAATAGCCTTAGGTAGAAACAGCCCAGATGATCATCAACCGATGAAGGGGTAAACAAATTGTGGTGCACACATACAATGGAATGCTCTTCAGCCTTACAAAGGAACAAAATTCCAACACATAATGTGGATGAACCTGGAAGGCATTATGCTAAATGAAATAAGGCTCACACAAAAGGACAGCTATTGTATGGTTCCGCTTACATGAGATACCGAGTCAAATCCTTAGACAAACAAAGTAGAACTATAGTTGGTTGCCAGGGGATGAGAGAAGGGAAGAATGGGCAGTTACTGTTTAATGGGTACAGACTTTCAATCTGGGAAGACGAAAATGTTCTGGGGATGGATGGTGATAATGATTGTGCAATAATGCAAGTGTTATTATGCTTAATGCTACAGTAGCTTAATGCTACTGGAACTGTAAACCTAGAATGATTTAACAGTAAATTTTATATTCAGTATCCTCTCCTTATCTGGTGGATACATTCCAAGACCCCCAGTGGATGCCTGAAACCCAGGATAGTACTATACCCTGTATATACTGTTTTTTCCTATGCATACATACCTATTATGAAAGTTTAATTTATAAATTAAGCACAGTAAGAGATTAACAATAATGAAATAGAATATATTCCAATAAGAGTTATATAAATGTGGTCTCTTTCTCTCTCAAAATATTTTATTGCACTGTAGTTACCCTTCTTTTAATGATGATGATGTGAAATGATAAAATGCCTGTGATCAATAGTGAGGTGACTGATGCAGGAATATGTTGGGCTACTAGTGACCTTTTGCAAATGTTGGAAGGAGGGTCCTCGGTTTCCAGACCTCAGGTGACCACAGGTAACTGGACTGTGAAAGGGAAACCACGGGGACTACTATAATGTGTATTTTACTACAACTAAAAGTAAAAAAAATAGATCTATAAATCTTGGTTTTACCCCTTCAGTTAAAATGGACTAAATGAGTGATAGAGAAAGGTAAACTTAAGTAGCTGGGTACTATTTGCACTCCACAAATATAGCTACCCCAAAATGAATATTACAATAAAAACAGAAATGATAATGTCACTCTACCCTTCTGGAGGGCACTCTCTAAATAAAAGAATATTGAGAATTACTTATTTATATTCAAATGTGTTAACAATCTACCCAAGGATTGTGATATTAGAGAATAAATTTTCATCACAGGAGTATATTTCTGAGAGGAGAGTAAATAAAGATTCAAGCCCACCCAGATCTTATGTGTCTAACTGTTACAGAGAATCAGAACATTCTGTCAAAAACATGCCACTTTGACATAAGGATTATTTTCAGAGGAAGATAAATGAGAAACAGCAGACACAGAAAAGCTATCTTCCCCTGATTCTTAATCACCAGAGAGGACTCTAGGATTTTGCTCAGCTCAAAGATGGCACCAAGAGAAAAATACATAACAAAACAGCCCTTATCTTCCATCAATTTCCTCCCTATATTTACCCTTTTACAGCTCTGACCCTAAAACCTAAACCCCTTTTCCTTTGTCTTGTTTCTTCTCTAGAAAAGTATTGTTCTTTGTTAAGATGCTAGGTAAGCCCGAGTTCTAAGCACTCCTTTGAGTTATTCATCACTGAGTTTCTCCTGCTTGTGTGCATGCCACACTTGTTAATAAATTGTCTTTCTTTTGTTAATCTTTCATCAGCTTAATTTCCATGGCCCAGCCACAGAACCAATGAGGTTAAAGGGAAAAAAATGTTCTCTCCCTACACTGTCTTCACTGTGGAGTTCAAAAAGGGAGAAAAAGAGTTAATGCCCCAAACAAGAACATATAATTATTTAAAGACAATAAAATTTTGTGCAGACTAAACACATTAGGTCTGAAACAATTTTAATCAATGCCACTCTAGGAAATTTACAGAGGTCACTTCACAGAATCAGAAATGGAAAATAAAAAGGAAGCCAGGAAATTTAACAGAGATTCAGTAATTAGGAAGCGTGTCTTTCAAATTGTGAGCACTGAATGTTCTTACAAACCAGCGTTTCAAATAGACAGTAATTTATTTAACAAACAACAGAATAAGTGGTTGTATTGTGAAGACCATCACTATGCGCTTCTGAATGGAATTCTTTTAAAGCCTACTGCTTTGCAAATGAGTACTTGAGATCAGGAAAAAATTTTGACTGATAGTAAGGATTCAAAAATTACTGTATCTTGGGGTACCTGGGTGGCTCAGTCTGTTAAGCATCCTCTTGACTTCAGCCAGCACAGGTCATGATCTGACAGATGGTGAGAGGGATCCTGCTTGGGATTCTCTCTCTCCCGTGCTCTCTGCCCCTCCCCCACCTGCACTCTCTCAAAATATATAAAATAAACATTAAGAAAATTACTGTATCTCAAACAATTTAAATGAAAGTTAAGATAGTAACAATAGGCAAAAAAATTAACATTTGACAGTGTTTAAAATGTGAATGTTTAAATTTAGGAAGTAAATCTTGTGAATGTACCTTTGACTATTTCATCTAGAACCCTAAAAATTCATATATTAAAATGTGCCTCTATTTCAAGTTGCCTTATATTTGGGGGAAAAGAAGATTTTCCTTTTATAGAATAAAGCCACAACAAGTGAGTATTTATGAACACTGTGATTAGAATTTGTTCCACATAACTGAATATTTTGTTTGAGTTCAAATACTTAGTGATACAGGAATAGGACTAGCGAGGAAAGAAATCACCAATGTCAAGGACAACACACCAGGTGATTTTTTGTTACCTCTTCCCATATCCAGGCATTATTCACATAACCCCAAAACATCTGCTCTCTGGTAGGCTACCCAGAGTCCTTCATCATGGGTAATCCTCGAGGGTTCCACAAATACAGCTTGTATAGCAGCTTGAATACCAGAAGAACCCATAGCATTTGCAAAAGGGGAGAAAGGAGGATAGGTTTGAGGGAGGAGAGAGCAAAGAAAGCAGTCCTGTGGGCCCTGTTATAGAGCAAAGAAAAGCACAGTACCCTCCCCCCACTAGCCCTGCAGGAAAGCTGCTGACCTCTATGAGGGCAACAGTGCACTGTACCTAAACATATTGCTAAGTGGCTTTAAAAAAATATCCCTATATAATAAGTTTCTTTTCATTTGTCTGTAAGTTAATCTGGAGCATGAAATGAGCAAACAAAACCAAAACATTAAAAAATGTCCTCACTGAAAGATTCCAAGTGGTGACGAGTTAACTCTACTTTTATAAAAACAAAATTTATTGGTGATCTAATAGCAAGGGCAAACCTTTTGAAATATACTGCTTCCCAGCCAGGCTGAAAACAGGTAATATCACAAATGTAAAGATATGTTTTTAAAGTTCAGTGATCTTCTATTTAGTATGATACATAACACAGAACAGTGTGGGTAACTAAGACATAAACAATGGATCTTTAATTTTGCTTTGATTTTCACTGATAAATACAAATACACTATGTGAGAAATACAAAGCTGTATATCTCTGAGCGGATAAAGAATCACAAATGGGCAAAGAACTCTTCTTTGAAATGGATAATCTGGAGAAATATATCACTAAAAAAGCAAGGCAAAAAACCCCACTATAAACCACCATAGAAGGTAACTGCAGCTTATTGACTCTCACTAGAGGTTATGTGATCCAGCAAAGATTAGTATATACTTACGGCAGAACACAGTATGATGCATCCTGAAAAGATGATTAATTACAAAAATTACATTTTCCATTACTTTTTTAAAAAATTTACAGGACTTAGCAATAGGCTAGGGAGGGAGGGGATCAGAATGGGGGGAGATGTGGATGATCTGTTCTCAACCCTTACCATGTTTTCAGTGCTATAGCCATACTGCTGTGTTTCCTGGGAATAGATACTCATCACAGATCTTGCCTCCTGAAGCTCAGGCGGTTCACTGTCATGTAACCACTGTGCGCCAAAATGAAGTTCCTTCACAGAGGGAACAGGAGCAGCCTCTTGCAGGTGCGATGAGGAATACAAGCCCATGGACTGAAAGCGATTTTGATATAGCTCATACTCTTCATCCACAAGCATCTCTCTTTCTTCCCCCATCTCTGGCAATCTAGGAGTCAGAAATTCACGCATCTCCCAGGCCTCCTGGCTGTTGTCTGTCTCTCTTTGCTGGGACTGGAAAGCCTTTCCCAAATCTAGGAATGGCTCATCTACAAGTTCCTCTTTATAATAGGGTTCGTCTCTAAATCCCTGTAAACAGAAGTTGCAAAAATAATTTAAACTGCCCCTGCTTTATAGCTGCACTCTACATACTAACTGGAAGGTGAGCCCCCGACAGAACTGCAGTGACCACATTCCATGCCCAGCCACAGTTAACTTGAACTGCTCTCCATCACAGAGGAAGAGAAATAAATGCTCACTCCGATACAACCCTCAAAGCAGGAAAGGGACAAACAGTAAGAGGCAGAAATCTGCCACTGGCAAGGTGAATGACTATTCTAAAAGGTTTGTTATACATTAACCACCTGAAAATTCTTAATCACAAATAAGAATCTTGTTAAACTGCTACACTGAATATTTAACTCATGTGTCTCATAGAAAAGTAGTACATAAATATAGATACTTATCACACTATTCCCTAAGAAAGCAAAAACTTAAAAGTTGGGATTTTCAAGCTTAATTAAATTCAAAATAAATTATGGCTATTGAAATTATCAAAAAGCATTCTCTATAAACTAAAGATATGGGAAGTATATCTCAACTACTTTGAATACGACTATTTTATAATACGCCCCTGTAACAGACTTATAATTTTTTCCTCTGTACTGAAATTACATGGCAAAAAGGATTGAATATAGAATGCTTCTTAATCAATTTATATTTTACTAATTAGAAGATCAAGTACATACAACTAGAACTAAATAGCCATATATGTGCAGAAACTTTGTTGAGTTCCTGGGTAATGCCTGAGAAATGTATGGATTAGCTGAGCCTCTAACCTAACCCTGGTGGGTCCTCAGAGTGTTGAGCACAGTGAGGCCCAATTCCTCCTGAGAGATCAGTGGCATTTCCTATGTGGGGACCTATTCATTAAATATTACCAAATATAAATTCATTAAATGAATCTACTATTTCCCACCTTTAAATTATCACAGTGTATCAAATACAGCAACCTAATTTTTTTAAAGGTGTGTTTACAGTGTATATTTAAAGAGGTCACGGGTGCTTGAGTGGCTTAGTTGGTTAAGCGTCCGACTTTTGCTTGGGTCATGATCTCGCGGTTCGTGGGTTCGAGCTCCACATCGGGCTCTGTGCTGACTGCCAGCTCAGAGCCTGGAGCCTGTTTCAGTCTGTGACTCCCTCTCTCTCTGACCCTCCCCTGCTCACATTGTCTCTCTCTCTCTCTCCTAGAAACAAATAAAAAACATTAAAAAAAAAAAGAGGTCATATACTTATAAAATTTTAACAAAAAAATGTTGACACTAAAAAAACCCACAATGTACAGTATAGAAATAAACATCAGCTTGAGGCACTGACAATAACTTATGCAAAAAATATCACCAGATGGTTGCTATCAAGTAAAGCAAAACCATACACCATCCTCTACCTGCAAAGAATAAAATAAGTGCAATTCATTTTAAGACTTAAAAAAGGAAAAGCTTCAAAATATACTTCCTAAAATTAAAGCATAAAGACAATTTTGACTAAATAACTTTTGTTGAGAAAGTACTGAATAAGAAGCCCTTTGGTATAGGTCAGTTTTCTACAGCATTTTAAATGCATGCCTATTTTCAAACATATGTTCTACCCTCAAAAATGTAAGAATATATTAGGGATATAAAATATGTTTGTGCTTCGAAAATGACTTATATCTGGCCTATGTCATTTATGAAGCCTATGTCATACAAGAGGAAAACCATTTCACTTTTAAAAAACTAAAGAGAGGAGGATTTTTTAATTTGAATCTCTTTAGCCTAGAGAGTGAGAACAAGCTTTTGTCTTTTTCTTTGCAGCAATGTTAGCTCACAGTAAACCATTCAAATAGGAAATCAATTTACTAAATACCTGGGGTGCTTCGAGTATTAAAGATGAATTTATATCATGAATTGTTTCTGAAAGTTCAGTCTTGTCTTCACTTCTGTTTGAATGTAAAATATAATGATTTTCTCCCTCTTTATCATCTTCCTGAAAAATAGAAGCAGTATTTTTTATTTTTTTAGCACAACTGAAGACATGTTTTTGTCAACTGTGAAGCTGTTTTTTATTGACATATAAGTGACATATAACATTAAACACTGTATTAACTAGGTGTACAATATAATTTGATATATGTATATATTGCAAAATGATTATCACAGTAAGTTTGGTTATATCTGCAATTTTCTTTCTTTAAAATTTTTTAAATGTATTTCTGAGAGAGAGAGAGAGACAGCGTGAGCAAGGGAGGGTCAGAGAGAGAGAGAGACACAGCATCCAAAACAGGCTCCAGGCTCTGAGCTGGCTGTTGGCACAGAGCCTGACGCGGGGCTCAAACCCACAAGTCGTGAGATCATGACCTGAGCCAAAGTCGGACAATCAACCAACTGAGCCACCCAGGCACCCCCAACTTTCAAATATACAATATGGTATTGTTAACTATAGTTACTATGCTGTACATTACATCCACAAGACTTCTTTATAACTGGAAGTTTGTACCTTTTAGCCACTTTCACCCATCTTGCCCACAACTCCCTGCCTCTAGCAACTAAAGGAACATTTTTATAATCAAGAAAATACCTTAATTTTGAGCTCTATTCAGATTAATTCTCATCTTTCCATTAAATGCAAGGACACAATAAACTTTATGCAAATTGTTTCATTAGAACAAACTTTAATAATTAAACAGAAAGCCATATTCAGGTCAAAGCTTCTCAAACTTTTTTTTTCTTTTAAGTATTCCTCAAACTACATGCAAAAGAATGAAAGTGGACCACTTTCTTTCATTATACACAAAAACAAACAGAAAATGGATTAAAGTCCTAAACATGAGACCTGAAACCATAAAAATCCTTGAAGAGGGTACAGGCAGTAATTTCTCTGCCTGTGATATCTCAGTCATAGCAATATTTTTCTAGATTTCCCTCCTAAAGGGAAATAAAAGCAAAAATAAACCATTGAGACTACATCAAAATAAAGTTTCTGCACAGCAAAAGAAACAATGAATAAAACGAAAGCCAAGTACAGAATGGGAGAAGATATTTGCAAATGACATATCTGATAAAGGGTTAGTATGCAAAATATATAAGGAACTGATATAACTCAACACCCAAAAATCAAATAATCCAATTACAAAATGGGCATGAACATGACATTTCTACAAAGATGACTTCCAGATGGCCAATAGACATATGAAATGATGCTCAACATCATGCATCATCAGAGATACGCATATCAAAACTACAAAGAGGTATCACCTCACACCTGTCAGAATGGCTACAATCAAAAACACAAGAAACAACAAGGATGTAGAGAAAAAAGAACCCTTGTTCACTGTTGGTGGGAATGCAGACTGGTGCAGTCACTGCAGAAAACAGTATGCAAGTTCCTCAAAAAGTTAAAAAGAGAAATATCATATGATCTAGTAATTCCACTACTTGGTATTTACTCAAAGAATACAAAAACACTAATTTGAAAAGACATATGCACTCTTATGTTTATTGCAGCTTTACAATAGCCAAATTATGGAAACAGCCCAAGTGTCCATCGATAGATGAATGGATAAAGATGTGGTGTATATGGACAATGGAATATTACTCAGCCATTAAAAAAGAATTAAATCTTGCCATTTGCAACAACATGTGCAGAGCTAGAGAGTATAATACTAAGCAAAATAAGTCAGCCAGAGAAAGACACCATATGTTCTCACTTGTAGGAGTGAGATGGAATTTACGAAACAAAACAAATGAGCAAAGAAGGAAAAAAGGGACAAACCAAGAAACATTCTGGGGGTGGAAGGGGCAGTGGATAGGTGAAGGGGATTAAGATGAAGGGGGTTAAGAGTAACACTTACCATGAGAAGAAAAAAGAAAAAAATTTTTAATGTTTATTTTTGAGAGTAGGAGCATTAGAGGAGGAGGGGCAGAGAGAGGGGGACAGGGAAGTGGGCTCTGTGCTGACAGCAGTGAGCCTGATGTGAGGCTCTAACTCATAAACAGTGTGATCATGACCTGAGCCAAAGTCAGACGCTCAATCAACTAAGCCACCCAGATGTCTCCAAAATAATAATTTTTTTTTAATGTTTTATTTATTTCTAGGAGAGAGAGAGAGAGAGAGAGAGAGACAGCGTGAGCAGGGGAAGGTCAGAGAGGGAGTCACAGACTGAAACAGGCTCCAGGCTCTGAGCTGGCAGTCAGCACAGAGCCCGACGCGGGGCCCAAACCCACGAACCGCTGAGATCATGACCTAAGCGAAAGTCGGACACTTAACCAACTAAGCCACCCAGGCGCCCCCAAAATAATAATTTTTTTACAGAAAAAAATTCAACAGAAGCAGAAATGAGAGTTTCACAAGGTTGTCAGATAGAGGATCAAACTACGAAGTCCATATCATTACCGCCACTTCAGCATTAGCTAATTTAATAAAAATGTAATAAAAAACAACACATCATTCACAAAGGGGGGGGGAGGAATCCAGTAAATTATCTCAGGATTAAATTTAAAAAACACTGCATAGCACATTTAAGGAGAAAACTGTAAAAGAAGATCCGACTAAATAAAGAGGCACATTATGTTTGCAGTAAAAAAAAAAAAACCTTTCTTAAATTAAAAAACATCACTTTACTAAAAAAGGACCTCAATATTAAGAAATGTATCAGGGGGTGCCTGGATGTCTCAGTCAGTTAAGCGTCCAACTTTGGCTCAGGTCATGATGTCATGGCTTATGAGTCTGAGCCCCACATCGGGCTCTGTGCTGACAGCTCAGAGCCTGGGGCCCGCTTCAGATTCTGTGTCTCCCTCTCTCTTTGCCTCTCTCCTGGTGGTGCTCTGTCTCTCTCCCTCAAAAATAAATAAATGTTAAAAAAAAAAATGAAAAGAGAAGATAAGCCCCACTTATGGTTGACATAAAAATATATCAACATATTTGTATAATGTAGATCTATATAATATATGACTTAATTAAAAAAGCCATGTTTCTTAACTTTTATATATTCATAGTCTTTCTGCCGCAAGCTGACTTTGGGCCACTTCTTCACCCTCTCTACCCTACTTCTGCAGAGGACTGAGTGAAAGCTCAGTAAACATCATGTGATCAGGTAAGTGGCCACCAAGTGGACACGAGAGAGAGAGAGAGAGAGAGAGAGAGAGAGAGAGAGAGAGAGAGACTCAGAAGATCCATCATCACTATTTACAGCTCGTGAGTGAACAGTTTTGCTAAAAGTCCCCAGATGATTAAGAAGGAATTAATGGTCATTCCACTAAGACTTTTTTTACCACCCTAAAAGTGACCTTTCTCTTCATCCCTTTTGTGGCTTCCAGCTCCCAAGTATCCTGGAAGCCTTCTACTCACCAGGAGAAGCCTAGGCAAAGGTCTCCCTGACAGTTACTACATTCCAAAACCCTCTCAGAATGTGGCCCTGATATCCTAAAGTCTGCAGCCCCACCAATGTCAGAAACAGCACAGGAATCCACACCAAGCTGGTAACTAGGCTCTCTTTTTTACACTACCTGACACTTCCTTAAACTGCATCAGAATGAAGTCAAGCTGTCCAAGTCCTCTAGGACTTAGATAAATAGTTTGTGATTTCTTCTGGCAGCCCAAACAATTAGGCAAATAATCATCAGGGAAAATCTAGATGAAATTCCCCCCACAATCAGAATACCAAGAAGATGAGATCTCCATAAAAATATCATGTTCCTCCCCCCAACTTAACTTGTCCAGAAATAAAATCAGGCAGTCAAACACCAAATATACAATACAAAGTCAAGAACTTGATTAGCTGTGTGCAATACTCCATTTTTAAATATTTATAGTGTCTGATAGTATAATATATTGGCATCTTTATGGGGAATTCACAAAGGCCATGTTGAGGCTCCCCAATGCATAAACACTATGTGGAATACAGGAATCTATATATATCTATATATGAACATATCTGTATATACCTAATAATTGGACACACGTAGTAATTTAACACACTCATGTAGTTTATCAATGTATTTCTTAGAGTTAAAGATTTTAGGAGTTCTCAAGTATTGTTCAGTCTTTTCAGAAATTAAAAAAAAGGCTCAGGGAAGAAGAGTGGTATACCTATGATCAAATTCCTAGTGCAATGTTTCTCAAAGTGTAAAATTCGGCATCAAATTACATGGGTGATTCGCTAAAGAGGCAGATCCCTAAATAACCATCACCATGACCAGAGGAGAACCTCTGAGGGTAGGACCTGGAAAACTGCATTTTAACCATCTCCCAGTTGATTCTTAAGTATGTTATATATCTTTGAGTTTGAGAACCCCACTGGGCTAACTTGTAAGAAAGCTAGAAACAGAGTCCAGGTTTCTTAAAATCCAGTCCCAGCACTCTATTAAGACCATCTGTTTCAGACAAGCTGTGCGAACCAAGGTAGCAACAAGTTAAATATAAAGCACTGTGGCTAACTGTGCAGGGTCTGAGGACACCTTGCTGAATTCTTACTCTGTCCCTTTCCAGTTACATCACTATGGATAAGATGCTCAGTTCTCTGGGTCTTCATAGGCTCATGTGTAATGAGGGTAATAAGAGGGCTACCTCTTAAGGTCTCCAAGAGGATTAAATTAGTTAATGTAAGTAAAAGGTTTAAAATACTGGCTGACATAGGGTAAGCACTCAGTAATATTTTCCTGCTGCTTGGAAATTATCTTCAAGTACCTTGTTGCATTGGGAAACCTCAAAAGCACCCTAACTGTAATGTGGCCCTCAGTCATAAACATTAATTTGACCTAGTACATAAGATTAAACAGTAAGAGGGGCGCCTGGGTGGCTCAGTCGGTCGAGTGTCCGACTTCAGCTCATGTCATGATCTCACGGCTCCTAAGTTCAAGCCTACGTCAGGCCCTGTGCTGACAGCTGAGCCTGGAGCCTGCTTTGGATTCTGTGTCTCCCTCTCTCTCTGCCCCTCCCCTGCTCACACACTGTCTCTGTCTCTCTCTCAAAATAAAAATAAACAAATAAAAAAAAAGATTAAACAGAAAGGGGTACCTGGGTGACTCAGTTGGTTAAGCATCCAACTCTCAATCTCAACTCAGGTCTTGATCTTAGGGTCCTGAGTTCAAGCCCCAAGTTGGGCTCCATGTGCTCCCCACGCAAAAAGATTACACAGTAAGAGCACTTAAAAATGATTTGACCATACAGACTTCTAGATCCTAGGGGTTATGAGGTACATTGAAGGGCAGAAAAGTGTATTAAAATGTCAAAGCCATATAGATGTTAAAACGATATAGTTACCTGGATTTCAACTCATCATGACATCTCAACATCATTCCCATGGGAAAGTTAAAAAGCACAGACTTATTTTAATTTACATCATAAGGAATGTGATGAGAACTTACAGATCTATGCTAAAAGCATGAAGCTAAAAATAGTAGTACAAGTGGTAGGAGGACTAGTAATGTTAGCAGCTACTATTTATATACTGTGCTAAGCACTTAATGAACATAGTCTTTAGTCCCCGAAATCTTACGAGGCAGACATTATGTTGATAATTTTTTAAGTCAAAGACATAGGATATTTGTCATAGGATACACAGAGAGTAAGCAGTGGAAAAGGGATTCAAAAGTGGGCACGTCTGTCTCCAAAATGCATGTTCTTGACTGTTAACACTATTATCACCTCCTAGAGTAACAAAATTGAGCACTCACCACCAAAGGCTTACAGATGCCAAGGTGTACAATGCCTGGTGGCACAGCTTTCAACACGTCCACGGCTTCAGCAAGTGTGGCGTTCTCCAAACAGTACTCGTTGACTGAGACCAGGCGGTCTCCAGGTAGTAGTGCCCCTGCTCTTTCTGCAACACCATCTGCCACCAGGGAACGGATCACAATCACTGATCGTGTGGGATCCAAAGGGTCCTAAAGGATCAAGTAAAGAAGTAAAATAAGAAGGAAAATGAGTCCATTTCTGAAAATACATGTATTCATAATTCTAATTGACTATTTATTATAAGTGTCCAGTATTCTGGTAATAATTCTTCCCAAGACCTCTGTTAAAATATCACTCTATACATCTACACAAATATCAGCTTGTATCATAGTAGAAACATAATCCTAACAATTGTGGTTACATATCTGAGAGTTCAATACATATAAATTTTTTCTTTAAACTTTTGAAAACTGCTATTTTGTTGGACCACAAGAAGTCTTTTGACAGTTGAGTAAGATTCTCTGACGTCCTCAAACATCCACATGATGGACCATGGACAAGTCTGCTCTTGGACAATAAGTAGGCGTTAAGTGTACTATGATAAAGGATACTTCATTGTTATGTCTTCCACCAGTATAAAGTCCTCCTGCTAAAACAAAGTCCAAAAAAGACACAGAATCCATGGAATATCCCACTGCATGAAAATAGTTGTTTAAAAATAACATAATCATAATTTATAATTTAATGGGGCGCCTGGGTGGCTTAGTCGGTTAAGCGTCCAACTTTTGCTTAGGTCATGATCTCGTGGTTCGTGGGTTCGAGCCCCGCGTCGGGCTCTGTGCTGACTGCCAGCTCAGAGCCTGGAGCCTGTTTCAGTCTGTGACTCCCTCTCTCTCTGACCCTCCCCTGCTCACGCTGTCTCTCTCTCTCCTAGAAATAAATAAAACATTAAAATATATATATATATATATAATTTAATAACATGATACTGGGACACGTAGGTGAGAACTATTCTGATATAAGAAAATTGAGTGTCACTTTGTGAACACTAATGTGAAAATCTCTCTCATCTCCTGGAAAGGCCCCATTTTTCTTTTTATTAAGCAGCACTGAAGATAATGTTGACATTCAATAAATACATTTGGTTAATAACCAGTTGACAGTCCATTATTTTTTTACTTTATTGGACACTGATATACAGCACTTACTATGTGTCAGGCTCTATTCTAAGTGCTTTACACTAACACTTGTCTCTGTTTTTAAAGATGAGGAAACTAAGGCTCAGAAAGCTCAAGGAACTTGCCAAGATTACCCATGTAGTAAGCAGCAGAGCTAGGATTAAACTCAATCAGTCTGACTCCTAAATTTATGTTACTCTTGACCACCATGCTCTGCCACTTGCTCCACTTTAAAATAACAGTACTACAGCACCTGGATGGCTCAGTCAGTCAAGCATCTGACTTTGACTCAGGTCATGACCTCAAGGTTGGTAAGTTTGAGCCCTGCGTCGGGCTCTGTGCTGACAGCTAAGAGCCTGGAGCCTGCTTCAGATTCTGTGTCTCCCTCTCTGCCCCTCCCCCTGCTCACGTTCTGTTTCTCTCAAAAATAAACAAATACTGAAAAAAGATTTTTTAATAAAACAAAATAATAGTACTATAGCTAAACCTCAAACTTTAAGCAAGAGAAAAAATAATCAAATCCCAATCATGACCCTTGGTTTGTCTGTTGTTCCCACAGTTTCATTATGCACATACTGTTCCATAAAGGCAAGATGGAGTAACAGGAGATTTTGCTACTATTGAACCCTTCCTGACAAAAGAGAAAGTGTCAGGTTTTGTGTTAGAATCAGAAGACTTAGGAATTAGCAAAGTGAGAATGTGCCAAGTTCCAGGTTTTGTCAGTTTGAAATGGCTGATGGTTCTTTCGAAGTTTCTGATTCAGTTTTCTATACCTCTGTTCTGGACGTCAAGGTTCATTTTCAAGTACTATACAGAATTTTAACCAAATATGTCATATTTAAATCAGCAAAAGCCATGTAGCTAATTCCTTGAAAAATGCCTTCAAATGTAACTGTTGTTTCTCTCCTTAACCTTGCTTTTCTGCTCCAAGGTCAAGAGATTCTTGGTAAATTGCTAACATACCCTAATATATATAACACCTCAAATTTACAAAGAGAATTGAAAGTAAAATTAGTCACAAATACTCACTAATAAAGTACACAGTGCTAAACTATAATTACACCAATATTTTCAAGTAGAGGGAGCTATTGCATAGGAAGAGAAGAGAAAAGAACAAGAAAAAAAAAAGTACAGTGGTATATCAGCAGGCAATCAGTGCAGATATAAAAGAGCTGTCTATTTTGTCACCAGCAACCATGAATCACAACACACTTTTCATTCTGAAATATGAAACCATTACATTTTAAGTCTGACACACTAATAAATAAGCTGTACAATTATGTCCTTCATTTAGGATGTCAGTTTATGATGAAAGGCTTTTTTATTAGGGGGGAAGGGAAACTACATAATAGCATATTCCTTTCATGAAATGCACAGAAAGCAGCTAGCATTACTTCATATTAATAATTTCTAAACTTTCTTAGGGAAAACTGCAACAGTAGAACACACCAAAAGCAATACACCAAAAGCAAATAAATGATTTCACGAGGTTAGTGCAAGCCATCTCTTGCAGTTTCATAGAACGCCAAACCAGAAAGTACTATTTTTAACCTTAACTGGCTGAACAGGTTTTCAAAATGTAACCAAACCAGCTGAAGTGATAATCAGAAACATTTCAGAGAAAGATTAACTGGGAAATAACAGAAATAGAACGATTAATACATTTCCCTTATTATAGAACAGTCATGGTGAGCATTCATTTATACAAAGTGCAGTCTTCTTTAGACCTCAAGCTAGTACTAGGTGTGCTTCCTTACGAAAATTTATTCAGACTTCGATCTCTAGTTATCCTTAACACTAAGTCCAATCAACCACCGCTTTTCCTGGAGAAGAGAACCCAATGGCAGCATCTTTGTCATTTTAAAAAAAAAAAAAAAAGACAAATCATCCATTTCTGAAGATGCCCCATTATGGAAAACCACTATTTCATTTTCTGTGATGACTTTTCTAACTGTGTGATTTCCCAGGTAGCTGAATGAAGTTGCTTTAATGAGTAATAGTCATTTCCTTTCATGGGCCATCACATGCAGCACCACCCTATGGAAAGACAGCAGCTGCTCCTGCCTACTAGGGCAACTGCTGTTCTTGAGGCTTCGCTGCATTAAAAATGCTTAAAAACCAGCTTGATTTAGGCTACTCATCATCAGAAAAGTCTGTTTCCTGAAAACTCTAGCCCATACAATCATACCCATGTTATAGCAAACAAAATGTTATAACGGTTATTTCTTAAGACTTCTACCCAACTTTGAGACCCCATGTAGATTTGTTTTTAAGTTCCCATTAGTTCTTATGACCATTTACCTTAATTTTAAACCCTCTAATTCTTCCTATTTCGGTAAATAACACTGCAAGGAACATACATGGTCTTCTAAAATCAAGACACTGTTTTAGACTAAACAGTCAACAGAGGGCACTAAAGACCAATCACTAGAACACAAGAAACAGCATCTTTTACTAGGACAGCTACTCTTTTCTGAAGGATTTGGTTGTTCTCTAGTCAGAAGCCTTGTATCATTATGCACATTATAACAGTATTCCATATTCTTGCTTCAACTTAACCATTTATGAAAGTTGTCCCCTATAGCTCTTAAACATATTATCAAACTCTGACAATCAGTTAAGAACAGCTAACTTCCCTCAGAATGCCAGACCTAAAAGACAGAAGATCTGACTTGAATTCTTCTCACTACTTAGCAATGAAATCCTGAGAATCCAAATACCTGGTCTGTCTCACAAGTGAATACCATCACTGTACCTCCCTGAAGAAAAGTGCATGTAAGAATTTTTGAGGTTTCTTGAAGTGATGCTAATGTTTGATGTTACAAACACAGTATATTTCCATGTTGGGAGAAATCCAAGTTGACATCTCCTCTCCTCCCATAACCCCTGACTGGCATTACCATATACCCAAGCACCCACTTAATCCCTCTCCCATTAACTCCTCCACTGAGTTGCTAGCTAGGGTTGATCTTCTATCTTTTCTATCTGACTCTTTCTCTCCATTTCTGCTTCAACTACCTTGGTTCAGCTTCTCATTATTTTGTGCCTGTGCAACTGTTAGTCTCACTCTCTCCACTCTTGCCCCCATCAGTTTATTTTCCACAGAGACAAAAGAATGATCTTTAAAAATAAAAACATGATCGGAGAGCCTGGGTGGCGAGTCGGCTGAGTGCCTGGAAAGATCCTGCGGTTTGTGAGTTTGAGTCTTGCATGGGGCTGTCTGCTTTCAACACAGAGCCTGCTTTGGATCCTGTCCCCTTCTCTCGGCCCTTCCCTCCTTCACTTGCTCTCGTGCTCTCTCTCTCTCCCTCTCAAACATAAATATTTTTTTAAATAAATAAAAATTAAATTAAAAATGTGATCATAATTTTCTCTCTGCTTGAATCACTTTAGTGACACCCAATTGCCTTCAGGATCAAGTCTTAACTGCTTGGTAGAGCAATTCCTTCAGATGTGCAGATGAGTCTAAGCTCCTCTCACTCTTCCTACATGTGCGACTGTTCGTTCCCATTTGCTCCACAAAGATACAGAACTACTGAAACCCAGCGACTGTGAAATGCTTTGACGTATTGTGTGACATCCTACAAACCATTCCATCTGCCAGGAATACTTTCCTTGCCACACTGCCAGTCATCTACATTTTCACCACCCGAGTCAGCTCAAGTGTTTCCACCAATGAGAAGCATTCCCTGACTTCCCGAAGCTGACTCAGGCACTTTCCCTTCTTGTGATAGCCCTAAATCTAGAAGAGGAGATTCACATAGCATTTGTCATAATATAGTTTTCCTTACTGTCCCCTATCTCCTAAAATAACTTAGGTCTCCTGCTTGCTAGATGTATCCACCACACTTTGCATTTTCTCTATTATAACACTTTCGGTATTTTACAACATTAACTGTCTTATCTATTAAAAATAAGCTTCATGAGGGGCGCCTGGGTGGCTTAGTCGGTTAAGCGTCCGACTTTCGCTTAGGTCATGATCTCGCGGTTCGTGGGTTTGAGCCCCACGTCGGGCTCTGTGCTGACTGCCAGCTAAGAGCCTGGAGCCTGTTTCAGTCTGTGACTCCCTCTCTCTCTGACCCTCCCCTGCTCACGCTGTCTCTCTCTCTCCTAGAAATAAATAAAAGATTTAAAAAAAAAAAAAAAGCTTCATGAGAGCAAGGGTATGTTTACTTATTAGCTGCTTTATTTCCAAGACCTACTAAAGTGAATGCCATATGGAAGGTACTGAACAGTAGTTGACAAAGTGAATGGCAAACTATTTACCTTCTCTCTCCTCACTGGACTGTTAAGTCAAAGGCAAAGGCCACATCCCATCATATGTGAATAAGAACAACAACGGTTAGCACTTACTGAGTGCTTACTATGCCAGGAATGTTCTAGGAATCTTACTAGAATTCATTTATTAACCTTCACACCACCATGAGGTAACTACCATTATTACCCCTACTGTCAAGATGAGAAAACTAAAACAGGAACATTAACCAGGGCACACAGTTGAGAAATGGCAGAGCCAGAATTTAAGACAACTGGTTAAGTTCCAGGGTTCATGCTCTTAGCCACTAAGGGATGCAGTTTCTCTATATTCAAGTATTTAATTAGTACTGAAAGAAGGCAAATTGACAGAAGATATGTATATTACCTTGCCAAAGTGTATAAACTGAGGACCTTAGATATGACACTTGGCCACTACAGGTTTATATATCAGTATCTAGTTGATGAAGTTAGCACAGAGCGTACAGCTTGGCTGCCATGTACAAATAAAACATGCATTTGTCTGCAAAATTTTAATTTATATCTACTCTCTCAAGAATCCATTCATTTGGTGAGCTAAGGACATCTTTACATGAAGCGATACATACATGTGACAATAATTATGCCCAAATGGATGGGATTCAAAGTTTCTATGGTATCTATAAAATGTAGTATATGAATACTTGTGTACCTTCCCACAGCTCAAAGAGATCAGGGTTCATATAAACTAAGGCAAGGTGCAGGGGCATACCTGGGGCAGAACAGTGGTTCAGTTAAAATGTGGGCTCTGTGACAGATGGCTATCAACCTGAAGATTTGGGGAACTCTAGCCATGAAGCTGCCCCATAAGTAAAACTACCAATATAAGCAAGCAATGATGACAAGCTCACTGGAAAGGCATGGAGCAGGGAATGTTACAGAGAGAGGAGACAGAAGAAATAAGCAAGAAAAGTGGTCACATTGAATAAAATTGGCCAGAAATACACCAGTTAAGAGTTATTTTTTAAAGAAGAACATGAGATGTATACCCTGGGAAGTTCTGACATTCAACATGTGTATGCTTTGCAGTATTACTCCAATGCAGAAAAACATGGATTCAAAATAAAGAACAACGTTTTGGTTATTTTTTAATTGTACACTCAACATCCTAAGTTTTAAAAGCATTAAGGAAATGGAATATGAGTTTTTATAGCAGAATGGCTTAGAGAAAGAGCATATTTTATTTCAGATAAAAATCTGTGTCTAATAGATCCATGGGACAGGACAGAGAGCCCAAAAATAGATCGACGTGTATATGGCCAATTAATCTAGACAAAAGCAGCAAGAATATACAATTGGGAAAAGATAATCTTTGCAATAAATGGTGTTGGGAAAACTGGACAGTTACATGCTCTATGAAATGACTGCTTCCTACACCATACACAAAAATAAATTCAAAAGGAATTGAAGATCTAAATATGAGACCCGAAACCATAAAACTCTTAAAACACAGGCAGTAATCTCTTAAACACCAGCGTTACCAACATATTTATGGATATATCTCCTCAGGCAAGAGAAACAAAACCAAAAATAAACTATTGGGACTATAGCAGAATGAAAAACTTTAGCACAGCAAAAAAGAAAAATAAATCATCAACAAAAGGCAACCTAGCAAATGGGAGAAAGTGTTTGCGAATGATATATCTGATAAGGGGTTAATATCCAAAGTCTATAACTTACACAACTCAACACCAAAAAGAAACTGATTGAAAAACAGATAGAGGACCTGAACAGACATTTTCCTAAAGAACATATACAGATGGCCAACAGACACGGGAAAAGATGCTCAATACCACCAGTCATTAGTGAAATGCAAATCAAAGCCACAATAAATATCATCAAAACCTAGTCAGAATGACTAGTACCAAAAAAGACGAGAAATGACAAGTGTTGGCAAGGATGTAGAGAAAAGGAAACCCTCACGCACTGTTGTAGGGAATGTAAACTGATGCAACCACTGTGGAAAACAGTGTGGAGATTCCTCAAAAAATTAAAAATAAATACCCTAATCCCACTGCCAGGATTTACAACAGTCAAGATACCGAAGTAACCCAAGTGTCCATCAATAGATGAATGAATAAAGAATATGTGGTGTGTGTGTGTGTGGAATATTATTCAGCCATTAAACAGAATGAAATCTTGCCATTTTCTACAACACGGATGGCATTATGCTAAATGAAATAAGTGAGACACAGAAAGACAGATACCATATGATTTCATTTATATGTGTAATCTAAAAAACAAATTAAACAGACTCTCAAACACAGAGAACTTGTGGTTGCCAGACAGGAGGCAGGAAGGAAGATCAGTGAAATAGGTGAAGGGGTTTAAGAGGTACAAACTTCCAGTTATGAAATAAATACATCACAGAAACAAAAAGTACAGCATAGGGAATATATTGTAATATATTTAGTCAGTAATATTGTTGCATGCAGACGGATGGTAACCACACTTATCATGGTGAACAATGAGTAGTGTATAGAACTGGCAAATTACTACATTATACACCTGAAACTAACATTACACTGTATGTCAACTACACTTCAATAACAAAAATATTGTATATAAATGGCTTTACCTGTGATAATTCTGACACTGTCAACTGAGCACAGTATATTAAAGTATAAAATTGGCCTATAGAAAACTCATGAGAAGAAACATGGTTAAGTCATAGTCTTAATATTACGTTTAATTACTCTAAGTAGTTAATTATTAAAGTTGTTTGCTGCTGTACAGCTCACCACACCAAAATAACTGCTCACCTGTACCAGAGTCCTTCATCAAAATGAAATGACCCCAAAAAATGACTAGGAAAACAACCTCAAACAATTATGAAATAGAAAGTGCTCCACAAATGAACAGATTTCCTAATCAATGAATTCAATGTTGTGGTATACATTATCACAGAATTAGGCTACCGAGCCTAAGTCCACAAATATTTATTCATATAAGTATAAGGAAGTGTATTTTGAAGATAATTTTAAAGAATCTACATACCATGAGGTAGATAGCTATGAAATATTTGATGAGAAAACTGCTCCAAATCAGTAATACTCAACTGAGAGAAAACTATAAAAGCAGCAAGTAGCAAATATTTGTTTCTTGAGAGCATATTCTTAAATGTGGCCATTATTATTTGAACTAAAGGGTATCAGGGGTACCTGGGTGGTTCAGTTAAGCATCCAGCTCTTGATTTCAGCTCAGGTTATGATCTCTTTGTTCATGAGATCGAGCCCCATATTGGGCTCTGTGCTGATGATGCAGAGCCTGTTAGGAATTTCTCCCTTCACTCTGCCCCTCCCCTGCTCATGCTTTCTCTCTCAAAATAAATAAAAGAAACATTAAGAAAAAAATCTTTGATCTGAAAAGAGTATTAAGTTAAAACATAAATAAGTAAATTTTCAAAGATCTCAAGGAAGTTACTAAATTGGAGAATGCTGAAAGAAACCATTAAATTTAAAAGGGAGACCACTAACTCCTCCATCCTGGAGGTAGGCAGGAAAAGCAGCTGGTACAAAGAAAGGCAAAGGAAAGTTTTACACTCACACACACACACACACACACATACACACCAGTGATCTGCAGAAGTTCTGAGGTACAACTGGCATGAATTAAAATTTCCATTGTGAGCAGGGTCAATCAGGAAACTGGAATCCAAAGATTCTTTTTTTTTTTTAAGGAGAAAATATACATAGGAGAGAAAGACAAGGAAGACAGTTATTCAATCTACTAAGTGGTAGAATGGGTGTGGATTAGAGGTCAGGAAACAGTTTTGAGCCCCAGCGTGGTGCCAGCATGGCTGTGTATAGATTCAGAAGTTCATTTCTCTGAGTCAGTTTCCTCGATTGTAAAATGAGAACACTGGATACATGACAGTTAGGATCTGTTTCCCCAACTCCAAAATCCTGTAACTAAATTTGACAGAGTATCTTGAGTCAAATTTGTCATTAATTTCTACCAAAACATTCAGAAAACCACTATAAAAAGAAGGGAATGATGGAAGTTAACTCAAAACAGCATCAGCAATGAAAAAGACACACACTGTGATCACAAATATGGTATAATTACAGTTAGTGGGGTCTTTTAAGAACTCATAAAAAGGCCACTGACTACACAAGATCTAACTCCTGGGTCTCGTACTATCAAAACAAAATATATGACAAAATTCTAATGACATGTTTTTTATATGATGAATCTTAAAACAACTTTTGTTTTTCCCTTTGCCATTTTTAGATTGCAACAAAGACATGTCAGGGACTATTACTTGAATTAAAATCACTAGGATATTTCTGGTTTAAGATAGTGGGATGTAATTAATTATACTAGAAGAGCTTCTGATTTGACCAACAAGCTAAGCATTTACTTTTAGGAAAGAGAAATAAATGTATTTATAGTGAATGCGAGGCAGTAAATAAATGATTTAATGAATAATGGGCAAGCTACCTTATTAGAATTTAATCCCATTTTTAACTATTTTATAATATAGCCAAGTATTACACTAATCGTACCAATTACTGCAACGCCATCGTGTTCAAACTACCCACAAAATACATTCAGTCCACTCAAGATAGATTAAACTGATATGGTTCCTGGCTCCTGTGTCTTATTACTTCCTAAATACTATTAGGCATTAAGAATAGATTTTTCCATGTGTCATACGTAGAACCAAACAGTCCCTGAGCAGCACAGTAAGCACAGCATGTCAGGCAATTAAAAGTGCAATGGAAGAGAAGGGGACAGAGAAACTGCTAAAAATTCAAAATATATTGTAAACAGGGAAAAAAATACAGAAGCTTGCACGTAATTTTATTCTGCATAGCTTGGTACTTCAAAAGTCTATTTTAAGCCCTATAATAATTTAAATGGTTCAAGCAGGAGTCCAAAGGAAATTGCTTCTTGAAGACTATTGCCTTCTCTTATCCCCTTCTAGTCTCCGATTAGGTATTTTCCTTGGCTATTAAATCTGTTGCTTGAAGGTTGACAATTTTTTGCCATGCTGTAATTGGTTCCCATTCACTCCTGACCTAGGACTTTTGCTGGTTTTAAGGAAAATAAAACAAAATAAACCACATAACAATTATCTATAAGTCCCATCATCTGTCTGAAATGTCCACTAATCAGACAGCAGTACTCAAGTACAGAGTCATTCCCTCTATTAAAATTACATTAGTTGAAAAAAAATTCCATTAGTTGAAATGTGAATATACTTCACATTATGGGACTGCTGCTTAAAAATGGTTAAGGTGGTAAACTTTATGTTATGTCTCTTTTGCCAAAAAAAAAAATGTAAGTAGAAAGTGAATTTATAAATAAATATCACAGTATCATCCAGGGGAAAAAAACTACATAAATTCAAAGTTACTATGATGCAGGGCAAGTATAAACACATAAAATTTGTAAAAGCTTTTCAAATGTTAGTTTCAGAATTTATTTTCATTTTCCAAACAAATCATTCTCAGCCTAAGCATTTACTAGCTGAGATTTCGGTTTCTTGTTTTTAAGTGCGAGAACAATAAAACAGATTTCATAGAGTTGTGCAAAGCATTAAATGACACAGGTCACATAGGTGCTTTGTAAGTCCACAGCAAGCCCTTCATAAGCACTAATCCTATTCTATGGTTATCACTGTGAAGATGATGACAAAGTCAGTAGGAAATAGGAGATTGACGAGTTAACAATTACCACTGAGTTTACAGTCTTCTAAATTCAACTGAGCACGTGCGATTTAAACCAAGAGTTCTATTAGCTACTAAGACATTTGTGATATGATGCTTACATGGTAATACATGAAAATAAAGAGCTGACCCTACACTCTCCAGACTGCGTAGATCTCTGAAGGGAAGCTCAGAGCAAGATAGCATCCTCAGCCCTCTTTCTCTCTTGAAGCAGACACTGAAGGACAGGAGCCCTCTGCTGGCTGGGAGGTTTGCTGACAAACACAGCCACTGCATGGATACAGGATGTCGTTCACTGTTTAGAAAAAATTGTGATTTTTTTTTTAATCCTTGAAAGGGCAACCAATACTCTGTAATATGTAGCATACAACGTGCAGAATAAAACTTTGCCAACTTTGAAACTGTGCAGGAAACAGGCCACAGAGTCCTGCTGGGAAATCTAGGATGCAACACACATAGTTTGTACTCCCTCTGGCTGTAAAAAAAAAGCCGCCAGGTCTCTAAAGAGCATTGGCTAGGTGGGAAGAGGAGAGGAGAGGGACCACAAGATTCAGGAATGATCTCAAGTAAATCTTTTGGGATTGTAGTAAGCATTTTTCTCTGGAAAGACAACTGGAAATTTTTCTTGTCTCTTATCATTGTGTTCAGCCACAGTCATGAAGAATCAATGTTGTTTCTGGTCTGAAGACTACCATCACACTACTAGAGCACAGACGTAGGAGCGCAGCTTCACCGCCTACTGATTGGGTGATCTTGAGCAAATTCCTTAACCTCCTGTCATTTTCCTAAGCCATAAAATGAAGATGATTACAGGACCTACCTCATGGGGTTGTAGGGATGATTAAATCAATTTACATGTATATTGAGGCCTTCAACAATGCACAAGACAGAGTAAGCAGTATATAATTCATAATTGCTGTCTATTATTACCATGCGAAATGTGAGTCCTGTTTTCCACATGAGAACTTAAAGTGTCTCAAGGGATTTTTCATTAAAAGGAATAAAACTCACAAGTTTAGATATACAGTTAACAGATACTAAAGAAAAAAAGACTTGAAATAAGGACCAAATAATCAATTCCAGGACAGTCCTGTGCCTGGAATGTCCACTACCTGTTTGTCTGCAAGGCATACCTCAGTTCCTTGTGAGTCCCCTCTGAATTCTAAGAAGTAATCATCACAGAGTCTTAGTCTTCCTTCCAGCACTGCTAAAACCATAATGTATTATACAAGTTGTTCTCAAGTCTGTTTCCTTTATTATATTTAACATATGTTTATTTATCCACTGACTCTCTATTCCCAATTGAATTTAAACTCCATGTGGACATGGAGTCTATGATTTACTTTGTTCACTATTTTTTTACTGTTCACTACTGTTTTCTTACTTACCTGCCATAGAAGATACTCAATATACATTTGTTAAAGCTCTTTTCATCTTTATATATCCCATACTAGCTCATATTAAGTGAACAATATTTTTCTAATGTTTATTTTTGAGAGAGAGAGAAAGCGAGAAAGAAAGAGAGCACACACATATAAGAGTGGGGAACAGACAGAGAGAGGGAGACAGAAGGAGACAGAGGATCTGAAGCGGGCTCTATGCTGACAGCAGAGTCTGACGTGGGGCTCACGGGGCTCGAAGTTAATGAGCAGTGAGATCATGATCTGAGCTGAAGTCAGGCACTTAACCAACTGAGCCACTCAGGCGCCCCTGAACAATATTTTAAAAAATTAAAAATTTTTTTTTCTTATGTTTATTTTTGAAAGAAAGAGACAGAGAGACAGAGAGATAGAGTGCAAGTTGGGGAGGGGCAGAGAGAGAATCCGAAGCAGGCTCCAGGCTCTGAGCTGTCAGCACAGAACCTGACATAGAGCTCGAACTCATGAGCCTGAAATCATGACCTAAGCCAAAGTTGGATGTTCAACCAACTGAGCCACCCAGGAACCCCAATAATTTTTTTGAGAGAGAGAATGAGTAACAGGTACAGCCAATGTGTGCTCAGATTCTATTTTTTAGAATCATCATTTTTTCAGTAACTGGTAACATTATTTTATCCCTAGAAATGTGTGGGCACTTATATATGTGTTTTACTTAATATTTATAACTTTATAAGGCAACTACGATTTCTATCTTAGAGATTATTATTTTAGTAAACTGAGAATAAGAAAGACTATCAAGCCTGTCCAAAGTCCTCATAGGGAGTCACAGCCAGAATGAAAATCCTCATCCCGTCTGACTTATAAACCAGCGCTGTTAATCATCCTGTATGTTCACAGTGGCATACGGGTGAATGTCATATCTGACTAAAGTAAAATACGAAGGGAACAGCTGGAAGGGAAACCTGAGCCCTAGAAAATGGTGTGTAAAGATCAGGCAGCCAATCCCCTTTCATGCATCATTAACAAATTAGACCTCTGGTACCAGAAGGAGGCAGCACACTTCCCAGCCCTTACTGGGAATAGCAAGGCTTCTCTGGATCACTGCCTTGCTCCAAATGACACCCACACACAGGGCAGAGCAGTACAAATCACCACGCCCCGGGAAAACAGATTCTCAGTACCTATTGGTGTTTTCAATTCAATCTTTCTGCCATACTCTAGGGAGGGCTATGACGGTCATCTACTGCCATGGCTCTCGATACTGACATCACAACAAAGTGAGGACTTCCATGAGACACCCACACCCAGAGGTAGGGGAAGACTGGGCACAAAATAGCTCTGAAGAATGAATACTTCTTTAGACCAACATTGTTTCTTGACTTATGATTCTGTTTTGAATTACATGGGAAACAGATACATAGCTATACTGATCTCCACTAACATCCTAGAATATGTTCAGCATTTCACAAGAGAGATGTAATGACCAGGTTTTGCAGTAAATCAGCTCTCCGTGGTTGGTTCATAAACACTAATATTTACAGTGTGGCTATTTGTGAAATACTCATGAAAGGTAATATGACAAATATACCATTTTCAGAATCTCCGCCTCCTCAGCAATGCCTTCTAGTACAAAGCAGAAAGTTGTTAAGAAACTTTTGTTAAAAGGTGAGCCACCCTATGAGAAAGCACCAACCAGCTGACAAGCATTTGCTGTCTGCCCTCCATTCTCTCTCCCCACCATTAGACACAATGGGATTTTTTTTTTTTTTTTTTGCCAAATTCGTATTCCAGAGGAGCCATGAAATTCCCGCAAAGTTCAACATCAGGCCTGACTTAAGATCTTTGGGGCCTCCTGCTAACTTCATCACCCTGCAGCTGCCTCGCTAAGGCAAGCTTTTGATCTGTACTATCTGGATTTCAAGCTGATATACACACAGCCTCTTTGATCTCTTATTAAGTGGCTTCTGGTCTCCTGATGCCTTTAGTCTTGCTGAACTGTGGTTTTTGGAAGTCAGTCATCATCCTGAGCACACTACAAACTCCACACACCAGGAGTAGCCTCCCTTCATTCACCCACTTCGCAGGCTTGAAAAGCAATCTTTAAGCCATGAGAGAATTTCCCCACTAGCCACAATCACTCCACTCCGTGAACACACTACTAAGAACTATTTTTCAAATGAGGCAGTTTAAAATGATTTAAAGGATACTGAACTTTCCCATAGAGGGAAAGGAAGCAAATCCTCTGTGAAAAGAAATCTTCACCCCAGTTGGCACTGAAGCTTACAGTACTTTGATGTTAATAAAAATAAATGTGGACAGGAATCAGGGATGAGCACAGAAGAGCCTTTATCAGTCCCAAGTTCCATTAAGCAAAAGTGACCTTTAAATGCAGATGCGTGGTTTGTTGAACAGCAAGATACAGGGTATATTTACAAGAACATGTATAGTGCCATTAGTAGCAGACCGATGGCATTTTTCTTAGTCTTACTATCTTAATCCAACATGGGTTACATGAACCCAAAGACCTCCAAAAAAAAAAAAAAAAAAGACAAAAATAATAACAAAAAAAGAAACGCAGATATTGGTGTCTGTGTTACGAGAGCCCTTGAGCATAAAGTTTATATTGTATCCTCCATGTCTTACATTCTGGAAATAGTATAGGTTTATAATTGATGTTTTAATATTACTAATGTATGTCCTACTATATATTAAAGTTATGTCGATACCTATTCTAATTCTATATCCTAAAGTCTATGAACTAATCACCTAACAAGAACATAAAGATACTGGACTTCCACAAGTTAATGAATACTATGCACTATTAATACCATTCACCTAAAATAGCAAAAATTAAAATCCTCAATTTTTCTATTGATAAACTCAAGTTTTCTCATAAAGAAGATTAAAACTGACAGAAGAAATAGGAATAGACTTCTGGGCACTAATAGCATTATCTGAATATAAACTATTTTCTGCTCTTAGCCTCAAAAATCAATAAATTAATTACTGCCAGGGCACCTGGGTGACTCAGTCAGTTAAGCGTCTGACTTCAGCTCAGGTCATGATCTCATGGTCTTGAGTTCAAACCCCGCGTCAGGCTATGTGCTGATAGCTCAGAGCCTGGAGCCTGCTTCGAATTCTGTCTTCCTCTCTCTCTGCCCCTCCCCCACTCACATTGTTTCTCTCTCAAAATTAACATTAAAAAAATTTTTTTTAGTGTTTATTTTTGAGAGAGAGCGAGAGAGAGAGCGTGAGTTAGGGAGGGGCAGAAAGAGAGGGAGACACAGAATCTGAAGCAGGCTGCAGGCTCTCAACTATCAGCACAGAGCTTGATGCAGGGCTTGAACTCACAGACTGTGAGATCATGACCTGAGCCTAAGTCAGACGCTTAATCGACGGAGCCACCTAGGTGCACCAACATTAAAATTTTTTTAATAAATAAAATAATTAAATAAAGTTGAAACAAAATGGTTACACAGTGCTATCACTTAATCTGTCCATATTATGGAAAACCATTAGCAAATTCATGAATTAGGCACCTGCTTATCAGACGTTGTTTTCCAGAGAATTATCTAATTAAAGAAATGACACTACAGAAGAAGGCATTAATTTTAAGCAGTCTAAACACATAGGAGTCTCACAAATGGTTATATGCAAGCGATTTGGTAAAAATGTATCAAAAATTAAGAGATACATGTTCTTTTGATGAGCAATTCTAGGAACTCATCCCAGGAATTATCCCCACCTTTTTAAAAAAGAGTATGGCAAGGATATCCACTATAGTTTCATTTGAAATGCCCACTAAGTAGGTACAGGAGATTGGTTAAATAAATTATTGTACATCAACAATAATATACTATGCAGTTATTAAAAAGAATTACATAGCTCTATAAATGCCAAAATGAAAGAACATATAACTGAGATTAAAAGCAATGTGCTTAAAGTATGTATGACATACTCCATTTATACGTGAAAAAAAATTTAAAAACTATTAGTTTTATTACTTTGTATGTATAATAAATCTCTGAAAGGATAGACAAAAAAAAAAAACCAGGAGATTTTATCTAGGAGTAGTAAAGGGACTATAGTCAGAGGGAGATTTACTTTTCACACAATACCTTAATGTACTTTGAATTTTTATGCCATATGTATGTATTACTTATTTTAAAAACATTTCCAACGTGCACAAGAACTCATTCTGTTGCACATATGAGAAAAAAGCCAATTGAGGGGAGCCTGGGTGGCTCAGTCCGTTAAATGTTTAACTTCGGCTCAGGTCATGACCTCATAGTGAGTTTGAGCTCCTTGTCGGGGTCTGTGCTGACAGCTAAGAGCCTGAAGCCTGCTCAGGATTCTGTCTCTCTCCCTCTTTCTTGTTCACACTCAGTCTCTGTCTCTCAAAAATAAATAATAGACATAAAAAATATTTTAGAAAAAAAGCCAATTTAATGCCAAATACAAGAAATTTACGCAAGCTCTTCCTACAACTTTTTAAATCTTTTAAAGAGAATTCATATAATGGAGTTAGGAAAGAGTCAGGCAAAAACAACTTACTAAGTTTTTCTAACAAACACTAAACCATACCATATCGAAGACTCACCAATACTGTAGTATTTTATATCCATACTCTTTGGGCTTTATAACCCATTTCTTCCGTTAAGAAAAATTAATCTTTTTTTTATAGGGAGGAATATTTTCACTATCACTTCTAATGAGTCATCATTTGTCTTTGGTCTTTCAAACAACTTTTTAAAATATTATTAACAGTATTTACATATGAATCACCTTCCAAAGGCTGTGCTTTCTATTTTTATCTATCGTAGAGTCTGAGATAAACCCAGTCTTTTAAAAATATCTGCTTTGAGTCTGTCCATATCAGGAGAGGAGAGAAATGAGGACTGGGATGTGGGAGGGAGGAGAATTATTGGTTAATAAATTTTACCTTCTAAATCACTGAAATCCAAGTGTACTATGAATGGCAATATCATGGCTAATGTTCAAAAATTGGCTAATGTCAAACATTTCCAGTGAATTATAATCATGAGGGGTTATTCGAAGTTCAACATAAATCAAAACACCAGAAAATATCCATTGCAGTCTTTAATATGTAAGGTCAACCCAAGGTGAAATCCACGCAATTCTAAATTTATTTCAAGATTTTTGGTAGAAATTAAAAATTACAGACTCAGACTACTTAATAATTGCTTCATTATTGAACACTAGCCCACAATAAATTAGTAGCACTAATTTAGGATCCTTAAGTTTGTAATTATTTTCATTTGGAACAATAAACAAACACTAGCTCTTACGAAATGTGGATAAGGACACTATATTAATTTTTAATACTTACTAAACTTCCATATAAGCATTAAAAATGAGAATACTATCTAGCAACTTGTCTTTAAGGTATGAAATTTTTTTTGCAACCTTGAAAAACAGGAAAATCTGCTGTAATAAATTTAGTACACAGATCTCCTGTAATAAAACGTACTCACAGTGAAAGGAGTAGTGTAATATGGTAGCTAAAAGCATAGATTCTGGGAGCCAACTGCTTGAGTTCAAATTCTAGTTCTGCCACATACTAGGTGTGTGAACTTGGACTATAACCTCTCTGTGCCTCAGGTTCCTCACTTCAAGAATGAGTATAATAATAGCACCTACTCTATAGGGGTTTTGCGAGGAATACATATGTAAAGCAATCAGAACAAGGCCCAGCAAACAGTAAACACTCAATAAATGTTAGCTGTTATTACTGGACTTGGTAGTTTTATTTGTATTAACATTTATTTGTATTAACATTAGGATTAGTATGAGTATTAGTACTATTCCGAGGAATAAAGACATTACACATGATCAAGATGAAGATAACTCGAGCACAATATGTAAACCACATCTAGAAACTGGCAAGAAATTATACTATAAAAAATTATAAGCAATTTTCTGAAGTTTTATGTTGCTTAGAAACAGTATAGAGTTAAGATATAATATTCATGTTCCTGATAAATTAGGCACATTGCTGTTTTCTACGGCACTTATAGGATGGCTTAATGTCATCCTATAAGGCATGACATTATAGTGACCAACAACCCTTCTAACATGGTACATATATAGGTGAGGATTTTAACTAGCCACTAAATGGAGCAGTGCCCAGAAATATTTGAGACTAATAAATATTCTATTTCCATTCAAATCCTAGCCAATAAAGCTATTATGATTTTATCCTAAAATCTAATGACAAGGCTTACAACCTGAATCATATTTACTATGTCTTCCCTGTTGCTATCGCCTTTTGCTTTGTCCCAATCTGCTTTAAATGCCTTTTGTAAAAATATATTTCCACTTTGCTCTTTGCATTTCCAGACTTTCACCTGTCCAGACAGCCACCTCATAGTTCCATGACCAGTTCAAGATCCTTTATCTGCTCCCTCATCTTTTCCTAAGGTTCAGCTCAATTTATGTAAAAAGCAAATTGCTGGCCAATAATCCACAATTGGATAATTGACATATGGTTCACCAAGAGTTGGCTGCATTTTAGAATGTAATTTTACAATTAAATTTAGACTCCAGTAAACAAAGGCATCTACTTACTAATTTTCCTAATCTAAATAGATACCCAAAAATTGATAGGGTACAAATATATTGTAGTATGGCTATATATTAAAGGACAATATCAAGACTTCCGTAGTCTATTTTCTAAACTGGATGATTATCAATATTCACATACCCACAGTAATGTTAACATTTCCCACTTCTTTACATATTAATTTACTTAATCCACACTGATCCTTCAAGCTAGACATTATCTCCATTTTATAGATGGAGAAATTACATAAGCACCAATGCAAAAGATGCTGTCTATAATTTAGTCAGGTTCTTGAGGAAGTTCTTACTATTCCAGAGAAAAACCAGTTAGTGGGAAATTAATATTGCAGAGTAAATTTTCAATCTCATCAATACTGCTAATGCAGTCCTTTACAACCTGGAAGCTCTCCTGCTGTCCTAAAACTTTCTCCCTGTGGCCAAAATGTTTCTACGGTATTCTTATTCTAAATGTACTAAGGGAGGAATGCGATGGGGGTGGATCTGCATTGGCCCTATTCAGCCACCTCATAAATTCATACAGGATACATTAATTAAAATAATAGCCAGGAACATGGCCTTTCATGACTTTTGCTAAACCTTCACCTGGCCTTGGAAAAAGTTTTTGAACTTTAGAATTTATTACCTAATTACAACAAGGGACAATATAACCAATTAATTAACTTGCCCCAAACCAAATTTTAAATTGTGTTTATGTGTCATCTAAATGTCATAGCGTTTAATAGTTCTACATACCACTGACAAATGATGAAAACGTGCCAAATACAGCTATAAGTAAATAGACTTAAGAAGAAAGTTCAGTTCAAGATTGTTTTTTCTCCCAAGGTTTAGCTACAGAAGTAAATAAACTGAGCACTTTAATATGAATCAAAGTAGCATTTCAAAAAGAAATATTTTTCCATCAGTTCTCTGAGAAGCACAAAGGCAAAAGGAATATCTAACACTTCTTTTGCAGCAAAATTACTTCATATAATTTGTGCAGAAATGTCTGTATGCATGTTGATGAGAAGGAGGAAGATAGGGGAAACCTAGATTTTTTTTATTTAAGAAAGAGAGAGAGAGAGAGAGAGAGAGACAGACAGACAGACAGACAGACAGACAGACAGCATACACAAGTGAGAGAGGAGCAGAGCAGAGAGAGGGAGACAGAGAAAATCACAAGAAGGATCCACACAGTGAGCACAGAACCCAATGCAGGGCTTGAGCTCACCAACTTTGACAGAATCCTCTGAGTGGAGCTGAAACCAAGTCACTTATCCTAAGCAGCAGCTCTATGCCCGGCACAGAACCCACATGGGGCTCAATCTGATGACTGCGAGACCATGATGTGACCCGAAATTAAGAGTCTGATACGTAACTAAGCCACCCAGGTACCCCTAGACTTTAATAAATAAAAATAAATTTTCAAAAAACCAGAGTATGCTACAAGGCATACCCACAGGAATGTGGTGAAGAAAAAAAATTTCCATACCTGGAACTATTTTTAAGTGTAAAGCTCAGAACTGATAAAAGAATTCTGTTGACTAGAGGTTACAGTCTTAAGGACTATCAAACTTCTCTTTCTCTCCTTTACTGAAGTTTGTTTGTCTTGGTTTTTATTTCTGAAGCACCTCTCTGCTTCAACATGGGCAATATTCAATATATAAAGCTTGCAGATAATGTCATTTAAGAGGGTAAGGGTGACCATTTTAATACCTTATATAATAATGCAAATACACATAGATTCCAGTGATAATGGAAATGTACCTGAATATTTAACACTACATCTGAAAGGTGTTTTCTAAACTAAATCCTAATGATCAAAATGGTAAACAAAACATTTCATTGGATGCATTCATTTAGTTCTAGTTAATTTTGGCTAACCTAGAGGTGCCTGGGTGGCTCTGTCGGTTGAGCATCAGACTTTTGATTTCTACTCAGCTCCTGGTCTTACGGTTTGTGGGTTTGAGCCCTGCACTGGGCTCTGTGCTGACAGTGCAGAGCCTGCTTGGGATTCTCTCTCTCCCACTCTCTCTGCCCCTCTCCCACATGCACACCTGTGCTCTCTCTCAGAAATAAATAAACTTTAAAAAAATTTACTGACGTAAACTTTATTCAGTCATTCTGCAAATATTTATCATTTACCATATGGTAGGTAATCAAGGATGTACTGGGGAAGAAAAATTGAGACAGTACCTAAAATTTGTTTTATATGCTCTTACATTAATATATAAACTTCTAGAATCTTGCAGTACTGATATTTCTTGATAAAAAATATTTCCCCAAATATGCATTATTTAGAATCAGCAAATCATAATTCAGTAATATTCCAGGGAAAAGTTCTAATAACAGAGAGGGTTATCAGGCATAGAAATATGCCAGCAAAAATGAATAATCTATTTTAGTAATCTTAAATCATACTGCCTAAATATGGAATTTAATGTTCTTACATAATGCTCTAAGTATTTTTCTTTTAATCTGTTCCCGAATGCCTTATTATATTAAAAAAATTGATTTTTCTATCACTTGGCATTTTATATGCTTTGATAGAGTACATTTTGCTTTATTAAACCACAATGTGTTTAGGCAACACTAAAGTATTAAAATATGCATCTTAGAAGTGAAGAGCTTTTTTGCCAACAGTCTTAAATTCCCCATGATAATCAGAAGGTCTAAAAATACTATAAACTGGCAAACTGATAAAACATATAGATATATGTCTTACTGTGATCTTTCACACACACACATCTGCCCAAATACATTAGTGACTTGACTCTAGTTATAATTGGAGCACAGCATAAATGTTATGTGTCCTATGTTAAATATAAATATATAATTTGACCAAGAACATTTTTATTTAATCAAACTCATTGAGATTAACAGTTAAGCAAAACAATAAAAACCTTCATGAGAAGGGGAGAGAGAAGAGTGAGAATTAGGAATGAATGACTGTTATGTGGATGGGACTTCTTTCTTCGATGATGAAAGGGTTCTAAAATTGGACTGTGGTGATGCTTGCACAACTCTGAATATACTAAAAACAACCAAATGGCGTGCCTGAAATGCATGAATTTTATGGTATGTGAAATATAGCTCAATAAAGCTGGGGAATGGGTGGCTAGATGGCTCAGTCAGTTGAGCGTCCAACTTTGACTCAGGTCATGATCTCATGGTTTGTGGTTTTGAGCTCCGCATCGGGCGCTGTGCTAACTAACAGCTCAGAGCCTAGAGCTTGACTCAAATTCCGTGTCTCCTTCTCTTCCGCTCCTCTCAGCTGCTCTCTTTCAAAAATAAATAATATTTTTAAAAAAAAATTTAAGCTGGGGGAAAAAAATCCTTCCATATAAAAAAAAAATTCTTCAAGGGGCACCCAGGTGGTTCAGTTGGTTGAGCATCACACTTCTGATTTCTGCTCAGGTTGTGGCTTTGCAGTTGTGAGGCTGAGCCCATCATCGGGCTCCACACTAACAAAGAGGAGCCTGCTTGGGATTCTCTCTCTCCCTCTTTCTCTGCCCCTCCCCAGGTCACATTCTCATTCTCTCTCTCAAAATAAATATATAAACAATTTTTAAAAATTCTTCAAGCTCCAGTTTCTAAAGGCAGCCATGGGTGTAAAACTATTGCTTCCCTCACAATTCAATTATTATATCATCCATCATTTTATTCACTAAGAAAGCTACCAGTTGCAAAGGTATTTTAAAGGGAATTTTAACACCTGCCTTTGGATGATAGCTTTTTTTTTTTTTAATGTTTTTTTTTATTTATTTCTAGGAGAGAGAGAGAGACAGCGTGAGCAGGGGAGGGTCAGAGAGAGAGGGAGTCACAGACTGAAACAGGCTCCAGGCTCTGAGCTTGCAGTCAGCACAGAGCCCGACGCGGGGCTCGAACCCACGAACCGTGAGATCATGACCTAAGCGAAAGTCGGACCTTAACCGACTAAGCCACCCAGGCGCCCCTGGATGATAGCTTTATACATCAAATCATTTGGTCTTCCCCAGTGGGTGCCTTACATAATTACTTCTTTGCATACATTTAAAACAAACAAATTCCTCCAGAAACTCAGTATAGATTTTTATACCTGGTAATCCAAAATGCTGAATCCCAAGCCTTTATGATCTTTTACAAGTTCAACAATCTTGACTTCCGGTGACCATAATGCTAATTCCCCGTCATCATCTTCTTCAGTATGGACATCTGTAGTGTGGTCAGCCTGAAACACCAAAGAAGATAAGTGTTTCAAAACATTGTCCTTTCAATTCTGAAAAGAATTAACATATCAGGAATCTCATAGCTTCTTCTCAAACTGGGAATTCTCTTTGGCATGCATAGGTTATCTTTTTACTCTTTTCAAAAGGGGCATGCACTGGGGTACACACACTCTAGCAGAGGATCTTCAAGACAATTAAAGTACTTAAAAATGCAGAGTGCTCATACAGTTGGATTTTTTTAAATGTAAAGTAACTTTCATTCAAAATATTAACACTGACCTCTTATACTTCAATGAGGTCTGTCATCCCATTAGAAGCATAAAAGGAAAATATGAAATTAAAGAAAAAATGAAAATATCATACAAAGTCGAAGTTTATAAGATATTTAAGTAGCAATACCTGAATTCATAATTACAGTGAGAGAAAGAAAGATGCCAACACAGAGAGAAGCTAGTGCAAGACAAAAGAGAAACCACTTCTGTTGGCTCCTGTAGTTTTTAAGAAAAACTTCACTTGAAAAATAAAGTGAGAAAAGAACCCAAGTCCTTGTGAATTGTGAAGGTTTAAAAACCAGATTAAAAAAAAAAATCACTGCGTTGAAATAAAGAAAATCTGGTCTCGGATGGAGGATGTTATTAGCCAGCAAAACTACTCAGTACAGAGATCCTTGGTTATTCTCCTTGACTTCATACTCCCAAATCCCCCTAATTCTAGACTCCTCTCTTCCTTTCAGGTAAAAGTCACTGTGATAGGGAATTTTAGAAAGAAAAATCATAGTGGGCAATGAGTCAGCTACATAGAAGGAGAAAAGCTGCTTCAACCTTCAGTTTTTAATACTATTTATAGCATTGCACTATGTTTTCATATGATCTATCTTGCTTCTATCTGAAGCTCAAAAATGATCTTTGTCTTTGTAGCTTTACCAACTCACAAAATGACAGGCTAGAATGGAAATGCTGTGTGGCTACCATGGGGTTTACCAGTGGTTCTCTGCTCAGCCCGCAATACAGCCTGGTGTGCACTAGGCACTCAATAAATATTTGTTCAATACATTAACAAATCATCCATCTTTGCCTGTCCCTTGAAACTTTCTAAATAAAGCTACAGATTAATTTTTCAAAGTAGAGTTCTTAAAACTTTGGACGCTCTTAGTAAATAAAATCAAAGTGTAGCACTCCTATGAACATAATTTTTAGTGACTTGCATAAGAAAATCCATTTAATGAAATCAAAGGGAGGGAGCCCCTCTAATGTGGAAGAACAAGGCACCACAGCAAATAAAGAAACAGTTTTAAAATTAGGATTGGTCCAGATCTCAAACTGTCCCCACAGGACATGGAAAGTCAATATGCAATCCATGGTGGATTGAATCTAAACATGGGAACAATTTCTGGGTTCTTGAATTACAAAACTCGAAATTAGGGGGATTCTCTGAATCAATAACCTCTGTATATATCAGCCTGATGTGAGGAAATGATATTTAAAAAGAAAACATTATACCTTCCAAAAAAGTAAAGTTCCAGTACCTAATACAATGTGATTGATGTTTTGCTGGACATTTAATATCCTCAATGATTAATGAGCATTAGAATTTTGGCTAAGTTGTCTAACCAGATAAGGTTTATGAACTTAAGATGATGTGGGGATAAATTGGAAAAAAATAAAAAAGACAGATGGAAAATAAAGCCAAGATTTTAAGAAACTGCCTACACTTATAAAACCTAAGCTTACAGAAATTTCAGGGCATCTAAGGTATATAGGATATTATACTCCAACCTGAGATACAGCACTCTGATAGAATCAATTCTGCGCAACTCCCATATTTACAGAATAGAAAGCAATCAACTAATGGGCAGCAAGGTTGACATTTAGAATAATTCAAAGCTGTTGTTTACCCATTGTGGTAAAGAATGACAGATGGGAGGACAGAGTCAGCAAGCTGGGTTGGTGATTTACGCACCCTGTAAGATTAGATTAAAGGCATTTTTATCAACCTTTAGAGGTAGGCCCTCATCCACAGTGAATTTTAGTAAAGATAGTAAGAATCACAAAAGTGATATTCAAGTCTCTTCTTTGAAACAGGTTTTACCGAAGATAACCATTTAAAAAAAGAAGATTCTCAATTAATAATCAATAGTGGGCTAAGCAATTCTTATACACCCAGTACAGAATAAAAACACTATGAGACACAAATTAATCTTAAGATATGGCTTTGCCCACGGGAGCAGAGTTGTCATGTAAAAGCAAGTTTAATACACATGAAAGAATTTGTGACCCTAAGACAGTGCTAGCCTCTTGCATACTTTAGAAAATCAGGAAACCAAGATGGGTGGCCTGGAGGAGTCAAGAGCTATTGTTAACTTCCTGAGCACTTTCTATGTGGAAGACATGGCACTAAGAGCTGTGTACATATTATTTCATTTCCTCCTCACACAAACCAATGAGGGCAGTAAATACTATAAGCATCCCCTATTTTCCAAAGAAGAATATGAATATTCAAGGGAAGTTATTTGCTCCAAGATTCACAATCCTTAAGTGATAGAGGCATGATTAGGGTCCACGTTTCTTGAAATTCAGACTGCAGGCAGGTAAAAGAAAAGTCTCTGGGTATGTAAACTGGTGATAATGGAATTATAATATGTAAGAGTCTGGAAAGGGGGGAAGGGGAGAGGAATGGGTATAAGAGATGAGGTTATAAATGGCATAAGATGGCAAAGTATGTGCTTAAAACTGTTTTCATAATCATAATGTTCTTTATAAAAAAGAAAAAAAGAGTCCCAAGAGCACAGAAAAATTTATTTTCTTCTCTGACCTTCTGAAGGCTTTTACAGCAATTTTTACTCACTTCAAAACTGGTCATAGATCTTCATATTTTTAAGGCTCTGAAAAAAGGAAGTCCATTAGATACTTAATACTCATCAACATCTTAAACTTAAGATGAACTGAGTTGAACTGGGATTTAGAAGTAATGAGCCAAGGTAATTACAAAAAAAAAAAAAAAAAGTTCTCTAAAATCAAAGTGCATGCACCTTAGTATCTCCACCATTTCAAGTTAAAAAAAAAAAAAGGAAGAAAAAATGTTTTATGATGTTAAATGAAAAGTAACAGTTTGGAAAGCTATGCATTACTGCCTTTGAGTACTACTTTAGTCAAATAAAAGAGGAAGGAAATTTCTCCCCGCCCTTCAAATGCAAATACACTCTCCAGGGCATCTTTGATGAATAGGCATTCCTATGGGAGCTGAAAATAGGACCCATATTCAGTTAGTACCTCTGTCTTAGGAAGAGAGGCTTCAATGGTCCTTGGTTCATCTACAGAGGCTTCATCATCAAACAGTCGTCGACAGCAAACCAAGGTAAAAGGAGGAGGCACTTCTTTGAGAAAGGAGACTGCTTCTCGACGAGATTTCCCATACAGCTGCACACCATTGACCTAGAAAGTCAAGGGGTAAGTCAGAACTGAGGAGGCCCCAAAGAATACACCAAAGTTGCATGCTTATATCAATCTATCAAAAAAGAACCCAAAACAAAAGAGGATTATTGTTTTATTTTCCCTGTGAACAAAGGGCTTAAGTGTAGTCACATTATTTTAGTAGTAACTAAATGCATAAAACTAATGCATAAATGTACAAAACTAAATTAATAAAAATTAAGGCTAAACCTTTACTGAATTTCAGTGAACAAAGATGTGTGAAGATTACAAGTGATGTGCCTAATTTTTCACACCTCTATGGTTTCTCTTTTCTAGACTCCAATATTGAATCCTCTCATTTACACATCTTTCTTTAAATAAACACCATTGATAACCTAAGACTCTCCTTGTGCTCTTTCATTTCATAAAAATGACATTAATAGATTTTAACACTAACTTTTAAGGCTAAAATTAAAACCTGCTCACTTATAATGTGTAAGTTACAAAATCTAGGATACTCAGCTGTCAAAATTTAGCATCAGTCCACAATTTTTTCCCATATGCCATAAACTCTTAATATCATCCTAGAAAAATCCTGTCTATCAAAAAGAAACACATGTAAGTGTGCCTCTTTTCTATTCTTACACACAGCCATCAAGTACAGCTATGTCAGTTTTCCAATTGCTTTATGTGTGTCCCATATAAGCTTTTATTTTTTTAAGTTTATTTATTTTTGAGAGAAAGAGACAGAGCACAAGCGGGGGAGGGGAAGAGACAGAGAAACACAGGATCTGAATCACGTTCCAGGCTCCCAGCTGTTAACACAGAGACTGACTTGAACTCACAGACTGTGAGATCATGACCCGAGATGAAGTCTGATGCTTCACTAACTGAGCCACCCAGGTGCCCCTGTGTAAACCATATGTTTAAAAGAACAAAAAGATAACCAACTACTCCTTACTAATGCTTGGAGCTTCTCACCAAAAAATTATCTAAATTTCCTATTTTAGTGTACAGTCATAATGTTTTACATCAAAGATTATTTAGAAATATAAACTACTCTAACCTTTTATATATATGACTTAAGCTCCAGGAGCTCTACCAGTTCTGACTCAATGTCACTAAAAGCTGACCTATCTGCTATTCCCCAAAAGCTGAAGCATGAACACAATCCAGGCATCAAATCATCTTTTCACATCTGACTCCTACCTACCTGGGAAGGTTCAGTGGCATTATTAGTTTTAAAGATATTTCTGGTCTGGCATTAATTTCTGACAGGTACAGTGCTAATGTTCACATAACTGGAGGGGCTGACTTCCTGGGAGAAGAAACCACTACACAAATCTGTCATTCTCAGACAATATGACACTGTGAGCTGCTGGAACCATCTCATCAGCAGTGGCCTGAGCCCCAAGTCAACTATCCCCGGGAGCCACTCTCAGGCCTGCAGCATACAAGCACTTAGTGATCAGGCCAGATGCCCATTGCTCTGCCTCTTAATTATTTACAGAGAAATCACCACATAATAAAGAGACCCATATGTGCTTTGGGGAGCTAGCCCTAGTAGGAAAATAAATACCATCTTCCAAGACTTTATGACTGATGAAAGGGATCCAGGGGACAGAAAGTTCAAGAGCTGATAAAGGTTTTTCCCTGGAAGAACTGAAAGTCAACCTTCATGGGTCATATCATGTCCCTGGTGTCAACTGGTGCCACAAACACAGAAAGTTCTAAGATCACGCAAGTGGGTAGTACCCTGTACTGAAAATAAAACAAGCAGATAGAACCAAAGCAGGAATTTTACCCATATACAAGTATTAGTTTGTGTTTCACATTTCTTCAGCAAATTAGAAAATCACTTTTCAGGTTTTAATCTTGGAGTACATTTAAATATTTATTTAGCTCATTATTTATTCATTTGAATAGTCTCCAATTATTATAGCAGTGCCTGGTAGTCCTCCTCACTACTCTCCAGTGCTAAAGGGATTGGTCACATTTCCCATTACCAATTCCTATCTAAGAGGATTTATGGCTGCTGTAAATAGCTGCTCTGGGCCGAGACTTGGCACAATGTTCTAACCCCAAAGCATATTTGTGTTTCTGGTTTTAAGCTCTAAGGAGTGCACTACACTACACTACACACACACACACACACACACACACACACACACTAAGTTCAAGAGTTTATTGGCTAACTTTAGAGAAGTTTTTTTATTTCTATATTTGGTTATTCAGGGTAAGCCAACTTTTATTTTAGAGTTCACAGTATTTCTCTAGGCCCTCCAACTTGAGACCCTCTTAAGTGCTGTCAAGTCTCAATTATTCAGACTTTGTGATTAGAAAACACACACACATACACATTTGCAGAGTACATAATACTGTATAAGTATTGTCCTATTACATTACCTCATTCAATCCTCATTCATCTTATCCCATAAAGATTGTTTATGCCTTTTCACGGTGATAATGCTGCCAAGATCTCACCGGGAGATTATGCTTAAAGTTTACATGGATGAATGTAACCACTGTGGAAAACAGTATGAAGGTTCCTCAAAAAGTTAAAAATAGGATTACCCTAGAATCTGACAATTGTACTACTGCGTATTTACCCAAAGAATACAAAAACACTAATTCAAAGGTATACAGCTACCCCTATGTTTACAGCAATACTTACAACAGCCAAATTATAGAAGCAACCCAAATGTCCATTGACCAATTTATAAAGATGTGGTACATATACAATGGAATATTACTCAGCCATAAAAAAAGAATGAAATCTTATGTAATGACATGGTTGGAGCTAGAGAGTATAATGCTAAGCAAAACAAGTCAGTCAGAGAAAGACAAGTACTATATGATTTTGCTCACATGGAATTTAAGAACAAAAGAGCTAAGAGGAAAAAAAGAGAACTCAAGAAAGAGACTTTTTAAAAAAATTTTTTTTAATGTTTTTTTACTTTTGAAAGAAAGCAAATGAGCGAGCATGAGCGGGAGAGGGGCAGAGAGGAAGACAGAATCCAAAGCACACTCCAGGCTCTGAGCTGTCAGCTGTCCGCATCTGAGCCTGACACAAGGCTCAAATTCACAAACTGTGAGATCATGATCTGAGCTGAAGTCAGATGCTCAACTCACTGAGCCACCCAGGTGTCCCAAGAAAGAGACACTTAAATATAGAGAACCGATGGTTACCAGAGGGGAGGTAAGTGGGGGATGGGTTAAATAGGTGAAAGGGATTAAGGAGTGCACTTGTCTTGATGAGCACTGAGTGATATATGAATTGTTGAATCACTATATTGTGCACCTGAAACTAATAAAACATTGTTTTTTAAAAAAAGTTTACATGGAAAATTTTCTGTTAGATCCTCACAAAAACATGGTGAGGTAGGCATCTATTGATGAAAGAAACAATTCTCAAAAAAGTTGACATATCAAAGGACACGTTGTGAAGCTATGGCAAATTCAAAACCAGAAACAGCTCTTCTGACTTCAAATCTTTCATTTCCTATCTCCAGTTTTTCACTAGAAAACTATACTTAAGTATGGAAGGCCCATGGGATTATAATCCTCGGTAAAGCTCAGAGGACTCAGTTGACAGCTGGGATCCTGTACACTTGCTCTATACTTGCCAATATTTCTTTATCACCTACCATATACTAATAGTGAATCATACTTAATGCCACTGAATTGTACACTAAAAATGGTTAAAATGGCAATTTTATGTTATATAGGTATATTTTTTTAATATAGGTATATTTTTTTCCTGGAGAAAAAGTAATATATATATTTTTAAATTGTAGTTGACAGAACACGGTATGTTAACTACAATGGAAATAAAAAATTTTTAAGTTGTGGGGCGCCTGGGTGGCTTAGTCAGTTAAGCGTCCGACTTTCGCTTGGGTCATGATCTCGCGGTGTGTGGGTTCGAGACCCGCGACAGGCTCTGTGCTGACTGCCAGCTCAGAGCCTGGAGCCTGTTTCACAGTCTGTGTGTGTCTCTCTCTCTCTGACCCTCCCCTGTTCACGCTGTCTCTCTCTCCTAGAAATAAATAAAATATTTTAAAAAAAAAATTTTTTTTAAGTTGTAGTTGACATACAACATTAGTTTCAGGTGTACAACGTATGTATATTTCTCACAAAAAAGAGAGCATCATACTAGTTTTTACTCATTCCACTTCTCTCCACACAAAAATATCTCATTTCTCAATACTTAAAAACTACATATTATAGGGGCACCTGGGTGGCTCAGTTGGTTAAGCAGTTGACTCTTGTTTTGGCTCAGGTCATGAGTTCATGGTTTATGAGATAAAGCCCCATGTCCAGCTCTGCATTGACAACACAGAGCCTGCTTGGGATTTTCTCATCGCCCCCCTCTTTCTGCCTCTCCCCACTCAGACACACTCTTTCTCTTAAAATAAATTAAAAAACAAAATAAAACAAAAACAAAAAAAACCCCTACTTCATATTAGAGAAATGGTCTCCATCTTCAGATTATCATGTGTGCATCCATAAAGCTATATACTATGTGCCTGGACAATCAGAAGAGAAAGATAAGACCTCAGTACCAAAACCAAAACAATAAACAAAGAACAAAAAACCCTGAGTCATGTAAGTAAAACCTAAGGGCGTTAATCTGCAGTAAGCATCTCAGTATGATGACCTGAACACTTCTAAAAATAATCAACTTACTACATCTTTTTTTTTTTTAAAGTTTATTTATTTTGAGAAGGAGAGAGAGAGTGCATACACATGGGGGAGGGGCAGAGGAAAAGGGGGACAGAGGATCTGAAGTGGGCTCTGTGCTGACAGCAGGAACCTGAAGCAGGGCTCAGGCTCATAAACTGCAAGATCATGACCTGAGAGGAAGTCAGATGCTTAATCAACTGAGCCACCCAGGCGCCCTGCAACTTACTATATCTTAAAACAGGACTCCAACATCTCGCCCTCCCATGCTTATGACAGAATTTAACACACCAGTCGTAAAAGTTGTCCCCCTGACCTCAAAAGTCAGGCCAGACTTCTCAACATTCTTCTCTAGGTGGCCAGACACTGCTAAAAAATGCAGTTGCACCCAACAATAAAACTTATTTGCTATGCTTGTCATCTCACTTTGCATAAATATAAACTTTAGAAAGAAAACTCTAAAATCAAGGCCCATGGGAGTCTAATCTTGGCTAAGGCTACAAGGTTGAGTCTATTCAACTCAACTGAGGACTTCTTGTGGTTTCTAACTCTCGGGAGAACCCTCTTCTACACTGCCTTCTCTAAGTGTGACCATTCCTCACATCCTCCCTGCCTCCCCCCCACTCCCCGCCAATTTTTTTTTGGAGCTTAGGAAGTAGTGTGCTTTATTTGAAAAAAAAATGAAATGGGAGTTACAAAACAGGAACAAAAGTCATCCTGATGGAGTGTATAAAGTTGGATATAATCAATGCCTTATTTTCTTGTCCATAGAATTATGGGATTCAATATTCTTTGGTTTTCTGTATTACTTCTAGAACTGTCCAATTTAACAAAGTATCTCAAGAAAGTGATGCCAAAGCAAAAGTGCTCTAGAACTGCTCTAAATGAAGATGAGGCGGGGGGAGGGGGGTTGCTGAGTGAGCCCACTGAGGCGGCCATGTTGTGTGAGCAAATCCCAAGGAGACCATCTTAATACCAGTCAGTAATAAGTAAGCTTGAGGTCAGCTGGTTAGCCTAATTCTTATTAGAAATAACCAAATACTGGGGCGCCTGGGTGGCTCAGTCGGTTGAGCGTCTGACTTTGGCTCAGGTCATGATCTCACGGTTCATGGGCTCGAGCCCCGCGTCGGGCTCTGTGCTGACAGCCAGCTCAGAGCCTGGAGCCTGTTTCAGATTCTGTATCTCCCTCTCTCTCTGACCCTCCCCTGCTCATGCTGTCTCTCTCTCTCTCTCTCTCAGAAATAAGTAAAACATTTAAAAAAAAAAAAAAAAGAAATAACCAAATCCTGCAAATGAATGGGATCACATGCTGCAAACAAGGTATAGGGATTTAAATCTTAAAAAGAATTTTGCTAAAACAAAGAAATTATGCTATCAATCTAAAACAGGCCATTACCTTTTTTCTCAATCACTTAAATAAACACTTAGAAGGACATCTCAGCGTTTCCAAAAGACAGGAAAAATGAGCTGTCATTACATAGCCTGTACTTTTCTTTGCCTTCATTTTATTTCATTTTTTCCAGTTTTACTGAGATAGAACTGACATAGAACACTGTGTGAATTGAAAGTGTACAGTGCGGGGGCACCTGGGTGGCTCAGTTGGTTAGGCGTCTGACTTCAGCTCAGGTCATGAACTCACGGTTCGTGGGTTCAAGCCCCGCGTCGGGCTCTGTGCTGACTGCCAGCTTAGAGCCTGGAGCCTGTTTCGGATTCTATATCTCCCTCTCTATGACCCTCCCCTTCTCACGCTGCCTCTCTCTCTCTCTCTCTTTCTCTCAGAAATAAATAAAACATTAAAAAAAAAAAAAAAGAAAGTGTACAGTGGGATGATTTGACATACACCTATATTAAGAACTGTTACTGCAATAAGGTTAGTTAACACATCCATCACCTCACATAGTTACCATTTCATGTATGTGTGGTGAGAATGTGAAGATCTACTCTCATAGCAATTTTTCAAGTATACAACACAGTATTGTTAACAACGGTCCCCAAGCAGTTTTTGATCTAAGTAGGTCACGTTATGTTGGCAGTAACGTAATTCAGTGAAGTTCTGGTAAAAATACATTTTCCTACAACTTAGAAATTCCTGTCCTGTGTCTTTTATCTCTCAGAGATTTTACCTCAAGAAGCTCATCCTCTGGCTGCAGAAGGTTCAATGTATCAACAGGACCACCCGGAACAATTGAAGATATATAATGATGCCCATCAAAGGAATCCACTTCCATGCCAAGCCTCAGAGTGTGAATGGGCAGCAGCTGTAGCAAAACACAAAGCACTAACATCAAACATGACAATATCCAACTGTTAATCCCTCTGTCAAGTGTTATTTTGACACTCTTGAATCAGATCACCAAGATCCTGGTAGAGGACAATAATGAGAAAACTAGTCACCAATAAAGTTTGCTTCTTCTTACTCTTCTCCTTTCATATTCCCTAGGAGTGGAGAGACAGACCTGTAAGTCCTTCAGTTTGAAGCAACAGCCATTCCAAACCTTCTATAGTTTCCAGTATGCATTCCCTGCCTCACATTTCTTCAGGGCTTCCCGTCGCCCAGAATATTCTAGTTCCTCTTTATTACCTAATTTGCACTCCCACTTCCAGTATGAGTATCACTTCCAGGAAGCTCTTCCTAAAATCTAAGTTAATGTGCCTCTGTGTGGGGTCTAAGACCACCTCATACACATTTCTATCAGAGCTCACAACCTATGGTGTTTATAATTTCGATTTTCTTGATTGCTCCCCCTGGTTAAGTGCAAAGTCTATATGGTCTCTCAATAATCTCAGCGTCTACAATAGTACCGGGCACTAAAAAAGACATGGGTTCATAAAATGTTTTTTTGAGCTAATCTGTGAAAAATGGCACTTCACTCAAGAACTCCTTTTCCATAAACAAAAGCAAAAAAAGAAAATAAAAAAATTTAAAAAAAGAACTCCTTTTCCTTTTCACCAACTTAAGTGAGAACAATTTCCAGTTAGGGAAGGGTAGATATGTAATGAGGAAGGCAATCATTATTCCATCCTAAGATTGATGATGTTGGCTTAAAAGAATTCATATGGGCTCAGAGGAGTCAGAGGTTAAGAAATTCTAACCAATGTCTAAGAGATGAGACTCAGTGCTGTTGGCTGTAAAGATCAAAAAGGCACTCACCAAATCCACTCCCTTGTCTTTTAAAGATGGAGCTAATGATTTCTCATTGTGCCTGTATAAACTCAAATGTGGTAAATGGTACTAATTATGATTTATATTTCCTGTATCAATAGTCTATTTCTCTTAAAATATGAGCCCACCTCTATCTGTATATTTGATAAGGAGAAAACCCTATGGAACTTGGCAATACACCCATCACATGGCTCTTTCCTTCATATTTCCTGTTCTCTGTGATCCCTTATCTCTGAGTTTGTCATCTCCCTGCAGTCATCTGCTCTGACTCCCCAGAGTTCTACAGGCCTCTCTTCAGACACCACTTGGGGCTCATTTCCCTCCCACTATACACACACAGACAAATGTGAACTGGCAAGCAGTGTAGCACACTACACTCAAGGACTTAAAACAAGCACGAGGGACTTCCGGCCCTGGGCTGATTTTCTGAAAATTAAGTGCTCTTGACCACCAAGCACTTCAGGATCTACTTATTGCCATCTCTGGCAATAAGATGCTCTAGCACTCTAAAGAGAACATTAAATTGTTTTTACTCTTATTCCGTCTGTGATTTCTTTATTTCTCACCGCGGCCACCTCAGCCTCCTGTCTATTCGTTGTACCAAATCCCGCATCTCCAACAGGAAGAAGACATCAGTTTCCTTATTATTAGTGTGTGTGTGTGTGTTTGTTTTTGTAGCGTTTTCTTTAGTAGTAAAAAGTTAATAAAAACTCTCAAAGAAATCTTTCTGTAATAAGAAACTGCCAACTCTCTCACTTTGTTTATAAGGCAAACACCAGTGCAGAGAGTGCACTGAGTGACCAGAGAGTGGTCAGTGGGTCCACCCATGGGTCATCTCTATGGTGTAAAGACTACTTGCAAGAACAAATTGTTCAATTTTCAGGAATTTTGCAAGCCAGTTATTAAAAATTTTATACAACTATAATTAAATAATATTAAAAATAAATGTTATAAGGACTCAAAATCCATCACTTCCTAATTATTTTCACCACCCTTTAGCTCATTTAAGAGACTTCTATCTGTTATACATGTACAGTGGAAATACTATCTAAAAACTTAGAACAAAGGAACATAAGGGAAGGGAAGAAAAATAAAAACAGGAAGGGGGACAAAACAGGAGACTCCTTTTTTTTTTTTTTTTTTTTTAGGAGAGAGAGACAGTGTGAGCAGGGGAGGGTCAGAGAGAGAGGGAGTCACAGACTGAAACAGGCTCCAGGCTCTGAACTGGCAGTCAGCACAGAGCCCGACGCGGGGCTCGAACCCACGATCCGTGAGATCATGACCTAAGCTGAAGTCAGACGCTTAACCGACTAAGCCACCCAGGCGCCCCCAGGAGACTCTTAAATACGGAGAGCAAACAAGGTTGCTGGAGGGGTTGTGGGTGGCGGAATGGGCTAAATAAACAAAGGACATTAAGGAAGACACTTGTGGGATGAGCAGTGGGTGTTATACATAGGAGATGAATCACTGGATTCTACTCTGAAATCTTTACTGCTCTATTATGCTAACTAGAATGTAAATTAAAAAATAGATTTAAAAAAAACTTAGAAAATCCTGAAGGGATGACCAACCGAGAGAGACAGATGAAAAGGTGGATTTGTTGAGTTACAAAATGAACGTGGGCAAGGTAGTTAAATAGTCCTCTTCCCACGGAGAAATCAGAAACAACCAAGTACTCCTGTGAATCGTTTCGGAGCTCAGTAGACAGTGATATCATTTTGGTGGCTTGAAATCTGCTATGGTGGGACTATTAACATCACGGATACTGGTAAATGCTATAAATTTGGGCTGCTCTTTAATTTTTGTTTTGAGAGCTAGACATTTACCAGCATACCGCCGATCTACAATCTAGTCTGCACCTCGCCACAGAGGGTTGCGTATGGAAACCCTCACCTTCCAGATACAGGACTGTGCCCTTCTAGGCTATTCTTGCAGATATCTATAAATGACACATGCTCCCTAGAAACTTAAACCACGAGCAAAACACACATGCCCCATCTTTAATCACGCTGAACAAATAAACCAGAAATGATGTTTACGAAATCTGTCAATCTGAAAGAAGCCTACCTAATATTAGTTCTGAATCTAAATCTGAGTACAGCTGGGTTTTTAAGACTTCATGTTACATTGCTGCAGGCTTCTCTGCGGGAGCGGGACTGTTTAATTACCTGTCCCAGCTGCATTTAGCAACTAAACAAATCAACCGTTTCATCTGTCTTTCAGTTGTCCACCCCTTTGGTATTCTGAGTTCTTAGAGAGCAGAAAGTGCTAAAATGACAGAAGTGGGTGCAACAGACAGATGATTGATGCCTCCACGCACATCACATGTTATGCTTTATTGATGCTTATTCAATGTGCTTTGCAAGGGGGGTCCTATTTAAATTGGCAAAGTTAATGAGCAGCAGGATTTTCATGATCCTGATATGACAAGTAAAGGATACAAGGAAATATATCTAAGGAAAAGTATGACTGGTGTGTGATTTACTGTCAGTGCTAGAATGATGAAAATCAAATGAGACCAAGCAAGCTAGAGCCCTTCAGCTTGTGAGTGGAGAGATCTGTCACAAAGCAAACCACAGGTTATTCATTTGCTAAAAGCTCTACTTTAGGACCTGAAAACAAGATATAAAGAGTGCTCAAGTGGGAATATAAATGATGTTGCTTCAGGGGAAGAAACCCTTCTGGAGACGAATAGATATGTCAGTAGGATGGGGGAGGATGCTTCCAAAAAAGCTGAACTCAAAATAAAACAGGACAAAAAGAACCCCATGATTGGTTCCTGTCTGTCTGTCTCCCTCCCCGCCACTCTCTCTCTCTCACACACACACACACACACGTGCGCATGCACACACATACACAAATATACACTGAAGATGTATATTACAGTTGGTTAACCGTCCGACTCCAGCTCAGGTCATGATCTCATTGGTTTGTGGGTTCGAGCCCCGCGTCGGGCTCTATGCTGACAACCAGCTCAGAGCCTGGAGCCTGTTTCGGATTCTGTATCTCTCTCTCTCTGACCGTCCCCTGCTCATGCTCTCTCTTTCTCTCTCCCTCTCTGAGATAAATAAAACATAAAAAAAAATTTTTTTTTAAGATGTTAAATGCCCTTTATGTTTAAAAGTTAGAGGGAAGGGCACGTAAGTACTTCAGTTGGTTAAGTGTCAGCTCTTAAGTGGTTAAGCACGGCTCAGGCCATGATCTCCAGGTTCATGGGTGTGAGCCCCACTGACAGTGCTTAGCCTGCTTGGGGTTCTCTGTCTCCTTCTCTCTCTGTCCCTGCCCTGCTTGTGCTCTGTCTGAAAAATAAATAAATAAACTTTAAAAAATTTTTTTAATTAAAAAAATAATAAAAGTGGGAAAGAATTACTAAATTTACCATAAATAAAAAACAAACTTTCTAAGAATGAAGCTGCAATTTTTAAAAATATTTTATAGTTTATTTATTTTTGAGACAGAGGGAGACAGAGCATGAGTGTAGGGGGAAAGGGGACCAGAGAGAGGAGACAGAATCCGAAACAGACCCCAGGCTCTGAGTTCGCTGTCAGCACAGAGCCTGCTGTAGGCCTGGAACCCACGAACCGTGAGATCATGACCTGAGCCGAAGCTGGACGCTTAACCGACTGAGTCATCCAGGTGCCCCTGAAGCTGCAATTTTTAAACTATCAGTGGAACATAGCATTAAAGCTTCTACTCATCTAATATTTTAATTCTAAATATTCAAAAATATACACTATGTACTCTTCTGTACAGAAAGGTTCTTTCCAAGTTGCCTAACATCAACATCAAGAAGCAACTGGCATTTATCATTTTGTTAGGCAATTATCATTTTAAATATTGATGTTATCTGCCTAGCTCACATGATAGTTGAGCTTTTGACACCTGATCTAACACTGCACTTACGACTCTTGTTCTACCTTTGTTGTTGGTATTTCCTCCATCTGGAATCTCCAGTTATTTCCCCAAACCCATTCTTCAGAATATACTTCAAATGCCATCCTCCCAATAAATCTTCATCTGTATTGAGGAAGTACCATCCCCTTCCTTGAACGAATGAAAAGCCTTTTAGCAATATCTGAACAGTAATTCTTTTTTTTTTTTATGTTTTATTTATTTTTAGGAGAGAGAGAGACAGCGTGAGCAGGGGAGGGTCAGAGAGAGAGGGAGTCACAGACTGAAACAGGCTCCAGGCTCTGAGCTGGCAGTCAGCACAGAGCCCGAGGCGGGGCTCGAACCCACGAACTGCGAGATCATGACCTAAGCGAAAGTCGGACGCTTAACCGACTAAGCCACCCAGGCGCCCCCCGAACAGTAATTCTTAATAGAGGCAAGGAAGGAATCACAATTTCCCTTAGGGACCTCACCACAAACTACAGAATTAGAATACTGGTCAGGAGGAACAAAACAGGACCATGTGTATTTTGAAAAAGCTCCTGTGTCTGACAGGCCACCTACCCGAGAGGGCACCAAAGTGACTATAGTACTAGATTCTGTGACATGTGCTCCCAACTCAAAAACGAGACCAGCAAAATATAAAATCACACACATGAGACTCGAAACAGTAGTTGTCTCTGCAGAGAAGAATAAGGGGGCTGGGATGGGAGAGAAACTTACTTTTTACAGTATATACTTATGCAACTTTTTAATTTTTGGTCTTTTTTCTAATATTTTATTTACTTTTGAGAGACAGAGTGGGACAGAGAATCTGTAGCAGGCTGTACACTGACAGCAACAAGCATGACGTGGGGCTCAACCTCACCAACCGTGAGATCATGACCTCAGCTGAAGTTGAACTCAAAACCAACTGAACCACCCAGACATCCTTCAATTTTATGTCATATGTATTTATTATGTATTCAAAAGAAAAAAGAACAGCACAGGTGTAGAAGCCAGGTAACCCTTGAGTTGTTTCCTAATTTTGCCACTTACTAGCTGCATGTGATCTTGGACTAGTCCTTTGATCTGCCTGGCACTATTTCCACATATTAAAATTGGAAAGAAGAAAACAGTTGCTGACCAATAATGTATCTGAGAAATAAGGGAGAAAAAATATTTTTTCCAAATGTTCATTTTTAAAGAGTGTTTGGGGTAGGGGCATAAAGAAGGCGAGAGAGAATCTCAAACAGGCTCCATGCTGTCCACACAGAGCCCAGTGTGGGGCTCAATCTCATGAACCATGAGATCATGACCTGAGCCAAAATCAAGAGTGGGACGCTTAACTGATTCAGTCATCCAGGCACCCCAGGAGAAATGTATTTAAAGTAAAGAAACTGAGAGCCCCTGAGTTGCTCAGTCGATTGAGCATCTGACTCTTGATTTCAGCTCAGGACATGATCCCAGGGTCTGGGACTGAGCCCTGCATGGAGCCTGCTTGAGATATTCATTCATATTCTCTCTCTCCTTCTGTCTCTCTCTCTCCCTTCCCCCACCCCCCAGCCCTTCCCCCTGCTCACACACCCACATATACTCTCTCTCTCAAAAAAAATAAAGAAAATTTAAAACTTTAAAAATTAAAAATAAATTGGGGCTCCTGAGTGACTCAGTCAGTTAAGCATCCGACTTTGGTCCAGGTCATGACCTCAGGGTTTGTGAGTTCGAGCCCCACGTCAGGCTCTGTGCTGAAGGAGACTGGAGCCTGCCTTGTATTCTGTGTCTCCCTCTCACTCTATGCCCCTCCCCCATTCATTCTTTGTCTCTGTCTCAAAAATGAATAAACGTTTAAAAATATTTTTTAATATAAATAAATAAATAAATAAATAAATAAATAAATAAATGATAAAGCAAAGAACTAACCCTGGTAATCGAGTGTTAATACCCACTGCAATTCCTGGGGTGGGAGTGGGAGTAGGGGTGACTGATACATCCCACTGCCTTAAAAATTAGCTTTGCTCATATAGAGTGAGGGGAAAACTCAAGTTTTAATGTTCTTTGGTTCAGAGAATATAATTCAGGAAGGAAATAAAGTGAAATCTGCCAGCCTGTCTTGTCAAAACCAGAGAATGGGACTTGTTATTTTTGTTTCCCACACCAGGGATTATTACTAATGCTCACTCCAAATTACAACTGATGGCCAGCAGAAAGGTCACTGGCATGAGCTTAATGCTTCTCCCTCACAGTGCTGTGATGTTCTTAATAGTAAACAGTTGCCAAGAAAGCCATCCCTAAAAGTACAAGTCTCCCCAGATGCGGGAAAACTGTTCTCATGTCATGATGAACGGCTTCCTAGAACCAGCACAGCTAATGCTCAAGCCAGTGTAAATTGCTTTCGCTTCCCTCTTTCCCCACAACTCCATCCACCTCGCAAGAAAACCTTATCTATTACACTGGCCAGTAAGTAATATGTGAAGATGCTTCCTGAATTGTCATCCCTTCCAGAGTGGTGGCAATGGAGAAGCCAGCTGGAGTGACCACCTGAAGACAGCTAGGCCCTTAGGAACACCAGCCATGCCTGTGCAACGTGGCTCTCCTAAATAGAAACCTGATGAGATGGAAGAAAAACCTACAGCCTTGACCTCAGACGTGAACACTGCACCCCTTAACTTTTCTACTGGTGTTACCTGACACCACACTGAAGCCCGGCTTAGCACCACGATTCTGGAAGCCCTGTAGCACCTGGTCTCCCTCACCAGCCTCATTTAACATTCTAGTCTTCAGGATGCCTGGGTGGCTCTGTCAGTTGAATGTTCAATTTTGGCTCAGGTCTTGAGTTCACGATTCATGGGTTCAAGCCCCACATCGGGCCTTGTGTTGACAGCACAGAGCCCACTTTGGATCGTCTGTCCCTCATGTAAATAAACTTAAAAAAAACAAAACAAAACAAAAAAAACATTCTAGTCTTCACTCAGTTTGACCCTAACAACTTCCATTCTCCCCACAAGTTGGCTCTATCTTCCCACAGGGTTTTTACACCCGCCAATAACTAGGTTCTCAGCTCCACACATCCTTATCCTTCAAACCTGGGCTCAGAAAGGCTTTCTCTGGCTCTCTTTCCAAAATGCTCCTCCTCCCCAGCTCTGAGGTCACCATTCTGTTTGCTCCTTTGCATCACTACTTATAATCTTCAACTATTTTATCAAGCTACCTTGTACTTGTTTATTATCATACCCTTACCCAAAGCCAGAGTCTAAGCTCTAGGAGAGCAAAAACCTTTTCCATTTTGCTGTCCACCATTGACAGCAATGTCTGGCATGGAGTAGGAACTCAGTCAATATTTCAGAGGTGAATGAACGTGCCCTAAGCTACAACCTGTCCCCGCTACTATCTGGCTGTATAATTTGAGGGGAGTCATTGCACTATGCAAACCACAATGTCCTCCTCTGTGATGCTCTGCTAGGATAAGAGTCTCCTTTCGTACTGCAGGGGGAAATGAGAAAGTGAGTCAAGAACCAAACTCCTAATTATAAGAGGATTGTTTAAAAACCATAATTCATCAACATACAGAAATAATCTGTGGACATTTATCAAGAGATAATAGAAAAAAGTAAAGACGTGAGAACATGATATGCAAAAAGTACACATCCCTTCTCCCTCACACATACATTACATAAAAGGATGGACATACTAACTACAAATATGTAAACATATACACGTAACAACTAATCATGAAAAGAGAACAGTGCAATTATGCATGACTCTCTCAGGGCAAAAAATTTAAAGTAAATACTTTGGCACAACAAAAGTTCAATTAAATAATTAAATGTTTTAAAATAGCTTTTTTGTAATAAAGGTTAGAAACTGAAAATGAAGTGCACAACCGGAAACAAAATCACCACTTATTAAACAATTCTTATGTGTTAGCACTGAGCTATATTAAGGCATAAGTTATATATATTTATACTTAACCTCCCAATAAAGGTATTATTGTTCATATTCCACAGAAGAAAAATTAGTCTGCTTATTCCACCTCCTAAAATGCTTCCTTCCAATGTCACCTTCTTAATGAACCCTTCCCTGGTCAACTGATCTAAACTTGCTAACCCAGCCTCCGTCCTGAATTCCTCATTCATCTTCCCTGCCTCAATATTCTGAATGGTGCATATCACCAATACTACAGAAATTACTTCTTTTCTATCTCCCCTTTGAAAAAAGTTCTATGGGTGCCTGGGTGGCTCAGTCAATTGAGTGTCTGCCTCTTGATTTTGACTCAGATCATGATCCGAGGGTCACGGGATGGAGCTTGCATCGGGCCCAGTACTACATGTGGAGTCTGCTCAAGATTGTCCCTCCCTCCCTCTTCCTCTCTCACATTGTCTCTCTCTCTCTCCCTTTTCCCCTGCTTGTGCACACTCACTTGCTGGCTCTCTCTAAAAATAAATCTTTAAAAAAACAGAAGTTCTAACAGGGCAGGTTTCCCCCCGCTCTGTTCTCTTCTGAAATGCCAGCAGCCAGTAGAGGACCTGACACAAAGTAGATATTAATAAATATTTGATGAATGAATAATGAATGAATGAATGTACAGCTGAATGCACTGGTGAATTTCTATGAGTTAGTTATGAAAGCCTATTCAACTCAAAGCCTTGCTGTGTCTTTATACCAGAATTACTGAGTACAAATATGTATATTGTATAGAAGCTGATCAGGAAAGAAAATGAAATACGTAAGACTAGTGACAAGGAACTAGAGAATAAATGTAAGACAGAACATATGCCTGGAAAAAGTGCCATTTTAAACATGTGCAAAGTGTGGTTACTATACTTTTTTTTTTTTTTTTACTCATCATAGAGTATGATGACACAGGGTCTTAATGGCTTTGAAGATGGGAGGGCAAACAACTAGAGCTGAGGTGCATGTGGAACTGAGCCTCAGCTAAGCAGGTTTCCTTGAAGGGGGTCTCATGAGTTCGAAAGCTATATGAACAAGAAGCCTAAAACCCAATGAGAAAATCTCTGAAGGGGTGCCTGGGTGGCAGAATTAGTTGAGCATTCAATCTTCAGCTCACATCATGATCTCACGGTTCGTGAGTCTGAGCCCCTCTTCCAGTGAACTCAAGCCCCACTTTCAGCTCCACATCTCCCTCTGTCTTTCTCTCTCCCACTCTTTCTCTGCCTCTCACTCACTCACGTGCTGTCTCTCTCTGAAAGAAATACAGGAAGAAAAGACAAAGAAAAAAAGAAGAAGGAAGGAAGGAAGGAAGGAAGGAAGGAAGGAAGGAAGGAAGGAAGGAAGCCTCTGAAGAGCCAAGATTTTAGCATCCCAGAAGTACTGAGGAGACAGAACTTGAGTTCAGGTCCCATAAAGAGGTGACAGGTATACATTGCAGACTCGTGTGGAATACCTGAAAGGCCAGGCCTTAGGAGCAAAGGCAAACCATAAAGTCTAAACTTTACCAGAACCATACCTCTGCCACATCTCAAAAATCATCTACTCTCCACCATCACACCACACACACACACACACACACACACACACACACACACACACACACACACACACACACACTATACTTTATCAGAGAAAAGAATGAGTCCCCCAGACAAAGATAACATCACCTGAATGTTGGGCAGTCAAGTACCATATGGCATGATGAGAGAGACAACCAAGTAATTACAAAAGATCAAACAATAGAAATACATCCAAAGGTGATCCAGATATTAGAATTAACTGTTTCAAGTCCTTATAAGCTGTGATTAATATGTTCAAGAAATAGAGGAAAAGATGGCATATACAGATTTTTTTTGTTTATATATTTATTTTGAGAGTGGAGTGAGGGGTAGAGAGAACAAGGGAGAGAATCCTAAGCAGGCTCCTCACTATCAGCGCAGAGCCCAATGTGGGGCTCGAACCCACGAGTCGTGAGATCATGACCGAAACTGAAATCAAGAGTGGGATGCTTAGCCAACTGAGCCAATACAAATACGCCCCAGCAAATACAGATTTTTTAATTGCAAATTCCACCAAAGAATATAATCTAAAAAGGAATAAAACAAATTCTAGAAGAGAAAAATATAACAGATAAAATTAAATAATAGATGGGCTTTAGAAGATTAGGCACAGGAAATTGAATCAACTATAAGACACATAAATAGAAAATATCCAAATCTAAGAGTTTGGTGTATATTAAAGAACAATTTTAGGGGAAAGCATCATTGATTTTTATGAATGATAGTAAAAATAACACATCCTAGTATATACTTGTAACTACCCTAGGCACAGCATATTTCTTTTTATTGCTAAGAAATTTAATATTTCTTTTTTTTTTAAAATAGTTTATTGTCAAATTAGTTTCCACATAACACTCAGTGCTCATCCCCATAAGTGTCCTCCTCCATGCCCATCCCTCCCTCCCCCCCACATCCATCAGTCCTCAGTTTTTGTCAGCATTCAAGAGTCTCTCATGGTTTTAGGCACAGCATATTTAATCCCTATGCAGCCAATGAGGTAGGCAGTATTCTATTAATATCTCCTTTTAACAGACAGCAAAACTGAAACATAGAGTATAGATAATTTTATAAGCTAGTGAATGGATAAGCCAGAATTTGAATGCAGACTGTTTGCCTCCGGAGCCTGTTCAGGAAAATGTACTGCAGTGACAATAACAACTGAAGTTTGGTGAAGTACTGTTTCACTATCATCTTAAACTAAATCCCTCTCAGCATAATGAATGGAATTAGTAATTAGTAACTACTCTACTCATGATTTTGTAAATATTTTGAATTTAACTGTATTTAATTTAAAACTAACTATAAATTGTACTATGCTGCTTTCATATTGCCCATCTGAGAAAAGCCTGGTCAGCTGGTCCAACAGGCACGGCACGGAAGTGACTCAAAATGCAGGTTAGCTTAGGAGCAAAGAAATACTCTCTACAGTATCAGCCTTGAAAATTCAAACCTAAATTAACAGCTCATACGATATAAGATTATGGAAGAGAGATATTCAGCACAAATACTCAAAGAAAGAAACAATAGAATTATCTAAAGAGATAACTTCTGGGGCGCCTGGGTGGCTCAGTCGGTTAAGCGTCCGACTTCAGCTCAGGTCATGATCTCACAATTCATGGGTTCGAGCCCCACATTGGGCTCTGTGCTAACAGCTAGCTCAGAGCCTGGAGCCTGCTTCAGATTCTGTGTCTCCCTCTCTCTCTCTCTGACCGTCCCCTGCTCACCGTGTCTCTCTCTCTCTCTCTCTCTCTCACAAATAAAACATTAAAAAATTTTTTTAAATAAATAGATAACTTCTTACAAAACCCACATGAGACACAGAGAACTCATCTTGAAAACTGCATATGACAAAAGAGTTTAAACTAGACTTAGCTCATATATCTATTTGGGATTATAGTATAAATTCTGAAACTATTCTGATAAAGAAATCTTTCCTTCCTCATCATTTGTTGAGAAAGCCACCAAGAAGGCTTCTCTAAGAATCAAATGCCCTGCTTTTGATTACCCAGAACAGGGACTATAAAATTAATTATAGCAGAGAAATGGGCGATGGGCATTGAGGAGGGCACTTGTTGGAATGAGCACTGGGTGTTGTATGTAAGCGATGAATCACGGAAACCTATGCCCAAAACCAAGAGTACAATGTATACACTGTATGTTAGATAACTTGACAATTAATTATATAAAAATTAAATTAATTAAATTAATTTGCAGTGAGAAAAAAATAAAATGTTAGGGAAAACTGTCACTGTCATCTTCTGGCATTTTGCCATTAGCAATAAAGCTCTCCAAATATTTTTTAAGTTCGAGGAAAAAAAACCACTGTCTATAATGCACTTGTCTTTAGACATCTGGACCTGAAAGATTTTTTTATTTTATTTTTTTATATTTATTTTTTGAGAGAGACAGAGAGCAAACAGGGGAGGGGCAGAGACAGAGGGAGACACAGAATCTGAAACAGGCTCCAGCCTCTGAGCTGTCAGCACACAGCCTGACACAGGCCTCACCCTGGAGAGTTGTGAGATCATGACCTGAGCCGAAGTGAGACGCACAACTGACTGCACTATCCTGGTGCCCCTGGAAGATTTTTTTTTTAAATTTTTTTAATGTTTTAATTATTTCTAGAGAGAGAGAGAGAGAGAGAGAGAGCGTGAGCAGGGGAGGGTCAGAGAGAGAAGGAGTCACAGACTGAAACAGGCTCCAGGCTCTGAGCTGGCAGTCAGCACAGAGCCCGATGCGGGGCTCGAACCCACAAACCGCGAGATCATGACCTAAGCGAAAGTCGGACGCTTAACCAACTAAGCCACCCAGGTGCCCCCTGGAAGATTTTTTTTTTTATGTCTATATTTGTGGTCCTGATTTTTAGCAAGCACTTTAAAAGGCCTGCTAATAATATCTGAAAGGCTAACACACTCTGCACAATGTTACTCTGTGCACTACTTTAAAGTGGGCAAAGTAATCAAACCTGGGTTTGGTTTCTGAAAATGGCACAGGCACCCCAGGCTCTTCCCAGGCATATGTAACCATCACCTTCCAGAACACTGAGAACCTACCACATTCCCAGAAATCATCTAAGACTAAATTCCACAAACTTTGGGTCACAGCACAAATTTAGTTTCTTCAACAAGAGCTTAGGGAAAGTTCTTCAAGCAACAAAAAACTGGACACGTTTTTAAAAAAATAATGCTTACCTTTGAATATTTTTGTAACTCAGCATCATCTGCAATCTGTGTATCCAAAGTAGCAACCTAAATTTACAAGAAGAAAAAATCTAGTATCTGTAAAAGCATAACTTTATTTCTCCTTAGGTTTTCTGAAAATACTCTGTAAACCTTATTTATTAATAACACCATCTAATCTCCATTCTCATCTTTTTTTGACATTTCTGAAATCCGTAAGTATAAAGCATAATGTAAAATTCCAGCAAATATTTTGTTTTGTTGTTACTGTTTTCTTTTTTCTAAATTTTTTAATTTTTTTTAATTTATTTCTGAGAGAGAGACAGCGTGAGCAGGGGAGGGTCAGAAAGGGAGGGAGATACAGACTCTGAAACAGGCTCCAGGCTCTGAGCTAGCTGTCAGCACAGAGCCCTACCTGAGGCTTAAACCCACGAACCATGAGATCATGACCTAAGCCAAAATCAGATGGTGAACTGACTGAGCCACCCAGGTGCCCCTGTTGTTACTATTTTCTACAGCAATCCTTCCCCCTAAATTACTCAGAAGTTGAACCAGAAAGTGATGGGCAGACACATACACTATTTTTAAAAAGCCATGCCCCCTAAAATTTAAATATAATATTCTGTTAGAAAGAGTCCATAAAAATTTTATTCTTTTAGCAAAGCCAAGAGTTATCGTCATTTTTGTTTTTAAATCCAGGCTTTAAAACAAAGTTTGCAAGGTCAGTAAAATAAGATGTGCTTGGAAAAATTGAAGCATCTGACTTTCTACAGAAAAGCTCCACCATTTCCCTAGGAGAGGTGGTTGGCAGGGACACAAACAGAAAGACCTGGCCTGGTGAGAGGCTCACGGAATACTTAAAGCTTTTAACCCTGGCCTAAAACTATTGTTCTAAGCTTCAGTGGTGGAGAGCCACAGGAGTAAATGCTAGCAAGCAAGATACTTTACTGATGATTTGCATCTGTGGGTTGTTAATAAAATATGGTATATCTGGAGGGAGGGGCTAAGTTAAACAATGATCCAACTAAAGCTCCTAGAAATACTGCACGTCACAAAAGGAGATTCTAGAAGAAAAATGAAGAAACACTGGAGTGTATGTGTATGTGCATGCAATTTTAATCTTGCCTGGTTTCTCCTTTCTGCTTCTCATCCCTCAAAACAGAAGAACTCTTAATGAATACGCTGTCTCTTTAAATTCCCACCCTCAGAGTAGGTCTCCTCTTTCTAGCTAATCTGTGCTTGACCTCACTGTATGACAAATGAAATTTGGAAATATGGTTAGAAGGGCAAAGTAAAACTTTAGCATAAAAGAGCCCATTACAGAACTGGCCATTTATAAAAATTCAGACACCAAATTACTTTGAATATCAAACCACAAATAATAGTAGAAAAGGTCATTATTGGCTAAAGTGATAGCCTAATGACAAAACAGCATTTGAAATCTATGAAGAAGCACCCGTTCATGAGAACCAACACGCAAGTACAAAATTAGCAAGAATAGAGCACAGAATATTTTAATTCATCTGAACAACATTGGAAGTTTTCTGACAATAGTGGTTGTATGTTCTGAACTGAGAAAAAAAAATTCTCCAACCAGCCAACAAGTTCTAATGATAAACACACGTAAGAAAATATGAATGACAATAGAGATTCAATAGAATTTATTACTAATGCATTTAGTGAACACTGTAGAGGCTTTTCTAAGCACAGCTTTCTGCTTTCACGTGGATTCATAGGGGGGAATGTAATCAATCCCTAACTCAATGAATGTAATAACAGGTGAAAGAAAGTCTAATGGACCACTGGTGCTATAAACTTCTGCCTAGCCTAAATTACTTCCTGTTCTCCCTAATCCATTTGATAATCATTCTTTCATTTTTCTCATAAAACTGTAAGATTCTTCATGAAACATAGGACTAATATCCACAGCCCTTTCAGTGTACAATAAAACAAACAGATCATAAAAGCAATCATAAAAATGCCAGCAATTTTAAGCAGCTGATACAGGTTATAAATTCAAAGGCAAGCTTTCTAAGATTCCTCTGCCTACTGTTGACTTAAATGTTTTCAACACGAGCTGAGTGTCTGCTAATTGTAACTGAAACTTGCATGCGGTCCTTAATTGTTCTTATAGCTTAAAATGCTAAAAGAGGGGGGAAAAACTGATCCGCTAGGGAAGAAAGGCAGGAAGAAAAAATAAAGGCAAGCTGGCTATTCTTGGACTCTCCCATTTCCTTAAACTGCAGTGTCTGGTGCTTAACATGAATGAGATGTGAATGTTCTTTATTACAACATTTTAACATACCATTACTTCATAATCTGGACCCAAAAGGTTTTCCCATCTAGATTTCAGCTCATTTTCTGGAGAGTCAGGAACTTTTTCTGGATTAAAAAAGAAGAAGAAGACGAATATTGAAGCTACTGTTGGCCAAACATACTTACCTACTAAATTCTTCAATAACAGCACAGTTCCAGTAAGTAAAAGGGAAATGAGTAAAAAGGAAAATGCGTTAACTTGGGTCTACCAGGTAAAGTAAATCAGAGGTGACTTATAAGACTAGTGTAAAATGTAAGGCCAATTGTGACCAAATTATGATGGGACTCTTTCGTTAAGAACTATTTTAAAGGGAAGAGGAACTGATGAGTTAGAAATGAAATTTGAAATATATGCACTTTAGATGTAAACATCCTGCCATTTACAAGAAAAATACATCTGGCTTTGCTTTACAATATGTTAAGACAAACAAGGTTTAACTGTTAATCACTTCAAAGTAAGACTTTCCACTCACCCATAGAAAAAGTACAAATTATCAAAAGACATCTTTACTATCAACTGGAAATATCAACACAATCCAGTCAGAATTCTCATTTGTGTAGATATAAAGGCTTGTCTGGTGTAATTCAACCACGGAGTCGCAGGAGCTTTAATATAATAGAAACTCTGGTTTTACTTTGGTCTTCTGTGTTTACTTGGTTATTCCTTTGTGACTCTTAAGTATAATATTGCTTTTTTTGCATAGGTAAGAAAACATTCAAGAACTAAGACAGATTTTAAGTGTCCTGCCTGTCCTCCATATGATCTTAACCAGAAGCTCAGGGCACAGTTCATAGTCTGAATACTGCCTAATAGGCAAAAGTTAAAGTATTGAAAATACAATTTCAACTTATATCCATAGTAGCAGAAAAAGCAAATGTTCACTTTTATTTCTTTAAGTTAAAGAAAAACTCTCCATTTTGTCACAAGATTAAACAAGTCACAGAACACTTATTCCAGTGGACATAACCATCTGTTTAAAATGAAACATAACTTGCAACATCAGCTCCTTCAGTCCAGATAGCTCATCTTGGGTATATATAATACTTAATTACATAATGCAAATCATCAAGTAAAACAGGCTAACCTCAGAATTCGGAGACTAATAAACTAAAGAGCTAAACTCACCAAACATGCAAAAGAATATCCCCGAAGAAACTCTATTAAGTGATATACTAGGTTACATTAAAGGGATAACTAACCAAAGGTCTAATTAAAAACAAAATATCATTCATGTGGGCTCTGCACTCTGTGCCTATATATTGCTGTCAACACTTCCATAAGAAATTACATGAAGAGTTCTACCATCTTTGTTAATTTCTTCCGGGCAGCAGTTTCTCATCTGGTAAGCTAATTTGTAAGCTTAAGAACATGATGTTTAAAGACAACATCTCACACACTTGTATAAAATAATGATATTTCACCTACAATTCCTTTTAACTTTGTCATCCTTCAGTTGGACAATGGAAGCACAGATAGTGATTGAATTTCAAAGCACAGCACAAAGCTAAGTACCAGAAGAAAAAAGACTAATTTCAGCAGCCCAATGAAACCTGAGCTACACAAAATGACTTGAGAAATGAATAGTATGAGCGCCTGGGTGGTGCAGGCATGTAAGTGTCCAACTCTTGATCTTGGCTCAGGTCATAATCTCATGGGTCATGAGTTCGAGTCTTGCATTGGGCTCTGTGCTGACAGCGTAGAATCTGCTTAGGATTGTCTGTCTGCCTCTCTCTCAAAAAACAAATAAACATTAAATAAATGAAAAGTATGATGATCTGAAACATTATTCCAATGGTAATGAAGGGGAGCAGAATATGCCACCCCAAAATATGCCATTTTAGCACATGAAGTATTTTTTTAAATTTTTTTTTAAAATTTATTTCTAGGAGAGAGAGAGAGAGAGAGACAGCGTGAGCAGGGGAGGGTCAGAGAGAAAGGGAGACACAGACTCTGAAATAGGCTCCAGGCTCCGAGATGACAGTCAGCACAGAGCCCGATGCGGGGCTCGAACCCACGAACCGCGAGATCATGACCTAAGCGAAAGTCGGATGCTTAACAGACTAAGCCACCCAGGCGCCTCTAGCACATGAAATATTTTAGCTAAAGACAATCAGGACCCAAAAGACCTAGGAGAAACTTTTACCTCTCCCTTAACTACGTAAAAGAATTTAGATAGGAGGTCTATACCAGAAAGAGCTATTACCAGAAATACTTATTTTTTCTAAAAGAGCTGTTGCCATGATAGAGCAGACTTTTAATCACCAAACATTTGCTCTTCGTATCACACTGCAAATGACCCTCTTCCTCTTTGAAGCCACAGATCTCTATCCCATTCCATAATTTAGGATGCCACGTAAGCCTCAATTGCCCAACTTACTCTTGAGTCTCATATTTTTACAGGGCTTCCATATTTATAAAATTTGTTTTTCTCCTGTTAATCTGCCTTATATGAATTTAATTAGTAGACCAAAGAACCTAAAAGGGAAGAAGGGAAAGTTTTTCTGCTCCTACAGCAAAAAACAAAAGCTAACTTCTTAGCAGTTCAATGATTTTGGTCTTACTCTCAATCTGAAATTAAACATACTCATGAAGAAAAAATGCAATGAGATTGATCCAAAAAGAGCAGAATAAAACATCTAAAAATATTTCTAACTTCAAAATGTATTTGATTTTCACCCAATAGCTCCATGAAAATCTATCTGGGTACACTGAATTTAAATAGCAAGGATCTAACTACAATCTACTTGGATCAAAAAAGAATAGGGTAAATTTCCAAATTATAGAAAAATTTTTTACTTGAATGAGAGGTTACTCCTTTCTTCAGGGCATCCTTTCCTGAGACAACACAAAGCCAAAACTTCTCTGGAAGAGAATGGTGTTAAGGATCCCATTTCATTCCATTGTCAAGGCTTTCCTGTGCACCTCTGTGCAGGGAATTGTGTGAGACTGTCACTCAAAATGCTTGCACAACAGTCAACTAAGTAGCCAAGCTATCAAAGTACAAAGTAAGAGGGTAAAGTTACACATCAATTGAAAAGAAGATTAAAGTATAAATATGTGTCAGTCTGGCAGTTTGACAACACACATACATGTATAAAATTATGAATTATTATGTTTAATTTTTTTTTTCCTGAGAGAGAGAGAGACAGTGTACGCAAGGGAGGGTCAGAGAGAGAGGGAGACACAGAATCTGAAACAGCCTCCAGGCTCTGAGCTGGCTGTCAGCACAAATCCTGATGCGGGGCTTGAACCCACAAACCATGAGATCATGACCTGAGTTGAAGTCGGGCGCTCAAAATGACTGAGCCACCCAGGTGCCCCTGAATTATTATGTTTAAAAAATACTACAGTATGTATACAAATAGCTAGATATCTATAACCGTATCAATGACAATACATAAGCTAACATTTGCAGTAATTTAAAATGCTACAAGATTTAAAAAGTTAACACATACTAATAAAAATGCATTCAAAATTCATTAAACGGGGTGTCTGGGTGGCTCAGTCGGTTAAGCATCCAACTCTTGATTTTGGCTCAGGTTATGATCTCATGGTTCATGATAGCAAGCCTCTGTGCTGATAGCATGCAGCCTGCATGGGATATTCTCTTGGTCTCTCTCTGTCTCTCTGCCCCTGCCCCACCTGTGCTCTCTAAACAAACTTTTAAAAAAATTAGTTAAACAGGGGTGCCTGGGTGACTCAGTCGGTTGAGCGTCTGACTTTGGCTCAGGTCATGATATCACGGTTCATGGGTTTGAGCCCTGCGTCGGGCTCTGTGCTGACAGCCAGCTCAGAGCCTGGAGCCTGTTTCAGATTCTGTATCTCCCTCTCTCTGACCCTCCCCTGTTCATGCTGTCTGTCTGTCTCTCTCTCTCTCTCTCAGAAATAAATAAAACATTTTAAAAAATTAGTTAAACAAAGATTAAACAATAACATCATTGGTCCCCAACTGCCACAAGTGTTAAGATGTTGATATTAAGAATGTCCTACTTTAGATCTCCAAAATACCTCTAAAATTTCTCATATTAGCTATAAAGAGAGAAAATGGTTAACAAATATGAGAAAATCAAATTACTTTGAATGTTTTGAATTGAATGCTTTGTGCCTACCTAATTTTTCTAAGGCTTGTATGTCATTTTTTAGATTACCCATTCTTTCTTCAGTTTCCTCAACCCCACCATCCAAATTAGTTTCCGTTTCCAGTGCTCCGGTTGGATAGAGGGCTGGTATTTCCGGTGGTTCTATGACAGTTCCTAAAAGAAGAATTACTAACTTAATTCAGTCTAACAGCTGAAGACCATATTTAAGTCCTGTTCTCCCATTTGACCACCTCATTACAAACATCTCAGGTAACTTACATACAAGATTATTTAAAATGTCATGTGTGACAACCATTCAATTCCTTGAAAAATAAGGAAGTGCTGGTGGTATTGAAAAGGATAAGGAACCAGGCAATGGGAAAGGAAGAGCAAGGCAAAGTCATTCTACAAAGCAAAAGTAGATATTTTTCAACATAGCCTTGTAAAGAAAAAGAACACTAAGGTCTTATACTCTTGCACTTGTGGTGGGTAAGGAGTAAGATATGCAGAATAAGCCCATCCCACTGCTCTGGGCTCGCCTAAGTTCTGGCATGACATCATCATAAGTTAAAAATTAACAACTTTACATAGGTAACTTTATGAATTGGAAGGGAATTGGAGAGAATTCCCCTGGTTGCAATGGTTCCTCCGTTAGCTAAATTGAGCTAAGTTATAGGATATCCAAAGCTTTCAATCTTAAGCATGCCAGTCATGATGTATCTCTTAAACACAAGAAAGGATGAACAAGAGAGTCATTTTTGGTGACTTTTAAATGATCACTTATGACTTATAAAGTTTTCTTACCCAAAATATTTAACCTGGATCTAACTAGGGCTTTATATCTAGTTTCTCAGAGGAAACACAGTGGATAGAGGAACAAGTTAAATTACAGCGCAAGGTGGGTACCTGGGTGGCTCAGTTGGTTAAGCATCCGACTTCAACTCAGGTCATGATCTCACAGTTCATGGGTTCGAGCCCCGCGTCAGGCTCTGTGCTGACAGCTAGCTCAGAGCCTGTTTCAGATTCTGTGTCTCCCTCTCTCTCTGACCCTCCCGTGCTCATGCTGTCTCTATCTCTCTCTCAAAAATTAATAAAATGTTTAAAAAAATAAAATAAAATAAATTACAGCGCAAGGACAAAGAAATTCAGAAGGTAGTGTTCTAGTGACAAAATGGACATATCCTTTACCAAAAAAATGTGTGCCATGGAGACAGGGGGTGGGGAGTCTTCTAGATTAAGAAACTGAAGAAACATAACACAGGAAACCAAAGAAACATTAACAGTGCATGACTGAATCTTGACTTTATGAGGTTTTTCTTTCAGAGAGGGGGGAGTGGGAAAAGAAGCTACAGAAGACATTTGGGGACAATTGGGAAAATTTCAGTATGTGTTGCAGCAAACTTGATATTAGGGGATTACTACTAATTTTCTTTGGTGTGATAGTGATATATTATTATAGAAGATATTATCTTTATTTTTATTTTTTTTAATGTTCATTTATTTTTGAGAGAGAGAGACACACAGAGTGTGAACAGGGAGGGTCAGAGAGAGAGGGAGACACAGAATCTGAAGCAGGCTCCAGGCTCTGAGCTGTCAGCACAGAGCCCAGTGCGGGGCTCAAACCTACGAACCATGACCTGAGCCAAAGTCGGCCGCCCGACCGACTGAGCCACCCAGGCGCCCCTGTATCTTTATTTTTAGAAGCTATAAAGTATGTAGGACTAAAGTGCCATGATGTCTACTCTCACTCTTACATAGAAAAAAAAAAGAGAAATAGATGAAACAAATACAGCAAAATGTTAACTATTGAATCTAAATGGTGAGTACGTGGGTATTTGTTATGTTTAAAAATTTTTTTACAAGGGCACCTGGGTGGTTCAGTAGGTTAAGCATCCGACTTCAGGTCATGATCTTACAGGTGGTGAATTCGAGCCCTGCATTGGGCTCCTTCAGATCCTCTGTCTCCCTCTCTCCCCATCTCATGCTCTCTTTCAAAAATAAACATTAAAAAAATCTATAAAAATTTTTACAATACTGTTGACCCTTGAACTATGTGGGGGTGAGGAGCACTTTCCCAGTCCCATGTGATTGAAAAACCTACATATAACTTTTGAATGCCCCCCAAAATGTAACTAACAGCTACTGTTGACCAGAAGCCTTATTGACAACATAGTCAATTAACAGATTTTGTTTATTATGTGTAGTATGCTGTATTCTACATAATAAGTAAAAGTAAGCTAGAGGAAAGAAAATGTTATTAAGAAAATCTTAAAGTTTAAAAAAAACACATTTATAGAAAATACAGTACAGTACTGTATTGGAGAAAAAAAATCGACATATAAGTGGACCTATACAGTTTAAACTTGTGTTCCCGTGTTGTTCAAAGGTAAACTACAAAAAGTTGAAGAATATAGCCAGTTAAAAGTTCATATGATCTTAGCCTGAAATTTTCAGCCACATAAAAAATTTTAGATCATTAATCCACTGATCACACTAAAACCACAGCCTAGCACTAGCCAAAGTAATGAGGCCAAAAGTTGCTAGCATAACTGGGGAGAATAGTAACATACCAAAGTTTATAGTACAGATCAGTACATAATGTAATTGTATGCTACAAGTAGTATACAAATCGGTACACAAAAAAGATATACAAGGTATACAAACAGTAGGAGGTTAGAGGAGAAAAAGTAAGATTTAGAATAGTAGAAGAAGGTATTGGGCAATAGCTAGGTGTTCCAAGCACTTGGAGTACTCTTCCAAGGGTGCTAGTAAAACCCACATGAAAAACATCTCAACCATTGAAGAAATGCAAATTTAGAGTCAAATTCATCCCGATATAAATTTAAAATGTTGGCATGCACAGGAAAGAATGCTAATTCGCAGATGACATACTTTATTGATACAGTAGACTGAAGCCAAGGGCTCTATCAGAGCTATTAAAAACCATTATGTTGATATAAATATTTATGTAAACCTTTTAAGGTCAATATAGCATTGGTACAATTTGTACAATTTAGGCAATTTTTAATTTCGTACATACGATGCAGCTGATAGGGCATCTGTCTTTCAGCAGCAAAATTTTCACTATCACATAAAATTTAAAAAGTTCCAATTTAAATATAAACCAATATTAGTTGAGTTAAGGCTTCCAGGCTTATTATATCTTCAGAAGAGAGAGAAAAAATATATTCATCTTCTGACAAATTCTAATGGAATTTTTTCTTACGAGTTGTATAACTAGTCTTTCATTTTAAATTGAATTTGTTTTCAGGACTGGCAAATTTTTCAATCTACACATTAATAGCTTGATTATTAAAAAATTGGCATGCATACAATTTGTTCCGTAATGAAAATTTGCTATTCTTTAACCAAAGTAACAAATATTTTACAAATAAAAATGTTCGTAATAAAAATCCTTATTTTCTCCCCTCTCTATTTCATAGGGTAAATCAAGAGACATTAGAATCAAATATTTTGTTAGAAGTAGTATGAAATCTAAAGTGTGCAAAACGTCAAAGCCTTAGACAATGAGAGTCCCTAGAACAAAAGGTGTCAAAGATTTATTATTCAAATATAAGTAATAAATGAAATTTAGAAGCTTTTTGGAAAAATGATTTCCATCTCCATGTCAAAGAGCTCTCAGAGCTTAATGCATGTCAGGGTTCACGTTCTAACATTTGGAATGGCACATTATAATAGGCAAAGGAAGTTCATCTTCAATGCACAAATGGCCTAGCTGATTCACTTCTCCAACACTACCTCACACAAGGTGGGCAATTATTCCTTTCCAGGCTCAGAGCACAACTTCTGTAGATAAGCTCTTCTTCTAAACCCAGACTACGTGGTGGAGAGAGGGAGAGTGGAATGAATACCTCTGTCTGAAGGCCATTCGTGTGGAGAAGCAGATGGCGATGTCTTCCTTCGAACCAGAGTCAGGTGTACCACTTGCCCTGCATTTCGTAATACTTCAACAACATCATGGTTGGCAAAACCCTGAATATTCACACCATCGACCTAAAATATGAAGAGACACATTAAACAGAGGCTTCAAGTTAGCTACTATTTTCAACTCTGACAAGGCAGAATAAAATCAGGCAATTCACTTTATGCCAAAATGAATTTGTATTAAACCTAAGGAATTATTTATGAATAGGATGCAAAATTAGTAGTAAACCATGCTAACAAACTTCCTGAAAACCTAGAGAGCAGATTGAAACTTCTACTCCAGAGACACACATTTTAACTGACAGCCCGAGGGGTAAAAGGTCTTAGCCTCTTATGCTATTCAGAGTTCAAAGTGCCATCAAAAATGGTCAACTGTTAAATACAGTTCTCAAGATGTACTAAATAGGAGCCAGTATTATCAAACTTAAAGAGGCCATTCAATACTTCATCCCTCTATCATATCATTATATGGTATTTTCCAGAAGAGATACACACATCTCCCCTCATTGGGTTTTCTAGTGCTGTGAAGAAGTATATGCAAGTAATGAATTTACTAATCTAAGTCAAGCCCAATTCCTCATTTCTGAAGTCCATCATAACAGATAGGCCTCATCTCCCAAGCTGGCCAAACCATTTAGTTTTCCCTAGAAGTATTTTCTCCAAAGCATCCACTGCTCCTCTTGTCTCCATACCCTGACAATCACAAGACACTTACAAATAAGCCAAGAGTCATGAAAGGGGCTTCTTCCCTAGATGGCTTGAAGGATGAAGATTCCAATGGCACCAATGAACATTTGTTTCTACATAAATCACTAAATTAAATGTGTGAGTGAGGGGAGCATATGTGTATATACTTCAAAAATATCATTCAAATTTGTAAAAATTTAACCAATTTCTACTAAATGGAGAAAGACCAGTCTGAATTGACAAAAGGTAATTTTTATATTCTCCAATATATAAAATAGTTCTATTTTGTATATATTCAAATTAATTAGTTAGTAGAAAGTTTACTTTTATGAAGAGATAAAAAGAGCTGGCTAATAGCCTACTTTATGTAAAATGAGTGAGTTTAAAAAATACAAACATGCTTGAAAAATCTCTTGTAGGGGCACCTGGGTAGTTCAGTCATTTAAGCATCTGACTTTGGCTCAGGTCACGATATCATTGTTCATGAGTTCAAGCCCATGTCAGGCTCCGTGCTGACAGCTCAGAGCCTGGAGCCTGCTTCAGATTCTGTGTCTCCCTCTCTCTCTGCCCCTCCCCAACTCACTCACACTCTCTCTTGCTTTCTCTCAAAAAGAAATAATAAAAACATTTTTTAAAAAAATTTTAAAAAGTCTTTTCTAGAAGAATGGCAGAACATCTTTCAGATATATGTGTGCATATATATTTTTGTTCCCACCAATATAGTTAATGGTTCCTTTCTTCACAGACAACAAAAACAAAAACAACGAAAACAAAGCTAGGACCCCAAGAGTCCAAATCAATGAGAGGTCACTCAATTTAATTTTTTAAAATATTATGAGACTATATGAAGCCATTCTCCTCTCACACAGATTACAATAAAGATAACTTTCCCCCCAGCCTAATTCCATTCTAAAACAGAGGGCAGGTACTTACGGCAATTATTTTGTCATTCACTTGAATTTGGCCATTGTGGTACGCAGCGCTGCCAGGTATTATACTTTTCACATAAATCCCTGAAGCCTCCCCTGAGGTGCAAGAAAACATATGGAAAAAGGAGGAAAGCTCTAATTAGACCTTGATTGCAAAATTCCTATCAAGAGGTTAATTAGCTACCTCAGTCGGGCTGACTCGAGGCTTGATAAATACTATTTTGAACACAAGCAGAGAAATTGATGGATTATTTCAAACTGTCACCATCACAAGTGACCTGAATTTGAAATGATGTGACTGATGACTATTTCTGGAAAAATAATCACTCATGGAACCCTGATGAAATGCACCCTCCGATAAACTGGAATTCAGGAGAGCCCAGGCAGTACGGCCCCTTCTGTTGGGCTGCCTCCCTTCTCCCCCGCTGCCTCAGAGCCCTCATCACTTTTCACCAGCACTCAGACAAGGGTCTCCTTCCTGGTCTTCCTGCCTACATTTAGTTCACTGTTAGCTTCCCAGATAAAGTACACACGGTGTTTAAAAAAAAAAAAAAAAAAAGAATCTTCACAACATTAAATAATCTTTATAAAATATTCAAATAGAAACAAAGGGCTATGTAAAAATTACAACTATATAAAAAGTATGCACTCCTAGGGCAGAGACTAGAGGAGAAACTGGAAATTGAAAACTGTAACTCTGGATGATTTTATACTTTTATTCTTTCATTTCAAATGAACTTAAATACTGTCTCTGGATGAAAAATAAATACCAATGGATTCCTATTGCCTAATAATTGTAAATTTCATAGAATCATACTCAAGAACCTCCATAATCTGACCCAAATATCTTTTTTTCCTTACATCCAACTACCATCCCTCCAATAAAACAAAAGTCCACACACACAAGACTTGATATTTCACCAAAACACTAAGTATTGTCATGATGTGTGAGAGCCTGACAGTGACCACGAGAAAGCATGGTTAGGGACGTGGGGATGTGCCTGCACACGGGACTCTCTGCTTGGGCAAATCATGCCTGCAAACAGGATGTTCTGCCAAGAGGCCTGCACACAACGTCCAAGGTTGATGATCTGCTCGCACATGAGGGAACATGCCCTCCTTAGAAATAAGGAGGAGGCTGCAATTGTGGGCAGGCCTCTTAGTAAACATGTTGTGGTTGCTTCCTCCCTTTGCTCCCCCCTGTGCTTGGAATGTGTTTGGCTTCTTGCCCTTATTTGGTAAAGGAATGCATCTTGTAGATTTCAGTATGTATCCAGCTACCAGGGTATAAAATAAACCGCAAGGAGGCTTGCATAGAATTTTTTCTCCAGTTGGAGTTGTGTCTGTGTCTGTCTTTTGTGTGTCTTGTCTTTGTGTCATTTCGTCCGCAACAATAATGTTATCCCTTTTCTTTTTTTTTCTTCCTATAAACCTCACCCCTTCTACTAAAATCCTTTTTTATGCCTAGCACAAACACCTTTCCTTGTGAATTCATTTCACCAAACTTAATCTTTCAACTGCCATATGCTGACAGTTTGCTTAGATCTCTGTTAAAATACATATTCCATTTATCCTTAAATAATTAAAAGTTATTTACGTATTTCTTTCTCTCACTTGATTTCTCTTATATTCATTTTTCTATCCCTTTCAGAATGAAGTAACCCCCTCAAAAGTCCAATGAATGGAAAAAAACGAAAATTATTTTGCAAGACTACCTGTTAAATAGCATGCTGAGTTGTTAAAAGTTCATCATTGCCCACCGCCCAGTCTCCAAAATGTCTTGTGAGGGTAAAGAAGGTAAATGATTCTTTTCTTTATTCAGTAACATAAACATCAAATTTTCTCAGTCTTCTATCAATTACTCACTTTCATTTTACTCTGTGTGTATACTGTTAGCTTTATAAGAACACTCCAAAAACTTAGTATAATATTTGGGTCATAAGCCATAAGTTTAGGAACTAAGTCATGAATTCTCTAACCAGAAAGCATATTAAGAGCTATTTGATATAATTCCCTCCCCCAACATTATTATACAATCCATACTTAGCTCTTTTGGAACTCATTTAAATTCTGAACCTAATAAAGGTGGCACTTAGAAAAATCTAAAGGTTTGAAAACAGTTATTTCATTAGGCTAAAATAGCACAAGGTGGTCTGACATGAATTTCATTCAGGACTCTGAATACATTAGCACTCTTAATCTTTCCACCTGCTGTAAGTATGCAAAATAATAATTTTTAAAAAAAATTAACTTTCTAATCTTGCTATTTTTAAAAAACTAGAACATTTCATAACTCTGAACTCATGTTGCTAGCAAATATTTGGGCAAAAGATTTATTTTACCTTATTCTAATGACTGTCTTAGAATAACAGAGTAACTCGTACAGTGAAAGTTACCAAATCTTTACATGTAAGAGTTGAGGGGATATTATTCAGAGATTCTTGGGCCATGTATTTATTATTACAATAGAACCCCTTTATATGACAGGAAAATAATTTTAATTAAAGAATTTGTTTTATATATATTTTTAGTGGTTATACTAATACTTTGACATTTATCATATGAAATACAGTAATTCTTTTATTTTTATCACACCTAAAGTGTCTTAATATGTAATAGTCACAATATTTAAAATATATCTAAGAAATAAAAGAAGGTACAATTCAAATACTATATGACAAGTTGGATATTAAATCCTTAATAGTGAAAATCAAGTCAACTATAAAACTACTGAGATAAAACTGTAATTCTCTAATTACTGAAAAGTAACTGGTTGCCACTAAAAATACATGGTTTATTGTTCAGTGTTTAAATTAAAATCTACAGATAGTTAATTTTACTACCTAAAAACCTTAACATCCTTACAATTATTTCCAAATATAAAATGGAAATGATTTGGGGCACCTGGGTAGCTCAGTCAGTTAAGCATCTGATTTCGGCTCAGGTCATGATCTCACAGTTCATGGGTTTGAGCCCAGCATCGGGGTCTGTGCTGACAGCTAGCTCAGAGCCTGGAGCCTGCTTCCGATTCTGTGTCTCCCTCTCTCGCTGACCCTCCCCTGCTCACACTGTCTCTATCTCTCTCTCAAAAAGAAATAAAACATTAAAAAAATTTTAAATGGAAATGATTCATTTACCTGTATGAGCAGTTCCAGTATAGCCAACAATTCTAATTCCAAGACTTTGTCCATCTTTTTTAGTGAGTTCAACATCATAAGTTTCAAAAAGAGAACTGTCCTAAAAAGAGAGGGAGAGAGAAAGGAAAAAAACTTTTTCATAAGTTTGAGCCTTGCATCAGGTGAGTTCGAGCCCCACCTTGGGTGAGCCCTGCTTCTCTCTCTTTCCCCGTCTCTCCGCCCCTTGCTCACTAGCACCTTCTCTCTCTCAAAAAAATAAAATAAAATAAAATAAAATAAAATAAAATAAAATAAAATAAAATAAAATAATAAAATAAAATAATAAAATAAAATAAAACAAAAGAGCCAAATGTAAAGAAAAATTTAGAGGCAAATGATAAGAATTATTGTGAATAATAGTTATTGTGAACAAAAACTGTTGACCTAGAACTTTTTTCATTACTTATCTTCTAATTTAAAATAGTTCTTTAAAAGAATAAAGTGTATAAAAATGTGATTCAATTCAAAACACTAATTTGAGTGGCTCGGTCGGTTGAGCGTCCAACTTTGGCTCAGGTCCTGACCTCACAGTTCATGAGTTCGAGCCCCACATCAGGCTCTGTGCTGACAGAGCCTGGAGCCTGTTTCAGATTCGGTGTCTCCCTCTCTCTCTGACCCTCCCCTGCTCACTCTCTCTCTCTCAGAAATAAATAAAACATTAAAAAAAAAAAACTAACTTGAGAAAGAAAACTGCTGATTGCATCAAATTCTCACTTATCACACAGCTACACTGGTCCCCACTACTGAATGGGAGGCTCAAGAGAACTAGAGTGATGGAAGGGCAGAAAGTGGATGTACCCAGTTTGGAGAGGAAAACAAAAATGATGTTAACAGCTCAGACAGCAAACTTCCAGCCACAAGGTTCCAAGCAGGGAGAGGACAACAACTCTGTAGTTCTGTAGAACCGCATGAACGATGTAGAATGACATAGATGTAGAATGCAGATGAGTAACGGCCTTCCACCTCTTCCCACCAAAATCACTTCAAACTTGTCTAAGGTCTCTAAACTGGGTTCTTCTTTGCTTCTTTGGGGACACTACTCACACCCACTGGCACTCTGAGTTGAAGGCATTTCTGACCTTGCAGGACCTCATACCCAGTATTTAAGGTGAAAGAATGGTCTGTATACTCACAACACCAGGGCTCCTGTTGGCTACAGCAGGCAGGGCTACAGGTAAGGCTGCAGGGGGAGGAGGGGTTTCAGAAACTTCACCAACTGGGTCTCTTGCAACAAGCATCCTGACTGAATTCCCACAGTTCCTTAGCACTTGGGCAACTTGCTCGCTGGTCATTCCCTGCACATCTATGCCACCAATCTTCAAGATGTGGTCCCCCGTCTGGAGTCTTCCATCCTTTAATTCAAGAACAAAACAAAATTAAGCCACTCTGGAAAACAGTATGGAAGTTCCTCAAAAAATTAAAAATAGAACTACCCTGCAACCCAGCAACTGCACTACTAAGTATTTGTCAAAGGATACAGTGCTGTTTCGAAGCGGCACATGCACCCCAATGTTTATAAAGTACTGTCGACAACAGCCAAAGAATACAAAGAGCCAAAATGTCCACTGAAGAATGTATAAAGAAGATGTGGTATACATATACAATGCAATACTAGTTGGCAACCGAAAATAATGAAATCTTACCATTTGCAACAACATGGATGGAACTGGAGAGTATTCTGCTAAGTAAAATAAGTCAGGCAGAGAAAGACAAATATATGATTTCACTCATATGTGGAATTTACAGTATAAAACAGATGAATAAAAGGGATGGGAAGCAAAAATAATATAAAAACAGGGAGGGAGACAAACCATAAGAGATCCTTAAACACAGAGAACAAACTGAGAGTTTCTGGAGAGGAGGGGGGAGGGGGCTAAATGGGCAAGAGGCATGAAGGAGGGCACTGGTTGGGATGAGCACTGGGTGTTACATGTACGTGATAAATCACTAAATCCTATATCTGAAATCATTATTATACTCTATGTCAACTTGGGTTTAAATTAAAGAAAAATAATAATAATTTATTCTAAGAAATCAGTGATTTAATTTCACTAGCTAATAATAATTCATCAGACTTTCAATTCTGGCAAAATGGCTGACAAAGAAACCATCTATAGAACGCTAAATGAAACATAACAGTCTTAATGAATGCTAAACTGGCAACAAAGAAAATAAAAAAAGATGGGGTAGAGGATGTGTTCAAAAGGAGAAGAGTAACCAGAATTCTAAAGTGGACATTTGCTCAAGGGGATCACTTCATGCCTGATGGCTTAGAGCCAGGATATTTATGGCCACAAAAGGAAGAGATCAGAAAGCCCTGGGCCTCAAGAAGGGAAGGAGTTTGGATCAGAAGTCTCCAGCATAAAGCTAGAAACTCTCAAGGCCAGCAAACTCAGTGGCATATGTGAGGATCAGCAAGATGTCAGTGTAGCTGGAAGAGAACGAGCAAAGAGAAGAGTAGTCAGGAGGAGAAGGGAGCATTAACTGAAGGTCAGCAGTGCAGAGCATTTACTCTGAGCCAGTGGGAAAGGAAGTCACTGAAGCATTCTGAAAGAGAAGTGACATTATCTGACTTACTTTTAACAAGATCCTCAAGCTTCTGTGCTGAAAATAGACTACAGGAGAGGAAGCCACAGAAGCAGAGATACCAGTTAGCAGACTAAAGCAGTAATCTAGAATTACTAGAGACAGCAGTAGCCTGCAGACTGGGTTAGCAGTTGGAGAGTTGAGAAGTGAGATCCTAGATCTATTCTTAATGAACTTTTACCAGGCCCTACTGATACTTTCTACAGGAGGTGTGAGGGGACAAAAGAACTTAAACCTCCAAGGTTTTAGCCTAAGCAACTGAAAAGACAGCCCTCCTATTGATGGAGATAAGGAGGACTACATGGCAATGAATGGATGGGAGTAGAAATCAGGAGTTCGGTTTTAGAGATAGCCAATCTGAAATGCTATTAGACATGCAAGCGAAATGTCAAATATGCAGCTGGATATACAAATTTGGAATTCAGGAGAAAAGTCCAGACCACAGAGTTAAATTTAGGAGTCATTAGCATACATAAAGTCAGGATTCCGCATGAATTTAAAGCAAGGATATGTGATATTCAATTACCTTTCTCTTAATGTTTATTTTTGAGAAAGAATGCGTGCGCACACATCCCAGCAGGGGTGGGGTAGTAAGAGGGAGACAGAGGATCCGAAGTGGGCTCTGTGCTGACAGCAGAGAGCCCAATGTGGGGCTTGAACTCATGAACCTCAGTCAAGATCATGACCTGAGCCAAAATCAGACGCTTAACCAGCTGAGCTACCCAGGTATCCGTGATGTTCTATTTCTTAGACTAAGTAATATGTATATTCACGATTATTGTCATTACTTAAAATGTGCACAGCCATCATACATACTTCTTTATATACATTTTATATGTATCTCATACACAGAAAATTTTAAAACAATAAAAAAGCACATCAGTTCAAAATGTTTAACATTTCATTCTACCTCCATTTGTGAAATTCTTGAAACAGCGGACCCATCTGCATTTTGTTTCATTGGAAATTCTGAATTCTCTTTACTTCTCTTTACTATATTAAAGATACCAAATTTTAACACTAGCTGGTTTCAAAAAATTATAGCTGCAAAACACTTTATAGGTCAAAAATCACCTTTCATATATCCTCATTCAGAGAGGGACTTTATTTTATTTTTAAAGTTTACTTATTTTATTTTGAGAGAAATAGACAGTATAAGTGGGAGAGAAACAGAGAGAGAGAGAATCTCAAGTAGGCTCTGTACTAATGGGGCGTGAACCCACGAACCGTGAGATCATGAGTTGAGCTGAAACCAAGAGACAGATGCTTAACCAACTGAGCCACGCAGGAGCCCCTGAGACGGACAACTTTAAAAAAGAACAAATGAAGAGGCGCCTGGGTGGCTTAGTCGGTTAAGTGTCCGACTTTCGCTTAGGTCATGATCTCGCGGTTTGTGGGTTCGAGCCCCACGTCGGGCTCTGTGCTGACTGCCAGCTCAGTGCCTGGAGCCCGTTTCAGTCTGTGACTCCCTCTCTCTCTGACCCTCCCCTGCTCACGCGGTCTCTCTCTCTCCTAGAAATAAAAAAAAAAAAAAGATCAAATGGAGATTCAGAAAGGTTGACTGACTTGACTAAGGTCATAAAACTAATAAGTAAGAGAACGTAAGTTCAACTCAAGCTGTCCCACTGAAGACCAGTTCTCATTAGGCTTTATCTTACACTTGGACACCTTCAGAGTGACACTAGTAGATAATAAATTCACTCTTTTTCTATTCTCCAAGAAACTATAACTGTCAAACAGCTTAAATGAAATGAATATGAAAAGTAGGTATTTTGCAACTGGGAGAGGAGGACAGCCTGAGAATGGAGCAATGAGCATCAGGCTTGTACAGTACTAGGCTTCATATTCTTGGCTCCAGACGGCACCATCTGTAAGGTACAGATGAAATTCAGAAGAAAAAAAGTAAAACAAGATGAAACAAAAAACCGTAAGACTAAAAAGTCTATTCCCCATCCTTCCTTTTCTCTAATTTTGCAGAAACTTGAATGAAGGTATTAGATCAAAAGACTGAGTAAAAAGCTATGGGCTTTGTTTTTAAGTCTGAAGGTCCCAGAAGCAAATGGAAGAGGAGAAGAGGAGGAAAATAAATGCAGTTCGATTCAGAAACTCAGAAAAAGACAAATGCAAAGAGGAAATTAGATTTGGTGGATTTCTGGGGTGCCTGGGTGGCTCAGTTGGTTAGGCATCCAACATTGGCTCAGGTCATGATCTCACAGTTCATGGGTTTGAGCCCTGCGTCAGGCTCTGTGCTGACAGCCCAGAGCCTGAAGCCTGCTTCAGTTTCTGTGTCTCCCTCTCTCTCTGCCCTTCCCCAGCTCACACTCTATCTTGCTCTCAAAAAAAAAAAACAAAAAAAACACCCCACAAATGTTAAAGGAATTGGTGGATTTCTACTTTAAGCACTGATAATTTGATATTCTATCAATGTAACAACTTGAGATAAAGCAACTACTCAAGAGAAAGTCAGTGGTCATGATGAAAAACAAGGGTAAAGAGGCCTCTGTAAATCAAACCATCCTTGAACAAAATTATGGCTGGACCAAAAAATAAAGAATTTGTCAAGTTAAGTGTTTTCATACTTAGCTTGGCCAAAGAAGGATACCTCACCGTAAGTATATATTTAGTCACTTCCTAGGCACTATTTTTTTTCCTATTTTACCTCAATTCAATTTAAAATGATGTAGATAATTTGCATCTGTCACTGAAAGTCAAACACTTTCTTCTTCCAGAAAAACAGGTGTTCTAAGAAATTCCTAAGTGCAAAAACAATCATCAGGCAGATTGATAGGAAAGACACCAAAATGACAGCAACCTTGTTAAGGCCTGCAGCTCTAAACATTGCATTTTGCTGATATTTTCTGATCAACATTCTCCTTCCACAGCTACTTCCATAACTACTGTGCAAGGAAAATAAAAGGAATAGAGTCCTTTCTGTTCTTTAATAGAAATCATAAATCAACGATAGCCAATAAGCAGCTATACCAACATTCAAAGACAGGGTGTTGGGTACCTGGCTGGTTCAGTCAGTGGAGTATGTGACTCCTGATCTAGGGGTTGTGAGTTCAAGCTCCACATTTGGTGTAGAGATTACTTTAAAAATAAATAAATTGGGGCACCTGGGTGGCTCAGTCAGTTAAGTGTCCAACTTTGGCTCAGGTCATGATCTCACGGTTTGTGCGTTCGAGCCCCGTATCAGGCTGTGTGCTGACAGCTAGCTCAGAGCCTGGAGCCTGTTCAAGATTCTGTATCTCCCTCTCTCTTTGACCTTCCTGTGCTCACGCTGTGTCTCTCTCTCTCTCTCTTGCTCAGAAATAAATAAAAGTTTAAAAAAATTTTTTTTTTAATGTTTTATTTATTTCTAGGAGAGAGAGAGACAGCGTGAACAGGGGAGGGTCAGAGAGAGGGAGTCACAGACTGAAAGAGGCTCCAGGCACTGAGCTGGCAGTCAGCACAGAGCCCAACGTGGGGCTCGAACCCACGAACCGTGAGATCATGACCCAAGCGAAAGTCGGACGCTTAACCGACTAAGCCACCCAGGCGCCCCTAAAAAATTGTTTAATAAAAATACAGAGCATGCTAATCAAACATTCAAATATAAAAATGTATTAATCCATGGATTCTTTGACAAGAGAAAAATAATTATACATATAGACTAAGATAGTATGAAACACAAAAATTAAAACAGCTAATCTACTTCCACTTTCTCAAAAATAAATAAACTTAAAAAGGGGGGGTGGTGCCCGGATGGCTTACTCAGTTAAGTGTCCAACTCTTGATGTCAGCTTGGGTCATGATCTCATAATCGTAAGGTGGAGCCCCACATCAGGCTCGGCACAGAGCCTGGAACCTGCTTGGGATTCTCTCTCTCAAAAATAAATTTAAAAAATTAATGATAACAGCTGATGTAATAGGGTACTACATATTACTGTGAAAGCATTAAAAGTATCATGTATTCACTGTAAAAAGTACCTTAATCGAAGTTAGCAATTATAGACTAAAATATAATTAGTTTGTATCTTAAGTTCTCTGATAGGCAGACTGGATGAGGGGCATCTGGCTGGCTCAGTCAGTAGTAAAGCATGTGACTTTTTTTATGTGTATGTATGCATGTAAGTATGTACGTATTTGGAAGGAAACAGAGCATGTGCCCAAGCCAGGCAGAGAGAGAGGAAGACAGAGAATCCCAACCAGGCTCCACTCTGTCAGTGCACAGCCTATGTGGGGCTTGAACTCATGAACTGTGAGATCATGACCTGAGCCAAAATCAAGAACCAGACATTTAACCTGGTGAGCCACCCAGGCATCCTGAGCATGTGACTCTTGATCTCAGGGTCATGAGTTCAAGTCCCACATTGGACATGGAGCCTACTTAAAATAATAATAATATATTTAAAAACTTTTAAATAGGAGTGCCTGGGTGGCTCAGTTGGTTAAGCATCTGACTTCGGCTCAGGTCACGATCTCACAGTTCGTGGGCTGGAGCCCAGCATCGGGGTCTGTGCTGACAGCTAACTCAGAGCCTGGAGTCTGCTTCAGATTCTGTGTCTCCCTCTCTCTCTGACCCACCCCTGCTCATGCTGTCTCTAGCTCTCCCTCTCAAAAATAAACAAAACGTTAAAAATAAAAAATAAAACCTTTTTAATGTATTATAAATAAAACAAAATAAAAATATTTGAAAACCTAAAGAAATTCAAGCCTCAGCTACAAAATAAATAATTTGTTTCTTTGAAAACTAAAAACAGAAAATAAAATTATTACTAGTTTCGATTCCAGGTCAATTCTATCATTGGTGTTTAATCAAAAGGCAACCTAACATTGGCAGAAAACAGTGACTTTATAAAATAAACACTATTTTCCTTAAGGAATTAAAGGAAGATAATGCATCTAAGTATATCTATCCTATCCAACTCAAATTCCCAGAGCCCTCATCAAATGATATTTAAGGATAAGGAAAAGATCCGTTTATAGACTCAAAGCAAAATTTCTTGGGAATAACCGACTATTCAATAGCCTCAAACTGGGCCTCACTTAATTCTAGGCTGAAAATTCCTTATTGTACACACCCACCCTCCAATCCTTGCTTGGTTACATTCCTTCTTAGTATGAAACATTACTGGTTAGTTAATGTGACTTATAATTTCCGAACTCCAAAACATCAATAATTCATGACAACTTTTAAATAGGCTGCTTTGTTATACTTTCTAGAGAAAATAGGATTAACTCAGTGTACCTGATTTCTCTAGAATTTCTCCAAACCACAAGAAAGATACTTATGTGAAATGAAGTTTTACTCTATCCATTTTTAATTCAAAATGAAAGTAAAAGCAGAACTTCTAAGTGCTGAATATTTTTGAAAATTTTGCCATAGATGAATGGAATTCTCAAAAGATGTATGTTTCAGGCACTATGAATTTTGGAGACTATCTGAGGATTATAGGTAGATATAGGTTTAGAGATTTATATGTTATTATATAGTTATATATTATAGGTTATAGATTTATAACATAGATTATAAGTCTTTTAGCTCCCTTTACATGATACCATATAATTTTCCTATCCATGAAATTGGCCCTGATTACTGATTGGTCATTGTAACTAAATCTCAGTGTTTCCTAAAAAGTTCATATAAATCAGTATTTTTCTATTCATTTACTTTATAACCTTAGAGACAGTAGACAGCAGAAGGACAAGGACAGGCTGTGGAGTCAGACACACCCAAGTTCAAATCCTGGCTCTACTTTGATCAAGCTGTATAGCCACATGTCAGTTATTAATTCTACCTAAATCTCAGATCCTTCTTAAGCAAAATGAGAATAAATCCCTCTCCTACTGAGTTGTGGGCATTATACTCAATACTGTATGTAAAGTCTTTAGCTTAATGACTTGCTTATAGCAAATCATCAAATGCTTCTGTTTCTGCCCCTTGAGGCTGAGTGGCCTCACTTAAGTGTTCTTTGTCACACTCCCTCAACTGTACCCACCTTTTAACTATATATTATCTGTAAACACAAAAGGAAACAGGGAGCTACTTGATGAAACTCTTTTAAAATAATAAATATGGCATTCTTCTTCTAACTTTCTACTACCTCATCTTACATTCTTTGAACAAAGTAGTATTAATTAACCCCACTAGCTGAATGTAGAGATCACTTTACGATCACTCTTGATCACATTTAAACTAATGACCTAAGACATCTATATTCCCTTACCATAAATATTGCCATAGTGAATAGTGAACATTGGTATCCAAAACAGGAGTATATTTTAATTAAGAGCAATAATTCCTTTTAAGTCTTTCAAAGCTATGATCAGGCTGGAGCGCCTGGGTGGCTCAGTCAGTTCAAGCATTTGACTTCAGCTCAGGTCATGATCTCACAGCTTGTGGGTTCAAGCCCTGTGTCAAGCTCTGTGCTGACAGCTCAGAGCCTGGAGCCTGCTTCAGATTCTGTGTCTCCCTCTCTCTCTGCCCCTCCCCACTTGTGCTTGTCTGTCTGTCTCTCTCTCCAAAAAAAATTAATAAGAAGAAACAAACAAAAAATGTAAAGCTATGATTGGGCTACATGAGCAACAGCTTGTAAAGGTTTAGTAACAACACAAGAATCTGTTGAAGAGATTTTATCTGCCATTAACTGAGATGAGGAGAGGGGATGTCTTTGTCCCCTATGACTAGACTTCACCATATTCTGTACAGGAAAAATCCAATGATTCTGCTGCTTCTAGAGCTGGCTATTTCCTCTGCTTAGACCAACTCTGAACAAGTATATATCAGAAAAAAACATTAGGATGAACTTAGACAAATAGATTTAAGCAGTAAAACATAGATTTCAGAGTCAAACAGATGTGGGCTCAATCCTAACTTTGTCATTTCCTAGTTGAGTAGCCTTGGGCACTTTCTTAACAGCTTTCAAATCCATAATTTGAAAATAAAACTTATGGCTGTTTTAAGGATTACAGGAGAATAATATATATTAGGTAGATAACAATGTCTGGTATAAACACTTGCTTCTCCATCATGACTGATGGGCATACCACAACCCCCTCCCTAATGACCTGAAATAGTGACAATCCCTTCCAGTAAAGGCTAAATATCAGACCTGGGCCTTTCCCAACAGTGTCTCAAAGGGATTAATTTGGGAAACTACACATCATATTCTCCTTGTGACAATTCTTAATGCGCATTAGGATATTAAAAGCTCAGAAAATTCTTACAGTAAAAAAGTCCATTTGATTTCATTTAACTTGGTGTTTTCTAAATTTATCTGACCCTTTGTTTTTCATGGTAATGACTCCACTTTGCATCTTGAAAAACGCTACTCCAGCAAACAAGCCTATGAAGATTGCTAAGAGGGAATGGAAGGGGAGAGAATATAGGAAAAGATATCAAAATAAACTACAATACCTCATCCTTTTTCAGGTTACAAAAAAATTTCCAAAAACCCTTAAAGAGTATGCTTTCTGCCCCCAAATGTGTTGTGAAGGCCCATAAAATGGCCATTCTTAGCCTTTTTCATCTCATTAATGCTTCACACTCTTAAAAATTACTGAAGATGGAGAAATGGGAATTACAAAGAAGCACAGGAAACTTCTGTGGGTGATGGATATGCTCATTTTCCTGACTGAAGAGACACTTTGTACAATGGTTAAATTTTATGCATCATCTTGGCAAGGCTATGGTACCTAGTTTCTTTGGTGAAACACCAGTCTAGATGATACTATGAAAGTATTTTGCAGATATGATTAATATCTATAATTGGTTGACTTTACTCTTAATAACATGGGGGGAGGGTTGCTCCATCAAATCAGCTGAAGTCTTTAAGAGCAGAAACAGACTGCCTAGAGAAAAAGGAATTCTGCCTTAAGACACTAACAGAAATCCTGCCTGAGTTTCCTAAGAAATCTTGCCAACTGACCCTACAAATTTCAAAGTCCAGACCACGACACCACTCCTGCCTGAGTTTCCAGCATCCTGGACTGCCCTCCACACTTCAGACTGACCAGTAAAACATAGGTCAAATTTATTTTGGTGTTGTTATTATGATCTGGGGGGAGCACCTGAGTGGCTCAGTCAGTTAAGCTTCTGACTTCAGCTCACAGCATGATCTTGGTAGTCTGCGAGTTCGAGCCCCACATCAGGCTGTCTGCCTATCAGCACAAAGCCTCCTTCAGATCATCTGTCCCCCTCTTTTTTTTCCCCTCCCCTGCTCATACTCTGAAAAATAAACAAACATCCTGGCACCTGGGTGGCTTAGTTGGTTAAGCATCTGACTTCAGCTTAGGTCATGATCTCACGGTTCTTGGGTTTGAGCCCCGTGTCAGGCTCTATGCTGATAGCCAGCTCGGAGCTGGAGCCTGCTTCAGATTCTGTGTCTCCCTCTCTCTCTGACCCTCCGCTGTTCATGCTCTCTCTCTCTCTCTCTCGCTCTCTCTCTCTCAGAAATAAATAAAACATAAATTTTAAAAAAAAAAAAAAAAAAAGGGCGCCTGGGTGGCTTAGTCGGTTAAGCGTCCGACTTTCGCTTAGGTCATGATCTCGTGGTTTGTGGGTTCGAGCCCCGCGTCGGGCTCTGTGCTGACTGCCAGCTCGGAGCCTGGAGCCTGTTTCAGTCTGTGACTCCCTCTCTCTCTGACCCTCCCCTACTCACGCTGTCTCTCTCTCTCTCTCCTAGAAATAAATAAAAAAACATTTAAAAAAAAAAAACATAAAATTTTTTAAAATAAATAAACATCAAAAAAAAACCCTTTCAAAAATTATTTTTTTTATTTGGGAAGAGAGAGAGCACAAATGGAGAGGGCAGAGGGAAAAAGAGAGAATCTTAAGCAAGCTCCATACTCAGTGTAGAGCCTGACATGAGGCCCAATCCCATAACCCTGGGATCATGACCTGAGCCGAAATCAAGAGTCTGAGCCACCCAAGCACCCTGTCAAATTCATTGAACTGTATATTTTGCATATGTGTAGTTTATTGTATGTTAATTATATCTCAAAAATTACTGAGAATCTCAAAGGGCTTTTATTATGTGGTTCTTCCTATTGATATCTACTGAATTATAAAATAGCAGAGAAAGGGCGCCTGGGTGGCTCAGTTAAGGATCTGACTTCAGTTCAGGTCATGATCTCACAGTTCATCGGTTCGAGCCCCACATCAGGCTTTGTGCTGACGGCTTGGAGCCTGGAGCCTGCTTTGGATTTTGTCTCCCTTTCTCTGCCCCTCCCCTGTTGCACTCTTTCTCTCTTGAAAAGAATATTTTAAAAAAGAATAAAAAAGAAAATAGCAGAGAAATTCTTAAAATATTTAATACATGTGGGGCGCCTGGGTGGCTCAGTCAGTTGAATGCCTGACTTCAGCTCAGGTCATGATCTGGCTGGCTGTTCGTGAGTTCGAGTCCTAAGTCAAGCTCTGTGCTGACAGCTTAGAGCCTGGAGCCTGCCTCAGATTCTGTGTTTCCCTCTCTCTCTGCTCCTCCCCCACTCATGTTCTCTCCCTCTCTCTCAAAAATAAACATTAAAAAAAAATTTATACATTTAATACATGCAATATATTATATTTTTATTTATGTATACACTTTTTATTTTGAAAGTAAAAGCTATATTTTCTAAGAAAAAATGGTGAGAAGAGTGGTAGTTTCAAATCTTTTTGGAAATCTCTTGAATATCTGGCTTAAATGAAGACAACTGGATTTTCACATCTGCATTCAATATGTTGTCATATGCTGCTTGACTAAAGTATACAAAGACAATCTGGCCTCCATAAGATACATAGTTGGAACATGGAGGAGTACTTTAATAGCCCTTCAGGCTCATTCTTCTTTGATAACACACCAACATTTGACAAGGTGTAGTTTCTTAAAACTCAGTGGCAATGTTGAATCTGCAACTACATCAACAAACTTTCAAATACTGTTTCATTAAAATCTATTGATCAATTTTTTTTTTAATATTTTTATTTATTTCCAGGAGAGAGAGAGACAGCGTGAGCAGGGGAGGGTCAGAGAGAGAGGGAGACACAGACTCTGAAACAGGCTCCAGACTCTGAGCTGTCAGTCAGCACAGAGCCTGACGCGGGGCTCGAACCCACGAACCGCGAGATCATGACCTAAGAGAAAGTCGGACGCTTAACCGACTAAGCCACCCAGGCACCCCGACTACTGATCAATTTTGAATTCTGAATGGACCTTTTACCTATATATTCTCATATCACACATTGGTCTTCGGAAAATATTGATCTTAGGCAGATCTCCAAATACAGACATATTATATAATATTTTTAAAATCGTATTAATATCAGCAATAATCTAATCAGAAAGTCTAAATATTGGGAAATTTCAACTCATGGTAAGACACTTTCCAGAATTCTTTTACTTGGAAGTTCAAATTTTATCATCACCAACAAATACCGTCAGTTGTTTTTCTTTTTTTCTTAAAGTGACAGGCTTGCCTCATCCACTTTCAAAGAAATGTCTGCCAAGTACCCAAATCTGAATAACCATAATTTTTCTGTCAATTATTCTTTCAAAAATAAAAAATGATTTTCCTGGTTTGTGGTTGCCATAAGTGGTGGGGGGGGGGTTGTGGAGAGGGGGAGTAGGTGGGCAAAATGTATGAAAATGGTCAAAAGTTACAAACTTCCAGTTATAAAATAAATAAGTCATTGAGATATAATGTACAGGATAGTGACTCTAGTTAACAATACCGTATTGTATATATGAAAGTTGCTAAGAGTAGATTTTAAAAGTTCTCATCACAAGAAAATAAACTGTAATGTGAGTGGTGATGTACGTTAACTAGAGGACTGTGATCACTTCACAGTACTAACAAACATGGAATCAAGTACAGCTGAAACTAACACTATATATCACTATATTGCAAAAAAAAATATTTGAGGAGCACCTGGGTGGCTCAGTTGGTTAAGAATCCAACTTCAGCCCAGGACATGATCTCGTTCGTTGTTTACGGGTTTAAGCCCCACATCGGGCTCTGGGCTGACAGAGCCTGCTTTGGATTCTGTATCTCCCTCTCTCTCTGTCCCTCCCCTGCTTGCACCATCTCTCTCTCAAAAATAAACAAAAAAAATAAAAATATTTTGAATGAGAGCACAAAACTTAAAATTAAAAAAAATTAAAGTGTTTTCTATATAAAAAAGTGGCTAGTTTGTCTCACAAATATTTGTCTCAAAACCGCCATCCTAATTCAGTATGCAGCAGGAGTGCTGTTTTGTCACACAATATTCAAAAGAAAAAGACATGCACTTCAATGTCAAAATTGGCTAAAAACAATACTCTTTGTTGCATTTCCTGTAGTAAGACTTTTTTGTTGTTGTTGCGACCACACAGTAGAGAAGATTGCAATGACCACTAGCATGGTTTGATGCCATTTCCCTGTTTTGATCCTAGAGATCCCCTTCAAGAGTCTCAGGGACCCCCACAGAGTAAACCCTGAGCAGCTTCTCTAAATACAATTAGACGTCGAAAAGGATAGTAGTAGCTCCACATTTGTGTAAGGTGGAATAACCTTAAATGGAAATGGGGAGCAGAGGAACTTGCCTCAAAGCTGCATTTGCATGGCAAGTTCATCTTTACTTACGCTTATTAGAAGGGATAAATGTATAGGTAATTGAACATCAATCTCTGAAATTTACATATTATTCTCATTAACCTGGACAGTCTACATACGATGGACTCATCATTAAGTGGTGTCATAACCAAATTTCTAAGTTACTTTCTAAAAACTAAATGTAGGGGCATCTGAGTGGCTCAGTCGGTTGAAAGGTTGACTTCACCTCAGGTCATGATCTAACAGTTCGTAGGTTCAAGCCCCGTATTGGGCTCTGTGCTGACAGCTAGTTCAGAGCCTGGAACCTGTTTTGGATTCTGTGTCTCCCTCTCTCTCTGACCCTCCCCTGCTCACGCTGTCTCTCTCTTTCTCAGAAATAAATAAAACATTTAAACATTTTTTAATAAATAAATAAAAAATAAATGTAATGTTTAACATTTTCTTCAATGTAAAACTAAGCAGAAATCATTCATATGTTTTAAAATGGCCCACTTTCAGGGGCACCTGGTTGGCTCAGTCAGTGGAGCACATGATTCTTATCTCAGGGTTGTGAGTTCAAGGCTCATATTGGGCAAGGAAGCTACTTTAAAAAAAAAAAAAAAAGGCTTACTTTCAGTTTAAATAATAAAGTGTAGTCATTTGACTTATGATGCTAGAAAACTTCAAGTAAAATTTACCACGTAGAATATTTGGACAAATGTTTATAATCACCATACCTTCTGAGTTTACCATTTAGGCCCTTGAAAGATATACTGGGAGATAATGTAGATATTCAACATATAGTACCTATTAACAATTCTTCAACAAAAATACCATTCTCTGATGGAATCAAGAAGACTGTCAACCACAGACACCCTCCCCCGCCCCCCCCCCAAACACACACAAAAGTTGCTGTAGGAACTGTTTAAAATAAAGCCAAGTGAGCGTGTGTTCACATTTATGCGTGGGGGGGAGGGGGGGACATTTTTAGCAATACTTAATTTCTATTTATGAAATCATATGTCCTAGTAACCCATGTTATAAAATCACATTTCAAACCATACATTTTAAGCTGTATGACTCCAAAATGAAAATAAAGAAGTCAACTTACTCGATCTGCTAATCCTCCAGGAACTATCGTCCTCACAACCACACCACTTGATTTTCCTCCAACTATTCCAAAACCTAATCCAGAGCCATCATTAACGAGCTCAACATCTTCAATATGGCCCCAATGAACCTACAAATTAATGGCAAATAAGAGCCACATGGTTAGTGAGACATAGATTCTTAGCTTCCCAATAATTACTGAAGTAACAGATATACCACAAATTGGACATTCATACAAGTAATTAAGGCAATTTTCTAAATGTTAGAAGATATATAAAGATGATCACATGGTCCCTGCCCTTGAGAATCTTATAATCCAGCAGAGAGATCATCTGAAACACAAATAATTAAAATGAAGCACAATATTGAATCGAACAGGATAGAGACACGTAGCTGTAAGAGGACAGAGACATGCTGTCTCATTCTCTAGTCTATTCACAATATCTAGAACAATGCCCAGCACACAGGAGGAATCAAGAAGTATGTGTTTACCTGAACTGAAAGAGAACCTCAAAATATTATAAAGAACGACAGAGGGAAGGTGGGAGAGGCAGTGATAGGAGGTCAAATCCAATGAAGAATTCAAGAAACCTTCGAGGAAAAGGTAGTATTTTAATTGCACTACAGAGAAAAAACACATTCAAGCAAAAGGGAAACGTAAGAGCAAAGATGGGCCAGGTAACAGAATGAGTCAAAAGACTGGATTTGGGGAATCTGGGGCTCAGTTGGCTGGGCAGCTGACTCTTGATTTCAGCTCAGGTGATGATCTTACAGTTCCTGGAGACTGAGCCTTGCACTGGGTTCTGAACTGACAGCACAGAGCCTGCTTGGGATTCTCTGTCTCTCCCTCTCTTTCTGCCCCTCCCCCAGCTCATGCTGTAACTCAAAATAAAATAAAACATTAAAAAAAAGATTGGATTTACTTCACTGGATTAGCAGAAGGAATAACTGAAGGTTTTAGAAAGGGGAGAACAAGAACAAAGCAGTGGTTTAGTAAGATAAATCAGGCAGCAATGTGAAGGATGAAATGCTGAGAAGGACATATACTAAAAAGATTAATTAAGCAGACTCTTATAATGGAAAGGAAACGTAGTCCCCACTGAAGATATTAGCAATAGGACTGAACAAATCAGACTGAGAGACATAAGCATTTTTCCGCCACATAAGCAGGCTTCCATCAGAAATGTGCATTAAATTCACATAATCTAACTGCAGAACAAAATACTCCAACTCAAACTCATTAGGATACACTTATTGTTTTTACTATTACACTAAGTTGGAAAGTTACTGTGCAATGTTAAAATAACCAGGAATAGTGGGATATTTAATAAATTCCTGTCTGGAACAATATCTAGTATCTGGAGAGGAACAAAATTTTTTAAAATACACCTGAATTAATGATCACAGCTAATACTCATAGAGTGTAAATTCTGCACCAAGAACTGTGCTTAGCTCTTCACATACCTTCTCATTTAATCTGCACATTTAATCTCTGTAAGTAGACACTGTTATTAGTTCCAAGTAAAAGAAGAAACTGAGGGGTGGGGGAGTCAAAGAACCTGCCTGATAGGACAGAGCTAGAAAGTAGAAGAACAGGACTTGAACCCACCTTAGCCCGGTTCCAGAGCCCTGGTTCTTACCCAATACGCAAAACATTTTCCTGCTTTATTCATTCTATTTATTATGTAAATTGTGCTGTATTAATATCACTGATTGCAACAGGGAAAATGTCTACACATTAATTTGTGTTGTGACCTTGTACTGTACCCAGATGGTCTATTTTTTCTTTTGTCCCAGTGAATGGAAATTAATCAGCTAGCACTTAGTGTTATAAGAAAATAAGATTTATTAGCTTGCATTCTGAAGATGGAGGCCAAAATCTGTAAAATATTATAAACTGAGTTTAAAGATTCCCAAAAGAGACTTAGGCTTTTATTCTTTTAAATTGCTCAGTAGACACGCTTACATGAAAAGGAAAACTGTGATTTTACAGTATCAATAATCCAGTCATAAACACCCAATGTTAATTTACCAAAATTATTTTCAATATTTTAGAAATAAAATAACTAAATATTACTTAAGATACTTATGAGTAAATCTCTGATCTGTAAATAAAATTATCTGCAAATAAAATCTCTAATAAGCTGATCTCTAATCAGCTTAATTAAGGAACTCCTTACATCACCAAGGAACACAAGACTCTTTCCATTACCAAATAAGTTAAACATAATACTACAATTCATCCTCTATGTTAAATGATAATCTTAAATAAGGAGAACCATAGGATACTGAAAAAACAGTATCTTGTTTAATATGCTAATGTTATATTTAGATATGATCTTTCTTAAAGTATGACAAGTGAAATGACACCTTCTAAATGTCTTTATAGTTATTAAAATCAGTGGCATAATTCAAATTAAGTTCTTTTTCCAAGCTTGCAACTCACTGTTTCAGGCAGAGTTGTATCAGTTAGACTGGTAGGAGTACTGCTCTTCGTGTGGCCTGGCTCCCTGGCCACGACCAGACGCAGGGATCCAGTGGTTTGTTGCAATAACGCAATTGCTTGCTGATGGGAAACGTTCTGATCCAGTGGTGTGTGATTAATAGCCAGTATTTGGTCATTTTCCCTTAATCTTTGATCCCTTAATATAATAAGAAAATCTTGTAAGTAATAATATAATAGCATCATTAAAAAAATCTATCCGAGTGAAGCAGTTTATTTCTTGCACTTAGTACATTTACTCAAATAATTATATAACAGAGCTCTTCAGTGTTTTCCATCAAAGCACTTATTAGCTAATTAACTGATTAAGTGGTGCATCCCTGAACATGTGTGCATGCACATGTATTGAACCGTGCATGTGTACACACACACACACACACTTTAAAAACCATTTGGGGGGGGCACCTGGTTGGCTCGATTGGTAGAGCGTGCGACTCTTGACGTCAGAATCCTTAGTTCAAGCCCCACTTTGAGCGTGGAGCTAAATAAATAGACAAATAAATAAATAAAACCATTTGGCTAGAAAAATAAGCAAACGCAATGTATGGGGCCCCACTGCCAAGGCTTTTGCAAATAAAACACTGCCCCCATTATTGCATGAACTGCATCTTCCTGAACCCCTTCCAATCTGACTTCAACATATATCACACTGGGGCAACTATATCCTCAAATTCCCCAATAACTTCTTCTTGAGCAGAGTCATCCTATCTCCATCGTCCCTTGCTTCTCCAACACTTGTCAATAATTAGGCCCAACTCAGGGCACCTGGGTGGCTCAGTCACTTAAGCATCTGACTTTGGCTCAGGTCATGATCTCACAGTTCGTGGGTTCAAGCCCCACGTCAGGTTCTGTCCTGACAGCCAGCTCAGAGCCTGAAGCCTGTCTTCAGATTCTGTATCTCTCTCTCTCTCTCTCTCTCTCTCTCTGACCCTCCCCTGCTCGTGCTGTCTCTCTCAGACTCTCAAAAATAAAAAACCATAAAATAAAATTTTAAAAATAAAAAAAATAATTAGGCCCAACTCTCCTTGACAATCAGCAGACATGACTTTTAAATCTCTTATCTAAGCTCTTTTCTCCATCCCAATCACCAACTGCCCAACTGCTAATCAAGGTTTAAAAGAAAAAAAGAGCTATTTTTAAAAGATTTTACCAAAATCTTAAGAAAGAACACCCCTATTATAGTTAATATTTACTGAGCACTTCTCATGAACCAGGTACTGCACAAGATGCTTCACAGGCATTATCTCATTTACTCCTCACAATCACCTCTTAAAAGTACTCAGTCAGAATTTTCGAACTTGAGCTCTAGGACACAGTGTAAAACTTGGTTTGTATTCAAAGGCCCGTACGTTTGGTTCCCAAGCACTTCTTCCAACTTGGCTTCCTTCCTACATAAACCCCTTTTCCAACTACTCTGACCTATTCTTTCCCACTCAAACACGCCTGGCATTTCCCACTCTTATGTAGATGGTTTCCTGCATCTTTAATGTCCTCTGACTCTACTTGGCCAAATTCAATCCACCTTCCATGATCCAGCTGTCTGTCTCTCTCTTTCCCACCCTCCCCAGCACTTACCTCATTATCACAATGCTCTAAACCACTCATTTATCACTCATTGAGTATTCATTTATATTAAATATGTTGTAGACAGAGCTAGGTAAATCCTATAAAATTCTAAGTTTTCTGAGGACAGACACTTATGCTTTAGAGTCTCCTGTGAAACTATCAAATCATAGGAGCGTGCAATTCTTGGTCTCAGGGTTGTGAGTTCCAGCCCCATGTTGGGTATAGAGATTACTAAATAAATAAAAACTTAAAAAAAAAAGAAACTAGCAAGTTAGATATCGAAATATCTATTTTTGATGTCAAAATTGTGGATGGCTCTCACAATAAATCAGGTACCGTTAAAATGTTGCTTACAGAGGGGTGCCTGGGTGGTTCAGTTGGTTAAGCATCTTACTCTTGGTTTTGGCTCAGGTAATGATCTCACGGTTCGTGAGTTTGAGCCCCAAGTCAGGTTCTGCACTGACAGCACAGAGCCTATTTGGCACTCTCTGTCACTCTCCCAATCTCTCTCAGAATAAATAAACTTTAAAAAAAAAAAAAAAGGTTGCTTATATATTCTTTTATTAATATTAGGAAAGGCTTGTGTTAAGAGATAAAAATAAGATAAAAAATTGTATATTCTCCGTGACCCTGTCTTTATAAAAAGAAAACATTCTAAGGTATTTCCTAGTTGTCTCAGGGTCATCAAAGTCCTAGATGTTGGGGGACGGGGGGGGAAGAGTATTATATATTCTGTAATTTTCTATTTTATACATGTACTACTTTCATAACTTTGAAATACATATTTTGTAAATTGACAATGTGGCTTGTGAACCTTTCCTGAGTCCTAAAGAAATGTTTTTAAAATGTGACCACTATAGGATGATACCAGAAATCACTTCCATTTTCCCATCTCCAATGCTCTTCTTTCTCTGACTTCTTCACTTAAATTCCTATTCGCAGTTTGTTCATTAAAGAAAATTTCTTAATTAATCTCATATGATTGAGATACTCTTGAATCTTTTCAACCCTGATGTAACTCATTTTGTGTAAGTTCTTTACTATCAAATCTTCTGTTTTCTGGAAATCAACTTATTTTAATCTGCCTTCCCCCCTACCCAATAGACTGCCAAGATACTGCATTCCTTTCCAGTTAGTATCTGCTCAGAAAATATAAACTCAATCCCAGGTAAACAAGTTGTAGAGAAGAGAAATCTGGAAAATATGATTCTGATGCATTCTAAAGTTGAATAGAATTAATTTTCCTGCAACTATACTTTAACTCCCCCATACACTTGTATATATTGAATTCATATTTTTCATTTAAGGGGAGACCAATTCTTTTCTTTTTTTTTTTTTAAAGGGAGACCAATTCTTGTCTCTCCATTGCAACATTTGAAAATAATGGACTCCCATTACTTTGAGAGCCAAAATAGCACAGTAAGGTCTTAGGTAAGATCCTAAAATAGCACAGTTCTATGTGGAAAGTCCTGAGGAGAAAGGAAGAATTGATCGTGAAGACCATTTCACATGATCTAAAAGGTCATGAATAACTGACCTCCACCTCTCTCCAGTCCCTTCTCATACTGTCTTGCACTAAATTCCTACAGCCTCACTCCAAGGATAGGAGCTGTGTTCCATCTCTTCATAGGACTGCTGTCAAGATAGTCTCTTTGTTCTTCTAACACCTTCTCCTCTTTGCAGACCCCACTGTCTCAAGTTTCCCTTCGAGCACTGTTGTCTCTGGGAAGTCACCTGACCACTTAGTCTTGGTCAAGCTTCTTTGCATGCTGACACATCAAATTCCTCTTCTTGGAAATGCTCACCTCAATTTGTAATTACAGACTTCGCACAGAGTAACTCAGACATAGATCGACCACAAAAAGTTTACACAACATTGAAGATACACTAAAAACAGTGAATTGTACACTTTAGAACAGTGACATTTATATGAATTATATCCTAATAATAATTAGTTTTAAAAAATTAAAAAGAAAAGTTGGGCCAATCAAAGTTAAATAGGCTTTTTGCCCAGGACTTCAAAGCCTACAGTAAACTAATGGTGAGTGACCCAAAGCCCAGGTTCACCTGGGATGCTCTAGGTTTGTCCAAATAGTCCTACTCTATACCTGCTGGCTCAGTGTCACTAACAGCACACGCTCTCAGTCCCAAAAGTATCCCAACATGGACAATACATTATATGGTTACCCTAACTATGTATACCCAATCTCCAAGAACAGGATAGGATTTCTCAAATATATCTATCCACTGCTAAGGTTCCTCAGCACATACTTGAGGAAATGCGGCATGAAATGGCAGAAGAAAAGCTGCAAAGTCATGGAAATTCATTATTTCTGAACTTTCAGTTAGGGATACTAGAACTCATACCCCACGAATATAGAATGTGAATTCAAAAATTTATTATTGGCTGAGAGTATTTTTTATAGTAGTACCAGCACTGCTGCCATTATTCTAACAGGCAGTAGAACTGTAATGAATAGCACTGTACTTGTTAACAAGTGTACAGTTTAACAAGTGTGCTTGTTAAATGAATAACAAAAGACATGAATCATATAGAGACAAAATCTAAGGCTGGCACATGCTTCTTAGAAATAATTTAAAAAATAGCACAAGTACAATAGGGGGAAATCACACAGATTTGAGGAGGCTTTTAATTGATGAGAGAAATAATCAAGTGTGATATGACCAGCAAAACAGTTGTTATAATCTTAGGATGCAAATTTCAGTATTTCCACTTACTGATCAGACATAGCTAAAATACCATATTCAACTTGGGAGAGTACCGTGGAATAGAAAGAGCACTAGCTTTGCAGTCAGACTGTCTCGGAGTCCTTCACAGCTCATGGGTCCAGCGCCAAAAGCTCTGTGACTGCAGGTAAAGCACTGAACCTCTCTGAAACCCAGCTTTCTCATTCATAAAACAGGGTGATGATACTACTAGCTGGATCGCTGCCACAAGTACACGGGAGAGTATCTACAAAAGGCTTGACGAATGCATAGGAAGGGAGCAAGTGTTAGATGCTACCATTAGCTGTTTTTATTACTAGTTTCTTATTCATTTTATAATAAGGTTTTCAGAATTATCAGGAAAAAAATGAGCAAAATGCAAAGGGAATGCCCTCCTCACCTGTCTGCTATACTTCCTGGCTGCACTTCTTTCACAAAGATATCAACTTCTCCTAGATTTTGATTTCGCAGGGCCACCACACTGAATCCCAGACCTCCAGTTGAAGGCCGTTCTATATCGATATATTCGATTTGCTGGCCCTAATGAGGGGGGATTAAAAAAAAAAAAACAAAAAAAAAACGGAAAAGTCAATGAAGTATATTTAACCACCATACCCTTTCCAAAGAACTGAAACTGCTATTTTTGTGAAGAACACAAAAAACAGCTTCTCCTAAGTCATCTCTGTCCAAAAAATCTCAGAATTTCAGCAATAAATTATTTCTGGAAATGCTCTCACTTGGTTATTTTCAGTAGAGCACGAGAGGGAATGTGCCGTGTGCTGCAACCTCAGGGGATTGGAGAGGTATTTTCACACTTCATTCACATTATGAGATGAAGCCCAAGCTGGATGAAAATTCCTGAGAAAAACATCTTTTTCCACAGTAAATTCTAGATTACTTTTTTACACCGATTTCTCTAAATTCTTTCCATGCAAAATACATTTTTAAGTGAGGAAAGCAAAATAGATATCAAGAATATGGTAGCGTGTTCAGCCTAAGTTAGAACTGGATGCATTTTTTTAGGGTCTTATTTTTAATTTTATTGTGATGAATTAATATTCTATTTTATTAGGTTCATTTAAAATATTATGGAAAGGCCACCATTCAAAAGGGTTCAACCTGTAACAAACACATGTTTTATTGCTTTAGTTAATAACTGCATTTATGACATGAGAACTTCATAAATGTAATCACATAACAAAAACCATTAAATTGGGGCATCTGGGTGGCTCAGTCAGTTGAGTGTCCAACTTCGGCTCAGGTCATGATCTCACGGTTCATGAGTTTAAGCCCCACTTCAGGCTCTATGTTGACAGCTCAGAGCCTGAAGCCTGCTTCAGATTCTGTGTATCCCTCTCTCTGCCCCTCCCCTGCTTGTGCGTTCTAAGAATCAACATTTTTTAAAAAGTTTTTAAATTATTAGTCAAATTAACAGGATAGAACTACAAAGTCAAAAAAGTAATTAGGTATAGAACATTATTTATCACACCTTAAACAGATTCTATTTAACTTTAAAACTCATGTTTCGTTTTTTTAAAGACATTTACTAGAAGGTGAGGTGAACATTAACACATCCAAAATTTCAACTATTTAATTTTTAATAGTACTAGGGATAAAAATGAATGATTCTTTCAAATGTTTCCCTAGATTTTCCAAATTATATTAGCTCTAACTCTCATCAATTCTGTTTTCATAAAAAATTAAAAATAGCTTCAAAAGAGCTTCATCACTTCTGGTAGACATCAATTTTCCTCCTGTGATTAAAATCATAAGAATCCTTTTCTTTTCAAGTGCAGAGATGTGTCAAATTGAATTGTCTAAAAACTTACCATACTCAGATATTTTCTTTATATAATTTTAAGTCAATAAATGTCTAACACTATAAAATATCCTAACCGTATAAAAATGCAAGCAAACCACACACACAATAACAAATTTTAAGGCAAAGAGTTTTTGTGTTTCTTTTTAAAGAGTACTGTTTTCTTTTTTAACCTGTAACAGAAAAATATAGCTACATAGTCTTATGACAAGATATAACTTTACCTGAGCCATCTGCTGAATGACAGAGTGAAAGTCTTCATTTCCCAGAGTAGGAGTCCAAGGAAACAACCCAGAAACAGTCAAGTTACTAGAGGGTCTTTGAGCATTACCATTAGTAATGGCACCATCTGTAAATACTAATAAACCTTTCCTAGAAAATTCAAAGTTGGCTGAACACTCTGAAGGTATGTGGCTGAGCTGTTGGAGAGAAAACAAAGGAGAATCACCCACAGACACCTACATAAAAGAATTCTTTCTATGTATTAAATATTCTGTTTTGCCCATTACATGTATAAATTGCATATTAAATATTTACACAAGAAAAAATAAGACAGAGATGCAAGCATCTGTGTGTAAGGCTATAATGTTTTTACTTAGTATTGCACAGAATATTTAATAGCTTAAAATATGCTGCTTCCCCTCTTCTACTATCACCTCAAGTTAACAGCATGTACAACATTGCTCATTACACGTCACAGACAGATACAACCAGTCAGATAAACATGTAAGACACTGAGCCCTTTTGCATTTCCATGAAGAAGGCCACAAAAGATCCACAAAAATCAAAACAAAAATAACAATAACAGTACTTAGTGAATGATTTCTATGAGCAAAGTACTATACCAAACTCTTAGATATTATCTCATTTAATCCTTACAAGAACCCTAAAAGGTATTATTCCATTTTGTTAACACAAGTACTGACTCACAGGTTAAGGATTAGCAGCAAATGAGTACCATTTATACTTAAACATTATAGGGAAAAAAGGTGGGAAGGGAGAGAAACCTATAATTATGATGAATAAGAAAATAGAATTTTTAAAATATCATCGGCTGAAGAATGCCTGGATCGTTCGGTTGGTTAAGTATCCAACTTCAGTTCAGGTCATGATCTCACCGTTCATGGGTTCAAGCCCTGCTTTGGGCTCTGTGCTGATAGCTCAGAGCTTGGAGCCTGCTTCAGATTCTGTGTGTGTGTGTCTCTCTCTCTCTGCCATACTCTGTGTGTGTGTACGTCTCTCTCAAAAATAAAACATTAAAAAAATTAAGAAATAAAATAAAAGCTCATTGGCTGAGGGGCGCCTGGTGGCTCAGTTAGTTGAGTGTCTAACTCTTAATTTAGGTTTATGTCATGATCTCAGTTTTTGAGGTCAAGCCCCGTGTCAGGCTCTGCACTGACGGACAGCTTGGGACCTTCTTGGGATTCTCTCTCTCTCCCTCCTTCTGCCCCTCCCCACTGTGTACACACTCTCGCTCTTTCAAAATAAATAAATTAAATATATCTATATATATCTATATATGTATACCACCAGTTGATATGAGTGCCAACACAGTTGAATAAAGATAACATCAAGAACGAATGTCAACAGGACCACATGAGGAAAACAAAAATCAACACTCACAAAAACTCTATGAAAACACTCAAAAAACAAAAATTCAAATTTCACAGTCGAATAGATAAAATGATTATACATATAACAACTGCAACTATATAAATACAAAAGATAGTTATTATGATGGAGTGGTTGGTCAAGTCCACTCTTAGACCAGTAAGACTAACAGATTTGTAGTAATCTTTCCCAATTTCTACTGATATTCACTTGCACTACAGGGCTCATCCCCTGGCCAGGGAATACAGAAATGAAACCATCAGTATGGGGACTGATAATGGTATAAATTCTGATCTAGAGAAAGAAATTCACAAAAAGATACTTGTACAGAGTTTACTCTTTAATTTGTTATACGAAAAATCACTTGCTAAATATGGGCAGCCATTTTGGTTTATTAGCAAAAACCATTTTTTCTCAGATTTTGTTACTGTTCACTTAACAATACTCTGCTACATTATCTCCAATTACATTTAAAATTCTGTCCAGGGGCGACTGGGTGGCTCAGTCAGTTAAGCATCTGACTTTGGCTCAAGTCATGATCTCATGGTTTGTGAGTTCAAGCCCTGCGTCAGGCTGTGTGCTGACAGCTCAGAGCCTGGAGCCTGCTTCAGATTCTGTGTCTCCCTCTCTCTCTGCCCCTTCCTCACTTGTACTCTAAAATAAATGTTAGAAAAATTGAAATTTTGCCCAAATATAATCCATAGGATAGCTGCTATTCAAGCTCAGCTTCTAGAATAGACGATTTAAAATCAATTTGCCATCCTTGACCTAAAAAAACAGTAACTAAGAGGATAGTTGAAACTATTAATCAATTATCACTCTAAGAAGTGGTGCTGTGTGACCTCTGATTCCATACTTACGTGTGTAGAAACCCAAGACTCCAGGTACCGTAAAGTATATAGTGGAGAAAACACAGTTACTATTAAAACACCAGTTACACTGCTTCTGTGACCTTTCTAGTCAGAACATCCATGATACTTAATATTTATTTGGTAATAATTTGATAAATATTTGATAATTGAGAGGTATTAATAATATGCTACAAGGGTATGATCACTTCCCACTAGAAAAAAAAGACTTCATAAAGAAACTATATTTAAGCTTAACACTATTTTATATTCTGAAGAACATGTTGGGAAGTCTGAAGGCATCTGACCTTTACATATTTAAATAAGTACAAGTTAGATTCCAAACCCAAACCCAAAATTTATGATCAATATATTTTTTTAAGTAAGCTCTACACCCAATGTATGGTTTGAACTTACGGCAGTGGGACCAAGAGTTGCAGGCTTTACAGAGAGAGCCAGACAGGCACCCTTCATAAACATTTTAAACTATCCGTGCGATACTACCGGTAGGTCCCAGGTCCTAGTACCGTCTTCCTGTTGCATTAAGTGTACTGATACACAACGTTGTCTCGACCTCCTTTCTTTGCTGGTTTGAACATACAAACCTGTAAAACCCTGATAAGTAACTTACTTGCCCTTTCAGTTGCTTGATGGACTGCTGAAGTGTGAGGATCTGATTGAAGAGAGGACTCTTTAGTGTTTCATAAAACAGAGAGAGTTTCTCATTCTGCGATGTGTCCCCCTTCTCCTGCAGCTTCATTTTCAGGCGATCAAGAACCTGAAGGACCTGCCGTTTATCTTGTTTAAAGAAGAATAACCAGAGTACAAGTTAATCCCATCATACATTCCAGTCTTTGAATTATTAATTAATTTATTGATAGAAGCATATATCTAGTATACCTGGAGCAGGATTTTCAGGCATTTTGAATTATTAACTTCAATCTCTTCTAAAGAAACCTAAAGAAAATTTTAAAATACAAAAGATGAATTTTAATTAGCATATAGACTTTTCTACAGTCTTCTAAAAAAATAAAGCAAGCCTCAAGAATATTCTTCACCGAGGGGCACCTAGGTGGCTTAGTTGGTTAAGCGTCCGACTTTCGCTTAGGTCATGATCTTGCGGTTCGTGGGTTCGAGCCCCACGTCAGGCTCTGTGCTGACTGCCAGCTCAGAGCCTGGAGCCTGTTTCAGTCTGTGACTCCCTCTCTCTCTGACCCTCCCCTGCTCACGCTGTCTCTCTCTCTCTCTCCTAGAAATAAATAAAAATATTAAAAAAAAAAAAAGAATATTCTTCACCGAAAGACTTCACTCAGAAAATTCAAATTAAAACTACAGTTTGGGGGGGTACCTGGGTGGCTCAGTCAGTTAAACGTCCAATTTTGGCTCAGGTCATGAGCTCACAGTTTGTGGGTTGGAGTCCTGCACCAGGCTCTCTGATGTCAGCACAAAGCCCCCTTCAGATCCTCGGTCTCTGTCTCTCTGCCCCCCCAAAATAAAGAAACATTTTTTTTAAAAAGCTACAATTTGAGGCACCTAGGTGGCTCAGTTGGTTAAGCATCCAACTCTTGATTTCATCTCAGGTCATGATCTCACAGTTCATGGGCTCAACACTGACAGCACAGAGCCTGCATGAGATTCTCTCCTTCCTCTCTCTCTCAAAATAAATAAACATTAAAAAATTCTTTAAAAAAAACTACAATGAAGTGCCACTATATATCCACTAAGATGGCTAAACTAGAAAGAAAAACAGACAATTGGTTGACTGTTGACAAAGATGTGAAGCAACCAGAACTTTCAAACATCACTAGTAAGAACATAAAATGGTGCGTACACTTTGAAAAGTTGTGGGGCGCCTAGGTGGCTCAGCCGGTTAAGCGTCCGACTTCGGCTCCAGTCATGATCTCACAATTCGTGGGTTCAAGCCCCGCATCAGCTCTGTGCTGACAGCTCAGAGCCTGGAGCCTGTTTCAGGTTCTGTGTCTGCCTCTCCCCTGCTCACTCTGTCTCTATCTGTCTCTTCTCAAAACTAAATAAAGATTAAAAAATAAAATAAAATAAAGAATAGTTGTTTGGTAGTTTCTTATAAAGTTAAAAATACAGTCACTGTATGACTCTGCACTTCCAGTCTTAAATACTTTAAATACTTAAAGAAAAATGAAAATATGAATTCACAGAAAAGCTGTATGTGAACGTTAATAGCAGTTTTATATATAAAAGCTCTGAACCACAAAACCCCAAGTGTCTAATAACAGATGAATGTACAAATTATAGAACATAAACAGAATGTTCAGAAATAAAAAGGAAAAAATTACGAATATATACAACATGGATCCATCTCAAAAACCCCTCAAATGTTAAGGGAAAGAAACCAGACATAAAAGGTTAGACTATATGATCCCATTCACATGAAGTTCAATTTATAGTTATAGATTAGTTTACCTGGGCAGGGTAGAAGGGAGCTGACTGGGAAGCGATTTGAAGGAACTTTTGGGGGTAATATTCTAAGTTCTAAATGGAGTACTATTTACACAGATGCATACATTTGTCAAAATTCATTGGTTTATATGCTTTAAGTCAGTACATTTTATTGTACATAAGTTATCCTTTAATTTTTTTATTTTTGTGAAAGAGAGAGAGACAAGGAGCTTGAGCAAGGGAGGAGTAGAGAGAAAAGGAGACACAGAATCCTAAGCAGACTCCAGGCTCTAAACTGTCAGCACAGAGCCTCACGTGGGGCTTGAACTCACCGATGGTGGATGGTAACATCATGACCTGACACAAAGTCAGACATTTAATCAACTGAGCCACCCAGGTACCCTTAAGTTATACTTTAACAAAGTTGATTTTGTAAGAAGGATCCTGAGCTGGAAAAGAACATCTAAGAGATGAAGATGATTTTAGAGAGATTAGGGGGAAAAAATCCCCCAACTGCACAAAGGATCTCAGATCTGAGTGCATCTGAATCTCCAAAAGGTAACCACCCAGCATATTGGCATTTTTTGTTTTTACTTCCATTGATTTGTTCAAACAAATCAAATGCCTAAAACAAAACTCAACTCAAATGTAACAACTCAAAATACTAGCAAACCCTCTGCTATAACCAAAATGGCACTTTCACAGTGGTCACTTATCCTAATGGTACACTAGATTGTAAAACACCATCAGAGAAATAGGAGTGTTATAGAGTCCAAATTTTCCTATATCAACTCTGGATACAGTTGTTGAATGAACTGAAGTCTTTATCTTCTAATTCAAGGTCACTATGTAAGAAAGCATATTAAAAGGCAGTAAGGGATGCCATCTGCACTGATAAAAGGTCCATGTATTCCATCAAATGTTCACTGGATTCAGAGAATTGTTGAGTAAGAGCATCACAGAAATGCTATCAATGAGCTCAACATCTCAACTGTGCAACCTTTACAACTACCCAATGACAGGTAACTGAGTAACAAAAGACAGTTACAACGGCACCATCCTTTTCTATAGCAGCCAAAGGCCCAAGAGGATTGACAAGAGCAGCTTTGTTGTCATTAATACATCAACCTTTCTGAAAGAAAGAATGCAAGCTAAAACTGTGAGATGCTATTTTTTACTGTCAGGTTGGGAATTTTTTTAAATTAATAATAGCATGTAGTCCTGATGTCATGGAAAAAACAGGTGGGAATATAAATTTGCACAACTTAGCGATAGCCATCCATGTATTAAATGTACATTCTCTTTTACCCAGAATATCTACTTCTGAGGGTCTCTCCTAAAGAAATACTTGCAGAAGGGCACAGAGATGTGTGTACAAGGATATTTACTTCATTGTTTTTAAGAAGAAAACTTCTGGAAAAATTAAACTATCAAAAGTACAATACATTACAATAAAGTAGGTCTGAATGTATTGAAAGGACAATGGGAGGAGGGAAAGAGTTAACAGTAAGCCTGTGGCTTCCTCCTTTGGGGAGGGATTACCAGCTGGATAACCAGATCCCCTAGCAAACACTCTAAAGATTTTTTAAGAGGTAATAGCCCCTTGTTTTTAAATGTCAGGAAATACCTGATCTGTCTTAATTGCTTTTTGCAAACAATCTGAGAGTATGTGAATTTATGGGGCATGGCTGACTAGAAAATAGAAGAGAATTACACAGATATTTTACATTTGTGTAACTCATGGAGCATAAAACTCAGGATTCCCCAAACACAAAAGGCTTCCTTTGAGAAAACTGTTTCCAGGGGTGCCTATGTGGTTCAGTTGGTTAAGCGTCTGACTTTGGCTCAGGTCATGATCTGTGGTTAATGGGTTTGAGCCCCACATGGGGCTCTGCACTGACAGCTCAGAGCCTACAGCCTGCTTCTGATTCTGTGTCTCCCTCTCTCTCTGCTCCATCCCCTGCTAACCCTCTCTCTCTCTCAAAAATAAATAAACATTAAAAAAAAAAAGTCTCCATATATATTGAGAACTTGTGTTGTAATCTAAAACAAAACAGTGTCCTAAGGTTGGATTTTATTCCTATAAACAAATTAAAACTTGTGGTTGAAGTGTGTCAGAAATACATTTATGTGTTACTTAATGTCTATACACAACTAGGTATTTTAAGTGTGTTGATAATAAGTCCTAAGAGGAAAGGTGACATTCTTTGAAATGACTACTGGGCTGCCTACTCCTCCAGGAAGGAATGTCTGTACCTAACTCCTGCCTGTTAATCACTGAATCATGAGTAAGGTTTGGTGCTGGTTTGGTGAAGTTTGATCTCCCATTCCCACGAGCATGCTTTGATGATTCAACTCCCTCTGTTAACACGGGGATATTATCTAACACTCACAACTGAATAGGAAAAACAGCAAGTTTCAGGATATGTGCATTATTTTCTTTTTGTGAGAAAAAAATATGTTGCGGCACCTGAGTAGTTCAGTCCATTAAGCACTGACTCTTGATTTTGGTTCAGGTCATAATCTCTCACAGTGATAAGACTGAGCACCTGCCTGGGATTCTCTCCACCCTTCCCCCACACGCTCTCTCTCAAAATAAATAAACTTAAAAAAATGGAGCCAAATGGAACATGTCCAAGCACATATGAGAAGGGTAGACCTAGAACTTGAACTCAGTCTTTTTATTTTTTTAATTTATTTTTAATGTTTTATTTATTTCTAAGAGAGAGAGAGACAGCGTGAACAAGGGAGGGTCAGAGAGAGAGGGAGATACAGAATCCGAAACAGGCTCCAAGCTCTGAGCTGGCTGTCAGCACAGAGACCTATGTGGGGCTTGAACCCACAAACCGTGAGATCATGACCTGAGCCGAAGTTGGACACTTAACCAACTGAGCCACCCAGGCACCTGGAACTCAGTCTGTTTAAGTGAAGCCTTCTCTCAGTCAACCACTCTGAATCAGGATACAGAACATAGTATAACCCGACCTTTGCACTCCAAAGGAAGCAAGAGAAACTTAAAGTTGTTCATGGATTTTTAACGTTTACTTATTTTTGAGAATAAGCTCTCTCATATTTTTTTAAAAAGGAAAAATATGTATTCATGTGTAGGTTTCTAGATTTAGAAAGATAGTCCATTTCATAATGATTACTTCTAAAAAGTAGAAACGGGGATACAGAGATTAAAAACTTAGACTTTTATAGATTTTAGTGCTGTTTGAACTTTATTTTGAAAGTATGTCTTAATTTTATAACTTAAAAACTGAAAAAACCAAAAAGATAATGGCTAACATGGCCTAATGAGAGAGCAAGCAGATACAAAGATCATGAAAACAGGATATATTGTAAGACCTATAAATAGCAGAGGTGTGTGCCATGTACTAAGCGAAATCACAAAGGGAGAGTGACTAAGCCTGAGTGGGGATGTTTGGAATGAGAACACAGTGGAAACTTCTCTTAAAAGAAAGAGAATAGGGTGTAAGAGGAGAGCGATCATTTGCCTAAGATGGTCTCAGATTCCAGCATCATTGATAGGGTTTCATTTCATTCACAAAAGTGTTGCAGTTATGAATGGATAGAAAAGATGTAGCATACACACACACACACCATGCACATATGTATATACACTTCCCATTGGTGTATGCACACATATATGTATGTATACGTGTATGCATGAGTGTGTGTGCATGAGTATATATACACATGTGTATATATACATGTGTGTACAGTGGGCATGGAGGAGGGCACTTGTGGGGATGAGCACTGGGTGTTATGTGGAAACTAATTTGACAATAAACTATTTGTAAAAAATAAAAAATAAAAAAAAATAAAAAATAAAAAAAAAATATACATGTGTGTACACACACACAATGGATATTACTCAGCCATAAAAAAGAATGAGACCTTCCTATTGGTGACAACATGAATGGACCCACAGGGTATTATGTTAATTGAAATAAGTCAAAGAAAGACAGAACCATATGATTTCATTTATATGTGGAATCTGGAAAACAAATGAAAAACAAAACAAAACACCTCTTAAATACAGACAACAAACTGATGGTTGCCAGAAGGGAGGTGTGTGGAGGGATGGGTAAACAGAGGATTACAAAGGTACAAACTCCCAGTTATAGAATTTTAAAAATTTTAAGTATTACAGTTTGAATGAAATATAGGGCTCCCCTTGGCCAGTGGTTCTCAAATCTTAGTAGACATCAGAATCACTTGGAGGGCTTGTTGAACTACAAGTTGCAGGGGCCTACCCTCCAGAGTTTCTGATTGTGCAGGTCTGAGGTGAGCCAGAGAATCTGCATTTCAAACAAAGTTCCCATGCTGCCAGCCTGGACACCATAGTTGGAGAACCACTCTCCATAGGTGTAAAAGTGCATGATTTTCTGTAAGAATATTAGCTAGCTTTAAATGACCTATTATAAGGTCTCTGAAAATAGGACAAAAAAATGGTTTGTTTTTACTGCAGGTATAGACTGCAAATTGATGTTTGGCTCACAAAGAGTTAAGCACCACAATTGGGAATAAGCGCTTAAAAACCATGCAGTGTGGTAATGTTTATTCAATTTAGTAATAAAAACTTGACTTTTTTTAATTTCCTTTTTCTAACAATTCATTTTTCTAACAAATTATTTTACAAAAATATCAGTCCTTGAACGACTGGGAGTGCAGGGGAACCCTGATCTCTTACCACTGACAGTTTAAGCAGCACTGACTTAAACAGACTTTGAGAGGGTCCTTGTAAATAATTCTAAGTAGACTGGTCTTTACCCTGTAAGCAACAGGAGGTAATTAAAGGCTTTTAAGTAGGGAAGTATTGAGTCCAGATTTCTATTTAAAAAGGTAAGTCTGGTAATAGGATAGATTAGTGGTCTTCAAACATTTTTAAACACACATTCCCATCAGTGAAAATATGTTGCAGGGCGCCTGGGTGGCTTAGTCGGTTAAGCGTCCGACTTTCGCTTAGGTCATGATCTCGCGGTTCGTGGGTTCGAGCCCCACGTCGGGCTCTGTGCTGAGTGCCAGCTCAGAGCCTGGAGCCTGTTTCAGTCTGACTCTCTCTCTGACCCTCCCCTGCTCACGCTGTCTCTCTCTCTCTCTCTCCTAGAAATAAATAAAACATTAAAAAAAAATTTTTTTAAAAGAAAATATGTTGCCCATTCACCTTATTTTTACCTCTAAACACATACCGCTATTATTTACATGTCATGTGTTTTAAAACATAAGTAAAATAAAAAATGCCATGACAGTAAGATAAAAACTTTAAAAAAGTAAGGTTTTCTCATCATCTTCCTATCCTCCCAAGGAATCATCCTTTACATTTTTTTTATGTTTTATTTATTTCTAGGAGAGAGAGAGAGCGTGAGCAGGGGAGGGTCAGAGAGAGAGGGAGTCACAGACTGAAACAGGCTCCAGGATCCGAACTGGCAGTCAGCACAAAGCCCGACGCGGGGCTCGAACCCACGAACCAGGAGATCATGACCTAGGCGAAAGTCGGACGCTTAACCGACTAAGCCACCCAGGCGCCCCCATCCTTTACATTTTAGAAACCATGCTGGTAAAGCATGCTTCAGCAAAGGTTAAGGGGACACTGATTGGTCAACCAATCGTCTGACTCATATATAATTACAGGAAAATTACTACAATTCCATAGTGTTAGGTAATATCTAGGGAAGGGGACTAAAGCCTTAAGAGCATATGAGAACAGAAGGAAGAAATGCAGTAACTCCTACAGCTGAACATCCAGTAAGCAGCGTGTAGGCTAAATGGTCTCCTATTTTATGGTCGTAAGATATCTTCAACCAAACAACTTTGATCTATTGGACTAGGCTAAGAAACAGAGCTGACAGCAAGGAATCTCAAGTTTGTTTAAACATGGTAAGGTAGAGTCTAACTTGTCAGAGATAGACCACCTAAAATCGGTCATAACCTAGACATTAAAATGCCACAGTGTGCCGCTGTCCTCATAGTCGTACAGCCCCTGAGAAGGAGCAGTTATTATGCTCAGCTTCTACTCCATCATTGATCAGGAGATTTTGAGCCATGAATTTTTCATGTCTGGTTCGCTGTAGGACTTGACTGAAGGAAATTATTTTAATATTGTGGCTTTTTTTTTATACCTATGCCTTTAGCCATTACCAATTAATGGAATATGTGAAAAAAGCTGATGCAGAGAGAGAAATTTAATTTGATTTTAAATTTCCAGTTGGAGGAAACTTGTTGAATAGACTTATTAACCTCCCAGTTCAAGAATTTAAGCAAACTAAGGACACCCATAAACATACTTTTCAGATTCCCAATAGCACACAGAATAAAACACACCAAGAAAGATTCGGGGAAAAAAAGATCACTGGCAATCAGTCTGACAAAAATATTCAGCGTCCAACTACAGATATGAACTGGGAGATCACATTTAAATGCCTCACTGGATATTCCCCCCCCAGAGCCAAACAGGGAGTGTGAACAATCTAAAAGCTATTAACTGTAAGACGAAGTCATGATTTCAGAAGTTACTCAAAAATAGAAGTTCATGAACATCTTTAAGTTTCCATTGCTTCCTTGGGAATACAAAGCTCTAGTTGTAAGCTCAGTATTTGTGAGGTACCAATTGAATGGAAAACAAACTCTCCTAGCCAATGTAAACACATCTGCTACCAGGCTAACGCAGAATCAAGACAGTTGTCATAGTCTTGTGTATCAATGACAAGGCCTTTTGTAAACCCTTTAGATGTAAATGATAATATATTTTTGGCTGCTGCCAACACTATATTCTTGGAATTCTGAAAACATAAATTCTAGAACAATCCTGATATTTTGGGGTCATATGTTCAAGCCATAGCCAATGCTTAATGAAGTCCACTTAGGGGCGCCTGGGTGGCTCAGCTGACTTCGGCTCAGGTCATGATCTCAGGGTTCGTAGGTTTAAGCCCTGTGTTTAGCTCTGTGATAACAGTGTAGGGCCTGGAGCCTGCTTCAGATTCTGTTTCTCCCTCTCTCCCTGCCTCTCCCCTGCTCATGCTCTGTCTCTCAAAAATAAACATTAAAAATATTTTTTTAATTAAGTCCATTTACTGCTATTCAGAATATGTAGAAATTGAAGATAAATTATACCATGTTAAACTCAGAATCAGAACTGAAAATTGAGTCTGTTCTCCAGAATAATTCAGTTGGCAATATACTAACTTTCTTATCAAACTGTTCAAAGTTAATCAATGCATATCAATACTCTGCCTATGATTGGCTACTGAGAGTGAAATTAAACTGTTTCATAGTATGCTTTTGTATGTCTGTTGGTGGCAGTTTTCTCTAATAATAAACAAAACAAAAACAAGGAAAACCAAATCTGGGCAATTCTCACCCTATGGATCCCTGTGTAGCCAGTCCCTCTCTGAAAAGACCCAGGCATTAATAAAGGATTAGTTTCCATCTCAAATAATCTGTTCAATTCTCCCTACACTGTACATTGTATTGTATGCCTTTCTCTCCAGAAATACGGTCACGGCATTTTTTACATGCTTGGGATATTCAAAACAATCCTAGCAAATTGCGAAATAGACAAAACTAGGCTTTGGGCACCCCTCCCACCAAAGTTCACCTCCCCACCCGTTTCTCCTGACCTTTTTCCCCAAACTATTTTATCAGTCACTAAATTAGGTAACTCACATTTTGGTATTTACTATGCACCAAACCCAAGGTCATTTATTCTGTAAAACATCTCATTTATCTTAAGAATGTAGTATTATCACCTCGTATTGCAGATGCAGAAAACTTCCTACAATTTAAAAACAACAAGAGGGAAATTTCACCTTGGGAGGGGAAAAGTCAACTGTTACTGATTTTAAAAACGAGAGTCAGAAATTTGACAACAGAGAGAGAATGTCTGTCAACCTAACCCTCAACATCCACTTAATTCACCTTCTTCTCCTACCATACTCTGGCCTGGAACTTCATTTAAATCTCCAGAAAGTAACTCCTAGGAAACCAACTGCCCTTCCCAAGGCAGAAGCCCCATCAATCCTACTGTCAAAGTCACACCCATCAATTAGTGGTCAAAGCTGAATGAAAACTGGTCTGCACCTACCTGAAAGCCACCTACCATCTAGGCAAGATGTGCAAAGTAAGGTCAACATAAGTGAAGTCATCTCATGGAGAGTATACTAATTTCTTTATTGTTTTTAAAGTTTATTTATTTTGAGAGAAGCTTGCAGGGGCGCCCGGGTGGCTTAGTCGGTTAAGCGTCCGACTTTCGCTCAGGTCATGATCTCGCGGTTCGTGGGTTCGAGCCCCGCGTCGGGCTCTGTGCTGACTGCCAGCTCAGAGCCTGGAGCCTGTTTCAGTCTGTGCCTCCCTCTCTCTCTGACCCTCCCTTGCTCACGCTGTCTCTCTCTCTCTCTCCTAGAAATAAATAAAACAAAAAAAAATATTTTGAGAGAAGCTTGCAGACATGGGGAAAGAGGAGGGCGAAGGAGGGAGAGAGAGGGGGAGGGAGGGAGGAGGGAGGGAGGGAGAGAGGAGGGTGAGGGAAGGAGAGGGTGAGGGAAGGAGAGGGGGAGGGAGGGAGAGGGGGGAGGGAAGGAGAAGGGGGAGGGAGGGAGGGAGAGAGAGAGAGAGAATCAATCCCAAACAGGCTCTCTCCTGTCAGTGCAGAGCACAACATGGGAGTCAATCTCACACACCATGACATTATGACCTGAGCAAAAACCAAGAGTTGGCGGCTTAACCAACTGAGCCATCCAAGTGCTCCTACTAATTTCTTTGAACCTCAAGGCAGCTTCAAATATGCATGTAATCAACATACACAAAATCAAAATCTGAAATTTTTTTAAAAAAAATTTTAATGTTTATTTTTGAGATACAGAGCACAAGCAGGGGAGGGGCAGAGAAGGAGAGGGAGACACAGAATCTGAAGCAGGCTCTAGGCTCTGAACTGTCAGCACAGAGCCCAATGCGGGAGTTGAACTCACAAAATGTGAAATCATGACCTGAGATGAAACTGAAAGCTTAACCTACTGAGCCACTCAGGCGTCCCTCATATCTGAAATTTTTAAACACACACTACCTTTGTTTACAACATTATCATTCGACAGGCTTTTAAACTATATAAATGGTGAGTGTACTGTACATTTATCCTTCAGCAATCTGTTTAACTTTACAATGTTAAGATTTAGTCATGGGATTGCTCAAACGACTGAGCCATCCACTCCTGATTTTGACTCATGTCATGGAGCCTGATTTCATATCGGGTTCTGCACTGTGCCAGGAGCCTGCTCAAGATTCTATTTCTCTCTCTCTGCCCCTCTCCCCAACTTGTGTACACTCTCTAAAATAAAAATAAAATTTAAAAATATAAATTAAAATGTCTCTTTTCTGACCACGAAATTTCCCTTCTAAAGAAAAAAAAAATAGTCATGATGATATACATAGCTTCTTTTCATTCACTATAACTACTAAATAGAATTCCACTGTAGGAACCCATGATTTCTTCACCCAATCTCCTGTGGATGAGCATTTAGATGGTTTCCTACTGGTCACAAACACAAAAACAGTATTAAGCTAAATACCTACCTCAATAATCTACACCTTCCCAGTTGATTCAATAACCAATTCATAAAATAAGATTCTACAGCCTATGAACTTTGAAATCATGAAGACCTGGTTTCTACTGCTGGGACCAGCTCTGTGTTCTTGTACCAGTTGTTTAAATTTCCCTATACTTCAGATTCCTCATTTGTAAAACAGTTAATGAAAACTACATATGTACAGTTGAAAGAACTAAATAAGATACTGTAAAACATTCAGCCTAGCACACAGTGTACATTCAATGAATAATAGCTACTATTGTTATTAACAACATCTCTTTTTAATCAAAATTATTTAAGATATTTTAAGGGCTTCAAAAAACTATTTTAGCTGAGATTTTGCTATGTACTTAATGATGGTTATTTCTCAAAAGACTAAACAATAAAAATGTTTACTAGTGCAATAAATACAAGGGGCGGGGGGGAAGGCTTACAACTTGGAAATTTAAAAAACTTGTTTGTAGGTAGGAATGTAAGTGCTTCAATCAACTAAACCCTCTTAAGAATATACATACTCATACTGAATCCTAACCCAGTGCTGTTCAATAGAAAAATAATGTGAGCCACATAGGTAATAACTTTTTTTAATATTTAAATGATTCTAGTAGCTACATGAAAAAATGTTTTAAAAGCAACAGGGTATGCTCATTTTTATTTATTTTTTAATGTCTATTTTTGAGAGACAGAGCATGAGTGGGGTAGGGACAGAGAATCTGAAGCTAGCTTTCCACTGACAGTAGTGAGCCCCACGTGGGGCTCAAACTCACGAACCACGAGATCATGACCTGAGCCAAAGTCTGGCACTCAATGGACTAAGCCACCCAGGCGCGCCGGGAACATTAATCTTAATAATATATTTTGCTTCACCCAATATATACACTCATTTCAATGTATTCAAAAAATTAATAAAGGTATTTTACTTTTTTTACACTAAATCTTCAAAATCTGACGTGTATTTTACATTTATAGCACATCACCATGCCAACTGGCCCTATCTGAAGTGCCCAATAGTCACATGTACAAGTAGCTAAGCATGGTGACAGCAGTTTTAACCTACGGCTTTTCAGAAAGATCCCTGCCATGTTTTTAGCAACAACTTTCATTTAACAACTAATATGGTCTCTATGCCTTTTATCAAAGTAACTCACAAACTTCAGTTCTTCCCAATAAAAAGAGCACAATTCCCTAATTTTATCAGAATTAAACGTCACAGTGGAGGAACAAAACGGGGGGAAATAATGGTACGCAGTTTACAAGACATACTCTTAAAAAAGGATTTAATTTCAGACTCCTGGAAGCTCAGTGAGGTAGATCATTTAGAGATGGGAAAACAGAGGACCAGGGTTAAGTGACTTGCCAAGAGTTATATGGTAAATGGACCCAATACGTCTCCAAACGCCAGTCTATACAGTTGTACACAGCAAAGCAGAAGTGGGCCCTTCATCTTCGGCATAGATCTATCCCAATGACTAAAGGAAGTGTATTGACAAGCTCTAAATTTCTATTTGCACCAGAACCTAAAATGAGGGCTTAATAAAAGGCATCCAAATCTACACAAAAACATCAGAGTATGAGAAAACCATAGCAATGATCAAACAATCTCAAATAAGAAGCAGAATAATTCTGTCTCTCAAAAATATATTACCAAAATAAACAAAATCTTTGCAAATTAAACCCCATTTTGGCTTCCTCGACCTAATATATTTTTGTTACACTTTAACAAATCAAGTAAAATCAGAATACTTGGTTGTTTAGCTTAAGGACAAGTATTAAGTGTTTAGTGGTTTGGTTTTTTTAATGTTTATTTTTGAGAGTTAGTGAGCATGTGAGCAGGGGAGGGACAGAGAGAGAGGGGGAGGTAAGACATGAGATGAAGAGCCAGTCTCAACAGAGCAACCTAGGCACCCCCAGTATTAAAGGTTTTTAAGTAAAAACGCAATTACAAGGATTACTGAATGCTGAACCCATCTCAGAATCACAAGTTTCCAAAAGTGAAGTCACTATGGGAAAATATACAGGTTTCTCTTCTTAAGAATACTAACTGAAAGACAAAATACCCTAATTTTGGGGTGCCTGGTGGCTTAGTCAGTTAAGCGTCCGACTCGCTTGGGTCATGATCTCGCGGTTCGTGGGTTCGAGCCCCGCGTCGGGCTCTGTGCTGACTGCCAGCTCAGAGCCTGGAGCCTGCTTCAGTCTGTGACTCCCACTCTCTCTGACCCTCCCCTGCTCATGCTCTCTCTCTCTCCTAGAAATAAATAAAACATTAAAAAAAATTTTTTTTAAATACCCTAATTTTATTAGTGGTTACTTCCAGTGGTAAGTGGGTTTGTGTATGTGTTTAGCTCCTTTTCTGAAAATTCTCTCCACTTTTCTATGATGCACATAGGCTATCTTTATAGTTTAATATTCACACATGACTTAAACGTAGGCCTTTAGGGGCGCCTGTTCGGCTCAGCCAATAGAGCATGTAACTCTTGATCTCTCCATGTGGTAAGTTTGGGCCGCATCTTGGGAGTAGAGTCACTTAGAAAATCATAAACGTATTAAGGGTTTTAAACACAGATAAGAGCTTAATACAGTTTCTTTTCAATTTTAAACACAACTATTATTCTAATGCTAAGGTCCTCTTATGTGACTGTTAACACGATCTCAATTAACAAGAGCAAATCTCTTCAGAATAGTTTACAAATTCTATCTCAGAAAGTACCTTCCAGCTCTGATATTTATTAACTTTTTAATTATTTTAAAATTTCAATAATCTTTATATAGGCCACAGGGGCCTTGGAAACAGCAAGCTCGTTTTAGTTAAAAGTCACAATCCCCCACTTGCGATACTGCAAAATGAAGCAATGAAGAGTTTCTACGCCGCTAGCTTTTTTCTAAAAAAGATGTGTACAGGGGCGCCTGGGGAGCTCGGTCGCTTAGGCCTCGCACTTCAGCTCAGGTCACGATCTTGCGGTTTCTGAGTTAGAGCCCTGGGTCTGACCTGTGCTGACAGCTGGGAGCCCCGAGCCTACTTCGGATTCTGTCTCTCTCAATAATAAATAAACTTAAAAGATTTTTTTCCTAAAATTTAAACTATGTGTACAAATGAGTTGGCAGCCAATAGTAACTGAGACAGCGTAGAATGCGGTGTTACCCTTCTCGGCATAACAGAGATTTCTTCTTCTTCTAGGTCTCCGGAAAGCTTCATTAACTTAAGAAACACTTGTTTGTTGCATAGCTATCAATGGCCAAACTCTAAATGCAACTGAGAAGCAACCTAGAGAAATAGGGCCCTGAAAGGCGAACCCTCTCAATGGCAGAGACAAACCAGTAAACAACTAATTCGAATCCGAAGTGATAAGAGCCATTTGAAGATATGACAAAGTGCCAAGCGACCACTCCTGGGGGAGATTAATTTGCCACACCTGCGAGGTGTGCCGGGAGGGCTCGGCGCTTGGGGTGGGGGATGGGGGAGGATTTGAAACTGGTCTCCTGAGCTTGACTTAAAGCAGGAATCCAGAAATGTCGCCAAAGGCTGAAGGCCGCAGTACTTTCCATCGGATCCTCCCCGTCTGCAAAGTGAGGTTAGCAGAGCCCGAGCCTGACCGCAGGCCTGGGAACTCGGCTACGTGACCACCGGGCACCCAGAGGCGGCCGGCACCAAGTCGTCCTCTCAGAGGAGCTCCGGGAGCCCCCTTCTTCTCCGGACCCCCGCGGCAGGCCACCACCTGTTCCCTCCTCTCCCCGTCACCAGCGGAGGAAAAGACTCCGCCCCGCTCTGGGGCCAAGCGCAGGCACCGACCCGGGTGCAAACCGTGATCCCTGCCAATCCCGGAACAGCAGTGGGCCGAGATTGGAGGGCCGGCGGGGCCTGCTGAGGCCGGGCGGCCCCACGGCCGGCGGCCTCCGGACAGCTCTGCACCCCGCGAGCGGGCGCCAGCGTTGGCGTCACCAGGGCCCGGCGCGGGAGGACGGCGCCCCGCACCCTCCGCGGGCCTGGCGCGGCGCCCCGGGTCCCCAGGGCGCACCTCCTCCCGGAGGGCGGGCGGAGGGCGCGCCGGGGGCAGCGGAGGCGGGCTCCCGCACGGCAAGAAGAGCTGCCCCGCGCCGGCCTCCGGGCGCGGGGACCACCACCCCGCGCCGCACGCCGCCCGCACGGCCCGGACCCCCGCTTTACCTGGTCCGGCGGCGGCGCGGGCGGGAGCGAGCGGGCGGCTCGGCGGCGGCCCTCCCTCACCTGGGCGGAAGTGAGAGGCCCTGGGTGACCGCGCCTCACCTGGCAGGCCCTCCCCTCGCACCGACCCTCCCAGCCCGGGGCGGGGCGCCGGGGTGGCGCGGGCGGGGGAGCCCGGGCGCCGGGAGGCCGACTCCCGGGAGGGGCGCGCGGGGGCGGTGGGCTTCCCTATTTTCTGCAGGTGAAGTTCGTCTGCGCGAGGGAAGGTTAAGAAGCCTAGAAAAGGTGGGGCCTGCGGGCCGAGTGGACAGGTGAAACGCCGAGTGGTGGGGGCGGCCGGCGCTAACGGGGTGGGGAGGTCCGGCCGGACAGGTGTTGTAGAAGGGCTGGACGGAGAGCCGGACCCAAGGTCGAGCAAATGGAAGGATATGATGAAAGGTCTTGGTCAGATGGGCTTAGTCCTCCATTGTCCCTTTCCTGTTTGTCGTGTCTCCCTTGCGTTTTCTCTATCGTCTGGCCCAACCTTAAATTCTAAGAAGTATACCTGGGGAAATTTAGTAGGGGAAATAAAGGAATATGGCGGTATTTGTCTGCAGTATGCCAGGCACTAGCTTTTACGGGTCTCATTTTCCTCTGTGAAGAAATTGATGAAGAAACTGCGGTCCTGATAGGTTGAGTGATTTGCCCAAAGCTTGACACCACATGGGATCTTCTGAGTCTAAGTCAGTGTTGACTTCATTAGACATTTTAACGTTTTTATTCTTGTTACCGTAATTTGACTTTTAGAAAAATCTGTGTAAACCTACAATTCTCTGTCTTTAATTATTCCACTCTTTTTAATGTAAGAATTTTGATGATAGGCCATTTTACTATGTATAATAAAGTCCATGCATTAACCATAAAGAAAATCGGTCTTTAGGTCTGTATTCATTAAATAAATGCAGTGTTTGTTGTGCACGGTGATTGCAAAATGTTAAAAAATAAAAGGAGGGAAGATACCTGTCCTCAAGGAAGATGAGAGAGATATACAAAACACCTGCAACATAAGAACATTTGTTGTAAGAGAAGGCACTTGCCACTTTATGGTGTTGTTAGTTTGCTTGTTTTAAAGGAAATATTACTCCTTAGACCTGGTAAAAAGATACATAATTGCAGCATGGCCCGGGTTCTTAGGAACTATTAAGGGAAATAAATTTATACAATAACTTAGATTATCAAATAGAATGAACCTAGAATTTGTGGAAGATGAAGAGATTATGCTTGTTGAAATCATCTGTTAGGACCAAAACAGGTTTTTTACAGGTGTTTGGAATTAAGGTAAAATGGAAAAGAATATTTCCCAAGTCACGGTACAGGTGGAGACCAATGATCTTGAAGCATCACTTTGCAAGCATTGTGTCTCTTCTTCAACATTTGATGGTGGTTTTGAATGTATTCCCCTTTCCCCCCCAAATAACGTGACTTTGAATTGACCTTGAAACAAAGTTCTAGCTTCTTAATATGCAAGATCCTCTAAATTCTCCTCCCCTTTGCAGACTCTTCAACCTAATCTCCCACTTAACATCTCCAAGATCCTACTCTAGCCAAACAAGTCTGGTACTGGCCTTGGAATCACCACAACCAGGGCTTTTCTGTTGCTTATTCCTCCCCTTTCCTAAGGCTGGAAGGTCCTGCAAGGCCCACCATTCCCCCAGGGCGTCTCACCTCTAAAGAGAAACTGCTTCCATGACTACCCCAGCAAACATTCCTCTCCGCCACATTTAAACTAATTTTCTCCACATTTTTGTGTTAATTTAATGTGAGCTTTCCTTTGACTTGTACCTAGAATTTTTTAAAAAAATGTTTTTCATCTATCCAATACATTTTTTTAAGGAGCTTACTCTATGGTGAACACTTTCTGGCACTGAGTTGGTTTGTGTTTGTTTTAACTCCCTAGAACACTCCAGAGTGTCTTATTCATAGACTAATGAAGATGAACAAAATTTTTAAGAACACCTCTGTGAAATCAGAGGATCTGAGCTTGAAATCTGACTCCACCATTTCCAAAAATACGTGACTTTGGCAAGTTACTTAACCCTACTAATTCTCATTAGGGAAACTGAAGTAATAGTGCTTACTTCATATGGTAGTTTGAAAGGTTCAGTGAAGGAATACATATATTGCATATATGTGGCACATAGAAAGTACTCAATAAATGAAGCAGCATTTAGATGGGAATGAGCATAACAGACACTGGTACCAACAAGGAAACAGCCAAGAGTAGTAGTAAATAAAGTGAGACCAGGAGAGATGGAGGAGGAGCAGAAAATATTTCAGGGAACTCAATATTATGAGACTTTATCCTTCATCTCTATGAAATTAAAGAATGACTTAAAATTTTTTTAATAGAATTCATCTCTCTTAACATTTGATGCTTGGTGTCTATTCTTTTAAAAACTTTTTTTAAAGAACTTTTAGGGTCATAGAAAAATTGAAAGGAAGACAGATTTCCCACATGTCTCTTTCTCTCATACATGCATAGCCTCCTGTATCAACATCCCTCGCCAGAATGGTATATATGCTACAATTAATGAACCTCCATTGACACATCAAAATCACCCAAAGTCCATTGCTTACATTAAGGTTCACTCTTGGTGTTGTACCCTCTATGGGTTTAAATAAATGCATCGTGACATGTATCCACAGTTATAGTATCATGCAGAGTATTTTCACTGCCTTAAAATTCCTCTTGTACTCTGCCTATTCATTCGCCACCCTACCTCCAACTCCTAACTGCCTCTGATCTTTAATTCTCTGTAGTTTTACTTTTCCAAATGTCTGACAGTTGGAATCAAATAGTATATAGCCTTTTTACATTGGCTTCTTAGAAATAAGCATTTGGAGCGCATGGGTGGTTCAGTTGGTTAAGCATCCAACTTCAGCTGAGGTCACGATCTCATGGTTCATGGGTTGGAGGCCTGAGCTGTCAGAGCCTGGAGACTGTTTCGGATTCTGTGTTTCCCTCTATCGTCTCATTCCCTCTATCTGCTCTGTTCCCCTTCCCCTGCTCATTCTCTGTCTCTGTCTCTCTCTCTCAAAAATAAAACATTTAAAAAAATTTTTTTAAGATATAAGCATTAAGATTCTTCCATATTTTCTGATGGCTTGATAGCTCTTTCTTTTTAAAGCAATAAATAACATTCCATTGTCTGGATGTACCACAGTTTATATATTCACCTACTAAAGGACATGTTGCATGTGAGCTGTGCTAATCTTCTCTTAAGTGTTCTGATTTTAGTATTTGTGCTGCTGAAGAGTGCACACCTACTAAAGGACATCTTAATTTTTTCCCAGTTTTGGCAAGTATGAATAAAGCTGCTATAAACATCTATGTGCAGGGTTTTGGGTGGACATAAATTTTCAACTCCTTTGGCTAAATACTGTGTAACTGAATAAAGGAAACATCATTTAAAATAGAGTTGAGAGACCCAAAGAAGAAGCGCTCATGCTTTATCAACCTAAGGTCAATTCCAGAGCCCCCAAGGAAGCCTACTTAACTACCTCAGCAAGAGGAAGATTTTCTCCTCACCCAGCAACAGCCCAACCAATAAGTAACGGCCACAAGTCAACCAATGAGAACTCATCACCACCCTGAACTCCATTTTTCTCCAATGGACCTTTGTTCAAAGCAACTCCTCCTAACCTTCTCCTTTTTCTCTATACAGTAACATTAATCTCTTTTGTTCTCCTGATTAGACTAGTTTACTATAGCTTGCATGTCTCAAATTTCAATTCCTCTGCTATTTCTGGGGGAAAAAAACATCTTCTAGCAAAATAACTGGCCATTTTATTTTTGAAATCAACAATGTCAAGGAACTTACATAGCACTTTGAGTAAGATTTTGAAAATGACATAGGTTTTTCTTTTTTAATGAAAAATTAATCAGAAGCAATACAAAAAATGAATTGACAAACTTGGAGAGAGGGCTTAGAATCAAAAAGAAGATAAAAAACAAAAAGAAGAGGGCTCTAAGTGGCTCAGTTGGTTGAGTGTCTGACTTTGGCTCAGGTCCTGATCTCAACTAGTATTCTTGAATTGGAGCCCCACTTCAGACTCGTTGCTATCAACAAGGAACCCACTTCAGATCCTCTGTCCCCCACTTTCTCTGCCCTTCTCTCACTGGTGCTCTCTCTCTTTCTCTCTCAAAAATAAAATAAACATTAAATAAAAAAAAAAGAAAGAAAAAGGAGAGGAGACGCCTGGGTGGCTCAGTTGGCTAAGCATAAGACTTCAGCTCCAGTCATGATCTTGAAGCTCATGGGTTTGAGGCTGTCAGGCTCTGCACTGATTGCTCGGAGCCTGGTGCCTGCTTCATATTCTATGTCTCCCTCTCTCTCTCTGTCCCTCCCTCACTTGTGCGTGAACTTTCTCTCTCTCTCTCAAAAATAAATATTTAAAAAAAGAGAGAGAGAAAGGATGAAATCATAACAGCAAGGTAAATAGGAAATGATAAATAACCCAAAATAGGGTTAAGAATATAGGATTGAAAAAAATGAACACTTAAGAATATTGGTCGCTTACTGATTAGATAAAGGAATTACTGAAGAATAAAGAGAAAACTAAAATGTAAAGAGGATTCTAAATTTTAAATCTGATAGAAAGGACATGGGTGGTGAAACAGAAAAGCCAACTTATTCCGTTTTGGCTTTTGAGACACAGACTCTGATAGAGTCAGTTTTTAGATACTACATTTGACATTCAAGATGAAATATACTTGGCATAGAGTAGGCCTTATGAAGTGATGAGTCAAAGTTAATTGGATAGTAGGCAGTTAAACTGGTGCACAGAGGACACAATCAGAAATACTTGAGAGACAGCAGCATGGATATGGTAGAATTCCAAATATGCAGCAGACCATAATAAATATCTCCTAGAGGCGCCTGACTGGCTTAGTGGGAGGGGCAAGCTGCTCTTGATCTGGGGGTCCTGATTTCAAGCCCCATGTTGGGTGTAAAGATTACTAAAAATAAAACTACCAAAAAAAAATCTACCAGAGCCTTAATATTTTGAATTTATCACCAGGAAAAAAAAATTGTCCATCCAAAAAAGACAATTTTTTGGAGGGTAGCAGTCTTTTATCTCTTAGTGTTTCTGTCCTAACCATGGACAGAACTGGGGTCAGGTTGGTTTCCTTTTATTTTTTAATCGAAAATTTTATTTTTTTTTTAAGTAATCTCTACACCCAATATGGGGGCTCTAGCTCACAACCCTGAGATCAAGGGTCACATGCTCTAGTTACTCACTGAGCCAACTAGGTGCCCCCAGGTTGGTTTCCTCGGAAAGTTTTGCGATGGGTGAAACTATCTGTTAATGTAATTAAGTTTACACTAGAATCTTAGGAATGGAAAGATCCAAAGTGCAGAGCCCTTTAAATCCCAGGGGAACTTTGCTTCAGGCTTCACTGGTAATCTTCTTTCCTAATGCTTATATACAGCAATTTCCATATTAGACTGCTATTCATGTGTTTTGTTTTCTATAGAATTCTATATAATTCTTATGTGACAAAGAAATTTGGCACTGAGATTTAAGAACTTAACTGAATTACAAGATGTAGTAATCATGTGATCAGAGACCATGTGTGCAAAGAAATAATGTACTTTACTGAGCCACAAGAAAATAGATTAAGGGGCAGTAAGAAGAGAAAGTGAATTTTTTTTTGTTTATTTATTTGTGTTTTTGGTGGAGAATGCAGGTAGTGACCTGAGAAAGTGAATTTTTAAGTGTACCATCTTTTCAAGAGTTAAAAATTTTGTGTTGTTCCTTTACTTTCATGGGAGACTCTTTTGTTCTTTTCAGTTTACACATTGCAAAAGAGAATAAAGATAATCATTCAAACCGTAAAAATAGATTTTGTAATGGGATTAATCAGCAAGGCATAAGCATTTTCAGAGATGCGGGTGAGCAAAAAGTATGGAGCTCCCTACTTCTCCACCATCTTGCCTCCCTCCAGGCATAAGCATTTTCAAATAGTTAATTGTTCAAATCTATATTAAAAATGGTACAAATACAAATATCAGCAACATTCCTGCAGTCATCAGGAAAATACCCAATTTTGTGTCATAATTTCAATAAACTCAGACTAGAAAGTCTTCCTTTTACTTTCTGATTATCATTAGATTGAATTTTGAAAATCAAACAAGAATATTTTGAAAGAGTATCAAAATGGTATTCAAAATGCAAAGTCACTGTCTTTTATTACCAGATAATATGTGTAGCAGATATTCTGGTATTTTATTACCAGCTAATATGTGCAGCAGTTAATATGTATAGCTAATCCTTGACCTCAATCCCTTTGTTAAATTTCATCTCAGGATGGTGGTTGAGCTATATATTACATATATTATTGGTATTACTTTAACTTAAAGTTAATCTAGGCTGCACATTTTTTTTTTAAGTTGGCTTCAGGCCCAGTGCAGAACCCAATACTGGGCCCAATGCTGAGCCCAATGTGGGGCTTGATCTCATGACCTTGAGATCATGACCTGAGCCGAAATCAAGAGTCACACACTTAACCAACTGAGCTACTTAGTGCCCCTGTAACTGCTATGTGCTTCTTTTTTAACAATTACCAAATAGTACTTTAACTGTTTATCTCGTCCCCTAGGAAACATGAAGTATTTAAATCACTGGGTTCTTGTCTCTTCATTTTTTGTCTGTAGGGTCTTCCCTAATGCTGGGTACATAGTAAATGCTTGGCAAATATTTCTATGGAGGGGAAGAGAGGGAAATTAAGAAAAGAAAAAAAGGAAAGGATAGAGGAAGTAAAGATGAAAAAAAAGAAGTCCACTTAAAAAAAGAAGTTTAAAAATTGAAATAGTAAAGGGACACCTGGGTGGCTCAGTTGGTTGAGTGTCTGACTTTGGTGTCAGAATCACAGGTTTGTGAGTTTGAGCCCCACAAAGGGGCTCACTGCTGTCAGTGCAGAGACCACTTCAGATCCTCTGTCCTCCTCCCCTCCTCTCTCTGCCCCTCTCTGGCTTGCCCCCTCCCCAAAATAATAAACATTAAAAAAATTTAACTAGTAAATTTCATATTCTTATCACTTAAATCTTAAATAAGCATAAATATTTTAATTTAAGAATAATTTAGGGGCACCTGGCTGGCTCAGTCAGTTAAGCATGGGTCTCTTGATCTCTGGATTGCAGGTTCGAGCTCCACTTTGGGTTTAGAGATTACTTAAATAAAGTCTTAAAGAAATAAAAATAGCATAATAATGCTGAAAAATTAGTTGAAGAAAAATTTTAAATGTTACAATACTAAAATATTACGGCAAATAATTTCATGTCCTCTTATTCCAAAAATAATACTTCTCATAATACATTATCCCATGCTTCTCAAAGTTTGTGGTCTCTAGACGAGTAATCTCAGCATCGCTTGGAAATTCGTTAGAAATGCAAACTATCCTGTCCCACCCTAGATTTTCAAAATCAGAAACTTGAGGATGGGGTCCATCCTTGGTGTTTTAACAAATCTTCCAGGTATCTGATGCTTCCTAAAATTTGAGAATCACTGCAGAATGCAATTCTTCAAAATTAGCGGTACTGTGAATGAAGAGGCATCAAATTCAAATATTGTTACTTTAGAGAAAATGGCCTCAACGCTCACTAAAAAAAGTAAACGTGTTGCCCAGCATAAAAGATAGGCTCACTACAGCACTTTTAGAATATATGAAAATTCAGAAGGAAAAAATTCCAACTTTTCACTTAGTGTAGTAGTAAAATCTTTAATATCCTTTTCTTATTGGCCCACTCGCTCGCATCAATGTCCACTATGAAAAATAAAAGTGTAATGCCTATTTTTGTTATGGAGTCCCTAAGTTCTGTGTAAGAGCCTTCTACAAATTCTTCTCTAAGCGAACAGGTAGGTTATTATACCATAACAGTAAGAGCACAGATTCTAAAATCTGGCAAACAACAATTTGACTCCAATTCAGTAACTAAGGTCGGCATGTTTTTTAGCGTCTTTGAGCCTGGCTCCTTATTTGTAAACCCAAATTCGACCAGGACCAACCGAGATAATGTTTGTAAATCGCTTAACAAATCGCTGGGCGCCGCTGGCACATTTGTACACGGAAAAGTCACAGCGGGGTTAGCCCGGGAGGAAGCAGTGGTCACAGGGCCGTGATTCTTAAAGCGAACCTTCTTCTTCGTAATCTCAAAAGACAAATCAAAGCTGTCCCAAGTAAATCCCCTGCCCTGTACGGAAAACAATCCAGTTTAGACAAGGTCCCTTTAAGAGCCTAGCTCCCTCCGCCCTTCTCCCGCCCCCGCCCAGGCAAAGGCGGAACCGGAAGAGGTGGGGGTCGTGCCGGTCCCCAGCATGGCGGCCGCCTGGGCTTCCAGGCTGGCTACTCCGGAGGCAGTGGCCGCCCGGCTACTGGGTGTCCTGTGGTTCGTGTCAGTCACCAAGGGACCTTGGGGCGCTGCTGCCATCGCCGCCGCTGGTAGCGAGGAGACGCTTAAGTGCGAGGACCTCAAATTGGGACAATATCCTCTGTGAGGACCCCCGTCTTGCCTTGGGGGCGAGGTAGATTAGGGGTCGCGAGTTTGTCGCGACCCTCAACCCGGCTCAGGGTTGTGCTGAAGGGATCGGTGACTTGTGGCTTCTAATGCCCGACGGGCTTCGGGAGGTGAAAAGAGCTGTGGGGGTGGGAAGCACAGCGGTCACCCTGTGTGATTTCCTTGAGATTTTACTTATTTTTGGCCCTTCTTCTTCTGAACCACCTAGTTTTGTTTTAGTTTTCTTTGTTATGTGATCTATCTACACCTAGATCTTGAAGTATGCCAGGCCCTGTCTAGACACGAGTAATAAAACGATTGATAGGCTCTACCCCAGAAGTTTGCTGACTTGAGAGGGAGGAGCCAAGTAAGTAGTTAATAACGATAAAGCCAGTGTATGTGGCCCATTTATCATAAACTCAGTGTGTTTTACCTAATATCATTGTAAAATTCTGTGAGATGCCGGACTGTCAGGGGCAGATTCCTTCTCTGCCTTGTAACCGTGGGCAAATGATCCGAACTCTGTTTTCTCTTGAGTAAAAATGTAGATAACGATGGTACCAATTTAAAAGTATGTTGTGATGAGTTAGTGCAAGTAAATCACATGAAACAACGCCTGGCACATAGTAGGGACTATCTGTGTTATTTATTTACAGATGAAAAAACAGAGGTTAAAGGCGTTAAGTGACTCTCTTCTTTGTAGTAGCTCTGATAAACGGAGGAACAGTATGAAATGGGAGTTACAGTCAAAATAGCTACTTTTGTACAATATTAGATCGTTTTATACAAATTGTAGAACAAAAATTAGTAACAAAAGCCAGAGATAAAAGATAGATTCTACTAGACAAGATTTTAAAATTATGGAAATTTTATAGCATATTTATGTGAGTTGGAGAGAGGCAGCCATTATTAGATGTTTACATAGAAGCTGTAATTTGCTGAATACCCTTATGCTTGGAGTTTGAGAATCTCTGACCTAGTAAGTTACATCTTTGATGGCAAAAATGTCAGTGATACTGTGCAAGGAAATAATTAGATGGTATGTAGAGTTGGACAACTTGAACCCTAGAGAGAAGTGGTTGAGCATTTGGTGATGATAATGGGAAAATGTCCTATTCTTCATGAAGTTGGGTTTCCAGTAGTGTTTTAAAAAACCTTAACCAGGTATCAGTAGGCTCTCTTGTGAACACCTTATCCCATCTGAGTTTCAAAATATTTTGGAAACAAAAGCTGCACACAGGTGTGTTGAACATCTATTGAAGGACAGTTATTATACCTATTTTCAAAAGCTTAAAATCCTGTTGGGGCGACCATGTAGACACACCTAAAAGAACTATCTTGCCTGCAGTCTGATGGAAAGTGCTCTAAGCTTGGAATCAGGAAACCTGATTTTACTCCTTATCGCTTACATGACTTTGGACATGTCTCTCAAACTTTGAGCCTCAGTTTGTGCTTCTGTAATGTGGGAATAATAGAATTCACCTCACAGGGTTATTTGTGTTACATGAAGTTATATATGTGACAATAAATACCATGGGGCCCCATTAATTAGTTCAATCAAATATCTTGAAAACTTGATTTTTTTTAACCTAAAGCTTTCTTAGAATAATTTGGTAAGGATTTTCATTTTTTTAATGCTTTCTGGTTAAACCCTGAGTTATGTTGTTTAAGGATGGCATCCTTTGTTAGAGCTTTTAATACATATTAAGTTAATATACTTTTCCTGTAATAAATTAATGTTCAGCTGTTACTTAGTGGCACTAAAAGTATATTTGTGGTTGTGCTTGTTGCTCTGGATCAAGTAACAGCCTTTCTTTATGCGTGAATGTGAACATGAGTATATGATACAAGATATTAAAGAGAAGATGGTAATGGTCTGTGTTGGAATGTCATTCATATTTCCTTAACTTTTCTCACATATATTTGTAAAGGTCCAAAAATAAATGATGCTACACAAGAACCAGTTAACTGTACAAACTACACAGCTCATGGTAAGACTTCCAGAAACATGTTTTTAAAAATTATTTTTTAAATAAATATTAAATATTTTAGACATTAAAAAAAATTATAAATAATTATTAAGATATTATTTCATAAATCAATATATGATCACTAAAAGTAATGTGTGATTTTTCTTGAGTTAGTCACATCATTCATTTTCCAGAACAGCTTAAAATTGGAGAACTGGCTAGGGATTGTTAATATTTAAGTCAAGAAGAATGTTGTTCTTAGTTATATGAACTGGGAGTTTTATGTTTTCATTCATTGTTTATAAAAACTTCGAGGGATGCCTGGGTGGCTCAGTCGGTTAAGCGTCCGACTTTGGCTCAGGTCAGATCTCACGGTTCGTGGGTTTAAGCCCCTCTTCGGGCTCTGTGCTGACAGCTCAGAGCTTGGAGCCTGTTTCAGATTCTGTGTCTCCCTCTCTCTGCAACCCCCCACCCCAATGCTCTGTCTCTCTCTGTCTCAAAAATAAATAAACTGTAAAAAAAATTAAAACCTTTGAATTCAACTTCCTCTTTTATTTACCAAGCTATGTATGCAAAGGTGCTTCTTAAGTTAGATTTTTCATTACTTGAAAAGAACTTGAAATGAGACTTTTAGCCCAGTAAGTTCCAATAAGAAGCTATATTACCCGTATTTTGCATTTGTGAAATATACTTAGGTACATCCTAATTATAGGATGAATAGTTAGGATTTTAAATATGCATCAGTTTTGTTTGTTTTAGTATTTTCCTATAGAGATGTTTTGATAATAGATACCACCCTTGGCCTAATTTTGGGGAGCTTCTGTTACTCTAAAATATGTGGAATGTCAGATAAAAACTAATAGTTTAGTCTCTACTTCCAAAGGGGTATATGTTGGAAGGGAGGCAGATGTATGTTGGAACTATTTAACCTTATTTGGCATGGTACATAATGATGGCTGTTATGTGGTATTATTTTGAGAAAAGAGCATTTATTGAATATATACTGATTATGTTATGTATTAGGTAGGATATAAGCCAGTAATTATGTTTTCTTTGTAAGTACAATCTCTTAAACAGACTCATTATGTAAAAATGAGATTAAAAGAATTGTTTCCTTACAGCAGAAAACATTCATGTTTTTCAACATATTCAAATAATTCACCTCTTGATTATGAATTTGTATATATTTTATTTTTTATTTTTAATCAAGTTTATTTATTTATTTTGAGGGAGACAGAAACAGCATCAACGGGGTGGGGGCAGAGAGAGCAAGAGAGAATTTGATCTACACTGTTAGCACAGAGCCAGATGTGGGGCTCAAACTCAGGAGCCATGGGATCATGACCTGAGCTGAAACCAAGAGTTGGAAGCTCAACTGACTGAGCTACCTGGGCGCCCCTGAATTTGTATATATTTGAAAAAGCAGTTCTTTTATCTTTTTATATCTTTATACTTTGGCACACTACTAGCCCAATTATAGTCAACAAAGATATTTGTAAATAAGTTGTGTTAAACTTTTGTAAATGGCATTTAGCTACTACTCTGAAGTTGTGAAATTTTACTATATAAACAGTTACAGGTTTTATATATATATAAATATATGGTTTGTAGGTTACATGTATGTATATATGTGTGTAAATATATATGTATATATATGATTTGTATAGCAGATAGTAACTTTACAAGGAATCCACTCTTATTAGTTAATTTAGAAGCGTACTCTGATTTGCCTGTTTTATAGTTCAGTCTTTTATATTGTGCTTTTGGAACACAAACAATAGAGTAAATGTGCATAAAGAAGACTCAGCTTTCAAGACACTTACATTTATATGAAAGATGTTAGAAATCTGTGAATACTATTGTGACCCAAGTATTTAACTAAACTAAGAAGCAGACAGGCTTCACACTATCAGCATGGGGTGCAGTCTCAGGAACTGTGAAATCATAACCTGAGCTCAAATCAGTTGGATGCTTAGCCACCTGAGCCACCCAGACACCCCTAGACTGTAGGATTCTTTGCAGGTATGAGGAGTTTGAAGGAAATTATGCAACTAAAAAGAATAGTTTTGACCCAAAAGAGCTTTGACCTCCATTTAGATATATCTTGTATAAAAGAAGTTTGAATCCACTTGCGCAATTTTTGGTAAGTAAGTTTATAAATGTACAAAATCAAATGATCAGACTACTAAAAAGTAAAGAGTTGGAGGTATTATGGTACTATCATGGCCTCGCTGATCAGTAAGTGAAGACCTACAGGAAAATGAAAGGAAGACTTTCTATATAAGGGAATGATGTGATTTTTCTTTTTATTTATTTATTTATTTTTAATTTTTTTTAAATGTTTTATTTATTTCTAGGAGAGAGAGAGAGACAGCGTGAGCAGGGGAGGGTCAGAGAGAGAGGGAATCACAGACTCCGAAACAGGCTCCAGGCTCTGAGCTGGCAGTCAGCACAGAGCCCGACGCGGGGCTCGAACCCACAAACCTCGAGATCATGACCCAAGCGAAAGTCGGACGCTTAACCGACTAAGCCACCCAGGCGCCCCGGGAATGATGTGATTTTTCATTTGGAAAGAATAAACCAAGTACCTTACTGAATGTGAGAACATATATAGGTTAATAAATAAATGACTTTAAATCGTTACCATGATTTTAAAAAGAAAGCTTTTGAGACACATACGAGTCACAGGGCTTCTGCATATGGAGGTGCAATTTGTACGTGACACAGGTTATCTGGCTGAGAGCTGGGATAGATTCTACCATAGCAGTCTAACGTTCCTGAGGCTATGTCTGTCCACAGGAAGTTTCTTTTAATTACTGTTTTTAAAACACACAAAAGCTAGTAAAGTAGTCTTGGTGAAATACTTCTACGTCCTGATCAGAGAGAACATCAAAGTGACCCTTGAAACATGTTTTTAGATCCTAACATGGAACTGATTAACAAGAGAACAATATTAGCATTGTGAAAAGTGTGAGCGACATGATTTCTCTGATCCTTCAGCCAAGACTTTTCTTCCTGTTTTTCACTCTATGTGAAGGACTATTACAGAATCCTCAAACTAAGTTTAATTTTTTTCCCCAGCACTTTTTTTTTATTAAAACATTTTTGAAATGTTTCTTTTTGAGAGAGAGAGAGACAGAGACAGAGCAAGCAGGGGAGGGAACAGAGAGAGAGAGGGCCCCAAAGAATCTGAAGCAGTCTCCAGGCTCTGAGCTGTCAGCACAGAGCCCAATGCAACTCAAACCCAAAAACCATGAGATCATGACCTGAGCCAAAATTGTCTGCTTAACCAACTGAGCCACCCAGGTGCCCCTGAAAACTTTTAAAATTAAAAAAAAAAATTCTCAAGTGCTTTGAGGGAGAATTTCTTTTGTCACATTATCAAGTAGCTAGGATTTAAAACTGATTTAAACTAATGTAGCCCAGCAAATTTCTTCTTCTACTGTCTGTTTTGGCAGGAGTGCTTAGCCTTCAGACAGCTTTGTTTTAAGGTAGCATATAAAAAACAGTAGGCTAACATATGAAAGGGAAATTAGAAGAGGTCACCTAGGATTTTATGAAATTTAAATCCTATTATAAATTTTTCACTATCATAAATATAGAAAGACTTAAATGTGACTTAACTGTCCAGTGATTATGGCAGTTTCAAGGGCAAAGCCATACAGGGTATGAATTTGATAAGCAAAGTCACAGAAGTATAGATTTCATTCATCCTCTGAGTACCTCACTTTTCTAAATTGGTAAACGAGGTTAAATTCCGTAAACTTTGTAGACTCCTTGCCAAGTTTCAGCTGGACTGTAAATAATACACACCTAGATATTATAACTGTTTAAACAAAAATACTTACAGACTTCCTACATTCAAAATGAATGATAACCAACTCTCAGTGAAGAGTTTTGAACCTTTACTGTTTGTTTGCTTTTATTAAAGTTATGAATATGGTTTTATTCATGAAGTTAGACTATGATCTTTCTCCTCTCTACTCTAAAATATTGGCCCGTGGACTTCTGGACATTTCATTCAAAATCCATACTAACTCCCTTGTTAAATTCTAAGTCTGGGCCTCACAGACCAAAATTGTACTTGAAGTGCAGGTGGGGATTAGGTCTCACCATCTCACTACAGATTCATTTACTTTTTGTAAGAAGAAAATGTTAGGATTGCATATGATTATTTATGATGTATTGACCTTTTACTTACATTCCAATCTGTTGGTGTGATTAAGCTATATGCTAAGATATTATTATTAAGCTAAAAGCTTAACAGAAAGACTGTAGTGTATTTATGAATAGGGAACACCTGGCTAGCTTAGTCAGTAGATCATGTGACTTTTTTTTTTTTACAAATAGTTTATTTAATTGGTTTCCATATAACACCCAGTGCTCATCCCCACAAGTGCCCTCCTCCATGCCCATATCCCCCCTCCCCGCCACATCCATCAGTCCTCAGTTTGTTTCTCAGCATTCAAGAGTCTCTCATGGTTTGCCTCTCTCCCTTTCCCCCACCATTTCTCCCCTTCTTCTCCCCACTCCCCGGCACTTTTCGACTAGGTATGAATAAGAACAATGTTTTACAAAGAGGGGAGTTTCAAGATCGAGGAATTGAGACCAAAGGCAAAGTAATTCAACTGTGACAGTAAATTAATGTGACCTTAAAATGGTTCCCAGTTAGAGACACAGGCTTCCAGTTAGGAAATGAATTAAGTCACAAGATGACAAAAAAGCACGGGGAAGTCATGGTATTGTAATAGCATCGTAGAGAACAGATGGTAGCTACACTTAGCATAACATAACATACAAACTTGTCTCATTGCTGTGTTATACACCTGAAACTACTATAACATTTGTGTCAACTATATACTTCAGTTTAAAAAAAAAACCTCAGGACACCAATCGCAAAAAGTCAGTGAGACCTTTCCAAATAAGGTAAATTCTTGAGGTGTAGCCAATCAAGTAATTTCCTTGCTTTGCCTCCACTAATTCTCTATAGAAATCTTTTAACTACCTCCTACGGGTGGGGCAAAGCACTCTAACCACTTTTGGTTTGGTACTGCCCAATTCAAATTGATTTTTGCTCAAATAAACTCTTAGAGGAAAAAAATGGGGGTTGTGGTGCCTGGGTGGCTCAGTTGGTTAAGCATCCAACTTCAGCTCAGATCATGATGTCACAGTTCTGTGAGTTCAAGTCCCGTGTTAGGCTCTGTGCTCTGTGCTCACAGCTCATTGCCTGGACCCTGCTTTGGATTCTGTGTGTCTCACTCTCTCTGCCCTTCCCCTGCTCGTGTGTGTGTGTGTGTGTGTGTATTTATTTTTTGAGAAATCATTTGTAATAAATAATAATTGATTAAAATAAATGGATCAGAACAATTACCGTGGTGAAAATTAATTTATATTATAGGATATTTTTATTTATTGAGAAATTATTTACTGTATTTATTGAGAAATTATTACATGGCAGGCTTCTACCAGGTGGTATCGATGATATATGAAAGAAGACACAATTTCTGCCCTCAAAGGATGTGCTGTCTAGTTTATACAGACCTACATAAGCAAGTATTTTCAATTTTTTCAATCTTTAAAAAAAAAATTTTAATGTTTATTTTAGAGAGAGTGTGCATGAGCAGGGGAAGGGCAGAAGGAGGGAGACAGAGTATCTGAAGCAGGCTCCACACTGACAATAGAGAGCCTGATGTGAGGCCTAAACTCACAGAACCAGGAGATCATGACCTGTGCCAAAGCTGGACCCTGAACTGACTGAACCATCCAGGCACCTTGCATTTTTTTATTTTAGAAAGAGTGAGAGTATGCTTTCATGAGCCGGGGCGGAGGGGGGGGAGTGGGGGGGGGAGAGAGAGAATCTTCAGAGGGCTCCATGCTCAGCGCAGAGGCCAACATGGGACCTGATCCCACAACCCTGGGATTACAACCTGAACCGAAATCAAGAGTCAGACACTCAATTGACTGAGGCACCCAGGTGCCTCGAGTGTTTTCAGTTTTCTGATCAGTGATATACAACTGACTCCATCTCCAGAAAATTTTGCTCTGATCCTTTGACAGATCTTTAAGTTTCTATTGAAACGTATTTATAGGAAAGTATACATAAGGGTAACTCAATGATTCTTCCCAAACTGAACACATTTGTGAGTGTTTCCAAATCAAGAAACATCAGCATACTAAAAACCACCTCTGCTCTCTCGTATAGTCCCTGTTCTGCCCTAATGGAAAACTATTCATCTTCACTTCTAACAACATAAATTAGTTATGCAAAAAGTATGTTATTGTTAGACTTTATTTGGGGATAATTTCAAGTTTACAGGAGAGTTGCAGGAAGAATAGTACAAAGAACACCCATACATCCTTTGCCCATATTCACCAGTTGTTAACACATTATTGTTCTTGCTTTCTCGTTGTGTGTTCATTCATGCTCTCTCTCTCTCTCTGAATTTGTATGTATTTTGCCCCTAACTATATTTGTGTGTTTTTCCTATGAATAGAGAGATTCTAGTTGTTGTAAATTTCAGTAAATTTAATATTAATACATGTACTTTATTATCCATATTCTAATTTTATCAAATGACCCTAAGTAATGCCTTTACAGCATTTTTTTTCTAGTACAGGATCCTAAGATCAGGTTTTGACCCCTAAATCTGACAGATCAAAACTATAGTTCAGAGGCATGATGTTAACCAGAGTAGGATCCCAAACCACCTACTCACTAGGTTGGTCCTTTTGACTGTTATGAAACCTCATTGTTTATTTCTGATAGTTTTTTCCATCTAAAAAGCAGTGCTACTTTTAATAATTGAAAATTAACTGTGTACTTTACTTACTGGTTTGTATTGATGCCATCTAAATCTTAAACATTGGCCAGAACAAAACTTGTTACAGGAAAGCTATGAATGGAGTAGTTTTCAGGTTTGTAGTATGTTTAATCTTGTCTACCGGTTAACATTTATTGGTAACTGGCTTCCCTAGGCTTATCATATTGACTTGTTTATTTTTGCTTGTTCCTGAAATCAGTATAAGCATAGAATTATGGTATAGTGAAAAGAGTATTGATAAAGAAGTAATGAGAGTTAGCCTAGGACTTACAGTCTTACCTCCTTATGAGACTTTTGTCAACTCATTTAATTTCTTTTTTTTTTAATTGGTACAGCCACTTTATTTGCTTATTTTTTAGAGAGAGAGAAAGAGCATGAGTAGGGGAGAAGGGCAGAGGGTGAGAGAGAGAATCTTAAGCAGCCTCCACGCTCACCATGGAGCCCAACACAGGGCTGGATCCCACGACCCTGAGATCATGACCTGAGCCAAAATGAAGAATTGGAGATTCAACTGACTGAGCCATCCAGGTGCTCTAACTCATTTAAATTCTTAAAATCTCAGTTTTCATGTTTGCGAAAAAAAAAGAGTTTTGCATACTTAATAGGATTTTTTAAAATAAGAGTCAATGAGGCACTTGGCCGGCTCAGTCAGTAGAGCACACAACTCTGGGTCTCGGGGTCATGAGTTCAAGCCCCACGTTGGGTGTAGAGATTACTTAAAAAAAATGAGGGTCAAAAGAAGTTATCATAAAGTATGTGAAAACAAACTCTAGGGTTATAGACTTCTTTTGATTTATTAATTTCATTACACAAAATCTTCCATTAGTAATACAACCACTTACAGTGTTATATTCATTTCTCATGTCAGATTCATTCTCTTAGTTTTCTCAGTATTGAAGTTCTCTAATTTACTAGAGTGGGGAACCTGATACTTGTTGAACAATTTCTGTAACCAAGTACTATGCTTTATACCATATGCTTGAGCATTATAAGAGTATATCCACATTTCACAGATGACAAAAATAAGATTTAGTGAGGTTTTGAAACTTGCTCAAAGGAGCAGTGTAGTTAAGTAACAGAGTTTGGAGTTAAACCCAGATTTCTCTGTCAATTCAGACCTCTGATTAAATCAGCATTGATGTTTCTCTTATTTATTATTTTCTCATTAATCTCTCTATATTCGGAGCAACAGCTTATCCTTTCTCACTAAAGTACATAATTTTATCCTTTAAAATAATTTGCATGCTTCTCTCAAATTTCTGGAAGCACTGTAGCCCTGTGGTTTCTTCTTTCCACTGTTGCTTGCTTTCCTGAAGTTCTGAGCCTGGAGCATTGACATTTTTCCCTTATATGTCTCATGTCAAATACAAATCATTTCTTACAATAGAAATGATAAAATATTGAAAACTAAAATTGCAAAATATGGGAGTTCAGACAGTTAATAGAGAACTGAAAATGGAAAGGTGTGATTTCTTACTATCTTAATATTTTTGTGAGGCATTTTTACAACTCACCTATAAGTGTTTTATCTTTTAAAATGTATAGGAAACTGTCATCTCAAAAACCAGTGCATTAGGGAGGTGTATTAGACAATAACACCAACTGGAATCATAATTAGAGTGTTTTGCATTGCATCTATCTCTTTAAGATCTGATTTTAGTCTGCAGGAAGATCTCAAAAGGCTTTAAAGACAAGAAAGTGACAGCTTCAAACTGAGCAAGTAACTGAGCAAAAGGTAATATATTTAGAGGAAAATTATCCAAAATTGAGTAATGGAATTCTGTTTTATGGCACAGCCAATCCAGAACTTACTACTTTGAGGATTTAAAAAAATTTAAAGGTACATTTTGAGGAAAAACTTGTGTTTATTGATTTCTTGCAGATTACTTCTTTATGAAGATAGAATGGTCCTCATCAAAGCAAAAAACTAACTTTTTAAACCAGACATCTCTTTGATTTATATGTCTGATGCCTAAATTCTTGTACATGTACACCTGGGGGTAGACAGAGCTATGCAAGAGGTAAACAGGTATAATTGTTGAATTAGTTTCCTAGGGCTGTTATAACAGAGTGTTACAGACTAGATGGCCTAAAACAACAGACATTTACTGTCTCAGTTCTGGAGGCTAGAAATCTGAAATCAGGTGTCTGGACTCCTTCTCAGACTCTGGGTGGCATATTTCCTTCCCTCTTCTGACCTGCTGGTGGTGGTCAGCAATTGTTGGTGTTCCTGGACTTGTAACTGCATCAGTCTGGTTGCTGCCTCTGTCTTCATATAGCATTGTCCGTATATGTCTTCCTAACATCTTTTCCCTGTGTGTATGTATGCATGTAGTTTCCCCTATTTATAAGGACAGCACTCTTCTTGGATTAGGGCCCACCCTGATCACCTTATTTTAATTTGGATAAATCTACAGAGACCCTATTTCCAAATAAGGTCACACTCTGAGGTACTAAGGGTTAGTACTTACACATATCTTTTTTAGGGGGGACATAATTCAGCCCTTAACAGGTGTCTTTAAAGGAATTGATTTTCACAATGTTTACTTTTCCTAAAATTGATATAAAATTTCTGAATTTTAAATAGGAGCTCTTTTATATCTATTCTTTGTTGGATAGATGGCTATTCAATTGCTGTGGTATTTACAAGAGACCCTTAGATATAGAGAACAAACTGAGGGGGTTGGGGGGGGGACCGGGGAGAGGGGAAAATGGGTGTTGGGCATTGAGGAGGGCACTTGTTGGGATGAGTACTGGGTGCTATATGTAAGCCAGTTTGACAATAAATTATATTTAAAAAATTGCTGTGGTATTTAGATTCCATTTTAAAGAGTGCTATAACATTTAATTTAGTGGCTGGTATTTATAATCTGCTGGAAATTCTATTTTTTGCATCCATTTAATAAGTCCATGATAAAAAACCATAGATATTTGGGCGCCTGGGTGGCTTAGTCAGTTAAGCGTCCGACTTTCGCTTAGGTCATGATCTCGTGGTTCGTGGGTTTGAGCCCCACATCAGGCTCTGTGCTGACTGCCAGCTCAGAGCCTGGAGCCTGTTTCAGTCTGTGACTCCCTCTCTCTCTGACCCTCCCCTGCTCATGCTGTCTCTCTCTCTCTCCTAGGAATAAATAAAAATATTTAAAAAAACAAAAACCCATAGATTTCAACTTAAAAATGTGTAAGGGAGTACCTAGTTGTAAAAAGCTACTTAAGGGAGTGTGTGAGCAAAATTTTTTGAAAACCCATTGATCTAGAGCAGGGTTTCTCAACCTTGGGATTATTGATGTTTCAGATTAGGTAATTTTTTGTTGTGAGGAGTGCATTATAGGATGTTTAGGAGCATCCCTGGCCTCTGCCCACTAGGTTCCAGTAGCAGCTACCCAGAGGTGACAACCAAAAGTGCCTTCAGACATTGGCAAATGTCCCCTGGGGAGCAAAATTGCCCTTGGTCATTGAAATAGAGTATATTGATCTCCTTTCAGTCAGTAACGTAGATTATACGTTAGCATTTCAGACTTTTGCTCATCTCAGTTTTTTTATTTATTTTTTTTATATATATATATTTTATTTATTTCTAGGGGAGAGAGAGAGAGAGACAGCGTGAGCAGGGGAGGGTCAGAGAGAGAGGGAGATACAGATTCCGAAATAGGCTCCAGGCTTTGAGCTGGCAATCAGCACAAAGCCCGACATGGGGCTCGAACCCATGAACAGCAAGATCATGACCTAAGTGAAAGTCAGACGCTTAACCGACTAAGCCACCCAGGCGCCCCTCATCTCAGTTTTTTTAAAGCTTATTTATTTTGAGAGAGAGAGAGTATGTGAAGATAATAGGGGAGGGGCAGAGAGAGAGAAAGAAAGAGAGAATCCCAAGCAGGTTCTGTACTGTCAGTGCAAAGCCCGACATGGGGCTTGAACCCATGAATCGTGAGATCATGACGTGAGCCAAAGTCAAGGGTTACCCCGTAACCAACTGAGCCACCCAGGTGACCCTGCTAATCTCAAGTTTGAGATATAGCTCTAGACATGACGTAGATGGAAGATTTTCTAGAGGTATCACCTAAGGGTATTAATAATAATTTACTCAAAAGCATCAATACATTTTATCCCAGTATCAAAGCATGTATATCCAAACAGCTACGTATAAATTGTCTGTTTACTTTTGTCCCATCTCTAAATTAGAAGTCCTTGCTTATATCTTAAGTCAAGAAAAGACTGTAGAAAGTCTCTATGTTTTGTAAAAGTTCTTTAAAAAAAATTTTTTTTTAATGTTTATTTATCTTGAGAGAGAGAGAAAGCAAATGGGAGGGGCAAAGAGAGAGGGAGACAGAGGATCCGAGGCAGGCTCTGCACTGTCAGCACAGAGCCCAACGCGAGGCTCAAACTCACGAACTGTGAGATCATGACCTGAGCTGAAGTGGAAAGTCAGATGCTCAACTAAGTGAGCCATCCAGGCACCCCTGTTTTATAAAAGTTCTTATTGAGGACTTTCACTGTGTTTACCTTCGGTCACAACCAAACAAACCAAGTTTCCATGGTTCCTCAGAGGTGAATTGGAATGCTTTCTTTCAATTTGATATATCACAAGGGCTCTATAAAGCTTTTTGTCTTAACTGCCAGGAAGCTCTGACCTAAATTTGTGGCCCGATTACAATGTCTTCTCTGTCTTGTTTCCTAGTACAGTTGATCCTTGAATAATGCAAGGATTAGGGGAGCTGACCCTGTGCAATCAAACAGCTGTATTTGACTTTTGATTCCTCCAAAACTTAACTACTAATAGCCTACTGTTGATCAGAAGATTTATCAATAACAGTAGATTAACACACACTTTGTATATGTATTATATACTGTATTCTTACATAAAGTAAGCTAGAAAAAAGAATTTTATTAAAAATATCATAAGAAGGGGCACCTGGGTAGCTCAGTTGGTTAAGTATCTGACTTCAGCTCAGATCATGATATCGCAGTTATGAGTTCGGGCCCCACGCGAGGCTCCATGCTGACAGCTTGGAATCTGGAGCTTGCTTCAGAATTTATGTCTCCCTTTCTCTCTGCCCCTCCTCTACTTGTGCTTGTCTCTTAAAAGTAAGTAAACATGTTGGGATGAGCACTGGGTGTTATATGGAAACCAACTTGACAATGAACTATTTAAAAAAAAAGTAAATACACATTAAATTACATTTTAATTAAAAAAATATTATAAGGGGAGCGCCTGGGTGGCTTAGTCGGTTAAGCGTCCGACTTTCGCTTAGGTCATGATCTCGCGGTTCGTGGGTTCCAGCCCCGCGTCGGGCTTTGTGCTGACTGCCAGCTCAGAGCCTGGAGCCTGCTTCAGATTCTGTATCTCCCTCTCTCTCTGACCTTCCCCTGCTCACGCTGTCTCTCTCTCTCCTAGAAATAAATAAAACATTAAAAAAAATTTTTTAAAATATAAGGAAAATATATTTTACAGTACTGTATTTGTTGAAAAAAATCCACACATAAGGATACCTGTGCAGTGCAAACCAGTGTTGTTCAAGAGTCAGGTGTATATTATTTCTTCACTCTTACTCTCCCCTTCATTGTATTACTTTTTTTGCTTGTTTAAATGGTTCTCAATTATACTGAATCTGTGGCTTTTAGTGTAAGACATTGTTTTGGAAATTTAAATACATGAAATAAGTTTATGGGTGACATAGTTTGAACTTTCAATAACCCGACAAAAGTGTGCAAGTCATTATACATTTTTTTCTGACATTATTTTCTCAGTGTACTACTCTGACCTAAAAAAAGGACAATGATTTGTTGGAAATCATAAGATAATTATAATGTAGACAGAAAATGAATACTACTGGGTGCCTGCGTGGCTCAGTCAGTTAAGCGTCCGACTTCAGCTCAGGTCATGATCTCACAGTTCATGGGTTCGAGCCCCACGTCAGGCTCTGTGCTGACAGCTCAGAGCCTGGACCCTGTTTCAGATTCTGTGTCTCCCTCTCTCTCTGACCCTCCCCTGCTCACGCTATCTCTCTCTCTCTCTCTCTCTCTCTCTGTCTCTGTCTCTCTATCTGTCTCTCTCTCAGAAATAAATAAAACATTAAAAAAAAAAGAATACTACTTTCCTCTAATGATAAAACTCTAGGGTCTCTTTTAGACTATTACACAAAGTTCAATTTTCATTTTCTCGGGGCACCTGGATGGCTCAGTCAGTTAAGCATCTGATTTCGGCTCAGGCCATGATCTCACAATCTGTGAATTCGAGCCCTGCTTCAGGCTCTGTGCTGACAGCTCAGAGCCTGGAGCCTGCTTCAGATTCTGTATCTACCTCTTTCTCTCTCTGCCCCTACCTGCTCTGTCTCTCTTGCTCTCAAAATTAAATAAAACATTTAAAATTTTTTGAAAAAAAAAAAAGATTTTCACTTTCTTGGGAAAAAAAACCCTGTAATTATTGATCCTAACCACAGAGATAAATAGTTACTGAAACTAGCCTAAAAACCTTAATACCTTTTAATCAGAAATGGTGAAGGTGGAAAAGGCACTAACATTTATCAAATAACAACTATATGCTGTGCTTTGTGCTAGATACGTTACAGCATATTTAATCCCCACAATCTAGGTAATTTGGTGCTATTTTTAACTATTAGGAACCTAAGGTTCTGAAAGAGGTAATGCACAGGTAGGTCATTCACGTCCCAAAGTTCTTGCTCCGTACACAATGAGGCTGTAAAATTTCAGGACTGCCTGCCTAGCACATAGTAAGTCTCTAAGTATTACTTCCTCTTATTATGTCATCTGGGTATAAAATCAAAAATGTTAAATGTTGAAGTGGTATACTACATCAATTCCTGGAAGTAATAGAGAAACAAACACATTTAGAATAATCTAGCGGGGCACCTACCTGGCTCAATCTGTAGAACATACAACTCTTTTATTTTATTTTATTTTTTAGAGAGAGAGACCACACAACAGGGGAGAGGGGCAGAGGGAGAGAGAATCTCAAGCAGGCTTCACACTTACTGCGGAGCTCGGCATGGGGCTCGATCCCATGACCCTGGGATTGTGACCTGAGCTGAAATCAAGAGTCAGACTCAGTGCCTGGGGGGGCTCAGTCAGTTAAGTGTCAGACTTCGACTCAGGTCATGACCTCACAGTTTGTAGATTTGAGCCCTGCATCGGGCTCTGTGCTGACAGCTCAGAGCCTGGACCCTGCTTCAGATTCTCTGTCTTCCTCTCTCTCTGTCTCTCTCCTGCTTGCTCTCTGTCTCTCTCTCTTACAAAAATAAATAAACATTAAGAAAAAAAAAAAAGAGGAGTCAGACAGCCAACTGAGCCACCAGGTGCCCCAGAACATGCAGCTCTTGATCTTGGGATTATGAGTTCAAGCCCCACGTTGGGCATAGAGAGTACTTAATTAATAAATTAAAAATTTAAAAATAGAGGGGCGCCTGGGTGGCTTAGTCGGTTAAGCGTCCGACTTTCACTTAGGTCATGATCTCGCGGTTCGTGGGTTCGGGCCCCGCGTCGGGCCCTGTGCTGGCTGCCAGCTCAGAGCCTGGAGCCTGTTTCAGGCTGTGACTCCCTCTCTCTCTGACCCTCCCCTGCTCACGCTGTCTCTCTCTCTCTCCTAGAAATAAATAAAATATTTTTAAAAAAAATTAAAAATAGAATAATCTGTTTAGAATAGGTGAAAAGAGTCTTAGTTTATGGTAACTGTCTTCTGCAAGAGTTGATATAAACTGAAAATACAAAATCAGATCATATTGAATTTAATTAATTACCCAGTGAGTTACCAACAAAAATTTGAGAAGTATTCTTTACCGTAGAGATGAAGTAAAGGTCAGTAATACTATGCAATTCTTCCCTTGTCACCTTTGTCAGAGACAAGAGATTGAAGTAGATGGGTCATGCATTTTGCTGATAATGACAATTCTTACATGCTTGAATTAAGACCACTATATCATATCCTTTATCTTGTACATGTGTGTTGTGTGTGTGTACACACACACACACACACACACTTAGGTATTTCTATCTAAAGTCTCATATCAGATATTATATTGGGATGTGGTTTGTTATAATTTTATATTATGGTTTTTGCTGGTCTTATACATAATTACATACCTTACCTCCAGTAAAAAACACAATGTTTTCTTGCTTTTTTTCTGCCTTTAGTTCCTTGTTTTCCAGCACCCAACATAACTTGTAAAGATTTCAGTGGCAATGAAACACATTTTACTGGGAGCGAAGTTGGTTTTCTCAAGCCTATATCTTGCCGAAACGTGTAAGTCCATTACTGAAGCTAAATGTTCAGATTATTTTCCTGTGTTGTATCTTGACTGCATGGAGTAGAAATAGTTAATTTGTGGGGAAAATCCTACACTAATATAACTTATCTTTTATCCCCATGTCAGAAAACCTCTATTCTAAGTGTGTGTTTTTATATAAATACAATTTACCACTAAGTAACGCCTAGTAGTTTACTATGTGGAATAAATAAAAGCTGTGAATAGCCTCATGCCATGTCAATTCGGTCAGTTTACACCACTAAATGAGTTGTGAAAAATTCTCTTTTTAAAATTTGGGGTTTCTAGAGTGCAAATAAGGGGTCATGTACCTGTAGTATTAAAAGAATGTTAATTATTAATCATTTGCATATTAAGGACATTTTGAAATTTTGTTTCATTCTTGGTAATAGGTATAAGTGATGAATGGTTAAACAGCATTCAAAAGTTTATTTGGGACATTAAGACAAGTGGTTTGTTAAGACTGTTCTTTATTTTTTAAAAATGTTTTAAAATGTTTTTATTTATTTTTGAGAGAGAGAGAGCGCACGAGCGAGCACAAGTGGTGGGAGGAGTGCGGGTGGGCAGACTTTTAAGTTTGCCTTTTATTTTTGCTGTAGTAAAGCTGAGATTATATTCTTATATTTCTGCTTTGTACTAAAAATGTGATTTAGTTTCACCCATTTTTATTAATTGGTGACACTGTATTTTTACCATTTAACTGTACATTGTTACATTTTATTTGATGGCACCTATTTGCAGTGTATCAAGGAATAACCACTGTTTAGTTATTTCTTCTCTCTGTTTCTTTTCTCTGTCTCTTTTTTCTTGTTGTTTGGCTATTTCTACCAGTTCTATTAGAATTCCTAGAAGTTACTAGTAGAGTCTTATTTTTGACCCTACTTCACTGAATTAATGAGGGGACTTTAGATTCTATCTTACTGTATAATCCTAAGCCAATCACTTAAGTTTTTTGGAGGTTTGAAGATTTCTCATTAGTAAAGTAAAAATTGCTAAAGGGTTACTTCACAAGTACTTAGAAATGGTTTAGCCAAGTTTTGAATTTATAAGTTGATATTTCTACCATAAAAAATCCAAATGACTATTAAGTGTTGGTGCAAGATACAGATTATAGTATAACAACTAAGAAAATCATGTGTTGAGAACAGCTAACCACTCAGATTGGACTTGGAAGTTTATATTACCTCTGTGGTAACCCCACAGTCGTCTGTTACTCAATTTCCAAGTTAATTCTGATTTCTTTTCATAATTAACTGAGTTCATTGGGCTCAGTGCAACTGTGCTATACTAATCATGCTCACAAAACGCTGATGTCAGTGATGAGAAGAAATGTAATTATCAGAAAAACCAGACATTCACAATTATACTGACCAACTTATTCCCTCCTGTAGTAAAATCTACAATTCCAAAATAGAATTCACTTAACATTAAATCAGAACAAAGGGAGTTTTAATGGGTAATTTTAATGATAAGTCACAAAATTAAGATCAACTCGTAAATAATTTTCCTATATCAAGATATTCAGTACATGCCTATGTAAGAGCCAGCTGCTGGTCAGCTACTGAATACTCACTGACAGATTCATACTCATTGGGTGTTTCTTCTCCAGTTTACATATTTTCCTTCTACTCCCATTAGCATATTCATTTTCAAACTATATAATATTGATAGCTGATTAAAGCTCCTACCTTAATATTGCGGATATAGTCATTCTATAATGTATTCTCCAGCAACTAAAGTCTAGCAATGATGTCTGATTGATTACCAAGCCACACACCTATTTATACTGGCCAACTATTTTGGTTGGAGCAGGCTAACTGCTGTAACAGATGTCTTTAGAATTTCAGTGGCTTAACACAATAAAAGTTATTTCCCATTCACATCATGGTCCAATTGGTGTTGGCTTGGATGTCTGGATGAGGTAAGGAGAGTGATTGTTGTTCCACACAGTCATGCCAGAGCCTTGCTCCTTTCATCTTGTGGCGTTGCTTCCTCTAGTCCTCAGAGTCCTTTCCATTTAGCCAGCAAGTGAGAAAGAGGAAAAGGAACCCCATACAGGAGTGTTTATGGGCCAGATCTAGAAATGGCACACATCACTTGTGTCCTCATTACATTGTGTAAAACTCAGTTATGGCTGCACTTAACTGCAAGGTGGAATACAATACCTAGCTTAGCTATACATCTGTGAGCAAAAGAGCAGTGGTTCAGTGAACAATTAGACAATCTGCTACACCACCCATTTTCAGATTATTCTTTAGGGTGGTTTAATATATAGATAATTGTATTTTCAATTTCATTTCCCTTTCCAGCCAAGCTTTTTGAAAGACTTGTTCCTGCAATAGTTCCCTTTCATGAGTTTTTCTGTCTAATGTAGCATGACTTTTGGCCATGCTGAAATTTGCTGTTATATCAAATAGATCTTTATAGGGGCACCTGGGTGGCTCAGTTGATTCAACGGCTGACTTTGACTCAGGTCATGGTCTTGTGGTTCATGGGTTCGAGCTCTGCGTCGGGCTCTGTGCTGACAGCTCAGAGTCTGGAGCCTGTATTCGTATTCTGTGTCTCCCTCTCTCTCTGCCCATCCCCTGCTCATGCTGTCTCTCTCTGTCTCTCAAAAATAAAAAAATAAAGAAACCAACCAAAACCAAATAGATCTTTATAGACCATATCTTAATCTTTCTACAGCATTTGACACTCTCTTCTCTTAAAATACTTTCTTTTCTTGACTTCTAGTATAAAGCACTCTTCTATTCCCTTGATTCCTTTTCTTTTCCTTAAATCTCAGTATCCCCAAGATTGTATCCTTGGTCCTGTTCTCTTTTTCTTTTTCTTTTTTAATGTTTATTTATTTTTGAGAAAGAGAGAAACTGTGAGATCATGACCTGAGCCAAAGTTGGACATTTAGCCTTCTGAGCCACTGAGGCGCCCCCCTATTCTCTTCTTCATTCATCCCCCTCTTTGGCTTCTCTCACCATATTTTTGTATATTAAGGTCCCAAACTGAATCTATCATCTTTTCCTTCAAATCATGTCCTCCTTTGTCTTAGTGAATGGCACCTGTTCTACTCAGTTTCTTAAGCTGAAATTTTGGAGTCATTCTTGACTTCTTTTCCCTCATTCCCCACATTTAGCATGGTTGCTTCTGCCTTCTTGGTATTTCCCAGTTTTGTTAACATTACTCTCCTATTGCTACTGCCTAGTAGGTGATAGCTTAAGTTTCTTAAAAACCGACTAATTTATTTCTCTAGTTCTAGTCTGATGCCCCATTCCAGTGTCGATGGGACACCACTGCCCTCAGCATAAAATGTGACATCCTTATAATAACAGGATCTTTGGGCCATCTGTCACCTCCCATCTTCCCCAAAATGTCCTGACTGTCAGTGAAATGCAGAAAATATAGGATTATAAGCAGGAGATGGACATAATCAGATTTCACATTAAAGTGATAACTCCAGCTACCTCTGTTTCTTTATTTCTCTTTTGCAGCAAATCTCCTTCAAAGAGTTGTCTGATACTCCTGTACTTCAATTTTTTTTCATTCCAGGCTTTCTTAAGCTTGCTTTGTTTGGTCTTTTTCCTGTATCACATCACCAAAATTTTCCTTGCTGAGGTCACTAATGAATGCCTCTTAACTAAATTTGGTGGTAAATTCTCAGCCATTACTTAAGGATGCATCAGTCACATTTACCACAATTGATCACTCTGTTCTCCTTAATACTCGGTACTGTCTTCACTTGACTTCCAGGATACCACACTCTTCTAGTTTTACTTCTCTCTCAGTGTTAGCTCTTTCTCAGTCTCCTTTTTCTCTTTTTCTCAGTCCAGCTTTTTCTCTTCTTGATCTCTTAATATCGGAGTATATCAGGGCTCAGTCCGTGAATCTTTTTTTTTTTTTTTTTTTTTGGTCTATCTGTTCTTACATGGAAATATCCTGGTTTTAAATACTTGGTATATGCTTATAACTCCATAATTTATATCTCCAGCCCAGACTTCTCTAACTCTAGACTTGTAAATCCAGCTGTCTTTTGGAGAACTCAACTTGGATGTCTGATAAACATCTCAAACTCACATGTCTAGCAATGAAATCCTGAACATCCTTCCAAGGTCTAGTATACCCTCAGCCTTACCCAACTCAGTTAATACTCGTTTTATCCCTCTAGTTACTTGGGACAAAATCTTTAGTTTTATTCTTACTCCGCTGTTCTTTCATATCCTAAATTGAATACATCAGGAAATCCAGATGTTGCACTTCAGGATATATCCAGAATCTGATCACTTCTCAGTGTTTCCTTTGCTATTACTCCAGGTCAAGCCAGTATTAATTTTCATCTGGATTATGGCAAGAGCCTTCAGAGCCCTTTGTCTCTGTGGTAGTTCAAATTGGTTAGCAAATTCATCCCTCTCAATCACTATTAACTGGGCAACATACACTTTCCAGTCTATTGATTTGAGGCTTGACCCTGTGATCATATTTTGCCTGGGTAATGCACTCCAGTATGAAACAGGCAGAAGCTTAACTGTTATGAGGTTTAGCTTTCCTCCTGAACCTTGGTGACATGCTCTGAAAAGAACTTGCCCCAGGTAAATGCTACACCTTCAGCTTGAGCCCTAGAAAAACTTAAGAGGAACTGATTTGAACTAAATACTAGCCTGGATTCAGACTGAGTCACACTTCAGCCTGAAGCACCATCTCCTAGCTGAACCCACTCTGCATCAGCTGAACCACAGCCAGTTGCAGTCTAGGAGTGTGAGAATAATTCCTCGTTGTAAGCCACAGATATTTAGGGGGGTTTGTTATACAATGTTATCGTGACAGTAACTCACAAATACTCCCCTACAGTCTGTTTTCAGCACAGCACCTAGAGTAATTATTGTAAAATCTAAGTCAGATCATACCACATGTTTACTTAAAATGCTGTAGCAGCTTCCCATATCTTTCAGAGAAAACACCAAAGTCTTTACAATGATATTCAAGCCCATACATTATTTGCCCTTTTTGCCCCTTGTTATCTCTCTGACCTCAGCTTCTACTCTTCCTCCCTTCTCTAATTCCACTCCTACTCTACTGGGCTCCATTATAGTCTTCAAACACCTTAGGTAATGCTTTCTTGCCACAATGGTTACTTTTGCCTGGGGCACTCTTCCCTTAGAGGTGTGGGTGGCTCACTAACTCACTGACTTCCATCAGGCCTGTGCGCATAAGCTGCCTTCTCAATGGCGCCTACTTTTATTACCCTGTTCATATCTTATATCACCCTTGTCTCTACCCCTGGCATTTCTGAATTCCCTAAATGTCCTGTTCCACTTCTTTTTTTTTGTAGCACTTATAACTTTCTAACATCATATATGATTTACTTTCAAAATACATTTATTTGTATTGCTTGCTGCCTGTAGATTGAAAGCTCTTTAGGGGCAAGGATCTTTGTTTATTTTGTTTATTAATATATCCCAATAGCCTAGACTGGTGCCTGACATGCAATAGCCACCCAAAAGGCATTAATTAAATGAATGAATGGATGAACAAATTAACAAATAAATATTAATTAATGGTTTTATCTCCTGAAATGTTTATATGTTGAAGATACATGTATATAATACTCAGATTCTAATTTTGTACAGGAATGGCTATTCATACAAAGTGGCAGTTGCGCTATCTCTTTTTCTTGGATGGTTGGGAGCAGATCGATTTTACCTTGGATACCCTGCCTTGGGTAAGTATGTTTCATAAAAAAAAAAAAAAGAAAGAAAGAAAGAAAAAAAATCCTTGTGAGACTTGTATGGTAAGTAAATGTACCAATTCTTATAGATTAAACCTCTGCATACTATTAATAGTTACAAGTTCCAAGTAACTGGAGTTGAATAGTTAATGTCTTCTGTGAATATAGAGCTAGCTGTTAACTCTATAATTCAGCTTGGGTAAGGAATTTTGACTTCTCCCGTATTTTCCTCTTTTTGAAAACACACAAAATAGGTACTTCCTTGGGACAATAGGCTTGAGCTGTCATTGCTAGTACTGGGCAACATGGTGGACATTTAATAAATCTTTTATGAATAAATGCATATCCCTTCTATCCCTCTAAAAATATTTGCCTTCTACCTGAACCTCTGTCAGTGTTCCCTTGGGAATATAAGCTATTTTTTTCCAGGAGAAGTTGGATTAGAACTCTAACAACTGGCATGACCTGGTGTAGATCCTGACTTTGTACCCTTAGCATCCCAGCTATATGTTCCTTCTAGGTGTAATCTCCACATTTACACCTAGTGTAATGCTTGTGAAAAATATTTATATTTGATGATAGCTTTTGTTTGAACAATACTGTTATATACCTACCCTTATTTAAGCCTTATAGCTCTCTGACTTTAACAACCCTTTTAAATCATCTTTACCAGGTAGGGAGATTGTCACCAGAGAGGTTAAGGGATTTATTCACTCTGGAGGCCTTGCTTTATTCTGTGACATATTTGTTGTTATCATCCTTGTTTTATGGATAGGGAAATTGTGGCGAGATTAAGAGATTTACCCAAGGACACTCAGCTAGTGACCTGAATTTGAACCCAAATTTTCTGGCTCAGGAGATCATACTTTATTTACTGTAGTACTCTGCTTCTCTGTTAACCGTACTGAGCAAAATTTAAAGTTTCTGAATGTTCTGCTCTCCAGCTAGCAAGGCTAATTTTATTCTTTCCATGTGGCTACCCACCAGAGATCAAAGAGGAATCTTTACTGTAGTGTTACTGGGAAGTATATTTCTGACAGCCCTACCTGGAACTCACAAATTTGTTCACTTAACAGACATTTATTCAACATTCACTACCTGTTAAGTAAGTGCATGCTCTGGAAATAATGGTGAAGATCACAATTCTTTTTTAATTTATTTTTTATTATTTTTTTATCATTTTTTATTTCTGAGAGAGAGAGAGAGGCAGCGTGAGCAGGAGAGGGTCAGAGAAAGAGGGATACCGAATGTGAAGCAGCCTCCAGGCTCCGAGCTAGCTGTTAGCACAGAGCCCGATGTGGGGCCCAATCCCACGAACCGTGAGATCATGACCTGAGCTGAAGTCGGACACTTAACCGACTGAGCCACCCAGGAGCCCCATAATGGTGAAGATCACAGTTCTTATTGGTTAAGACCATGTAAAACCCTATAATCTGCACAGAAGTCCTCAGAGTTGCTAAAATAACAACCCTTTAGTCTTTCTTTTTAGATGATGGATAGATTGATGAACAGATGGAAGGGTGGATAGTTGGACAGAGAAACTAGATTCATAATGAGAAAGAAAAATGATATGGTGATGGCTAGAATATACCTGAAGTTTTCTGCCTTAAAAAAAAATTTTTTTTTTAATGTTTTATTTAGTTTTGAGAGAGAGGAACAGCACAAGCAGGGGAGGGTCAGAGAGAGAGGGAGACACAGAGTCTGAAGAGAGACTCCAGGCTCTGAGCTGTCAGCACAGAGCCCGATGTGGGGCTTGAACCAACGAACTGCGAGATCATGACCTAAGCAAGCATGAACAAGGGAGAGGGAGAGAGTGAATCCCAAGCAGGCTCCATGCTGTCAACACAGAGACCAATGTGGGGCAATGTGGGGCTTGATCTCACCAACCATAATATCGTGACCTGAGCTGAAACCAAGAGTCAGATGTTTAACCGACTGAGCCACCCAGGTACCCCTCTTTTATGCAGTCTTTAAGAAGATGGAATTATGTAGGAGCAGCTGGGTGGCTCAGGCAGTTAAGCATCTCTTGGTTTCAGCTCAGGTCATGATCTCACTGTGAGTTTGAGCCCTCCATTGGGCTCTATGCTGACAGCACAGAGCCTGCTAGGGATTCTTTCTCTCCCTCTCTCTCTGGTCCTCCCCCACTTGCTTGCTTTCTCAAAATAAATAAACTTTCAAAAAATTTAAAAATAAAAGAATTATGTATATGTTTTGGAAAGATTTCTAACATTTAGAAAGTTTTTAAAAGGTTAGGAGGGAAGGAGAAACACTTCTTTACAACAGTTTATTCTCTGATGATTTTGAAGAGTTAATCTATTTTAAATTTTAAATATTTGGCCTAATGAGTGACTTTTTGGTTTTTTGTGATGTGTGTTGGGTGAGCTTCATGTCATATGTGTAAGTTGATGTTTTTGTCTTACTGTAGCACATAATAATATGTAGTATGTATATTGTGAGTTTTTCTTCCTGCAGAGTTTTCTTCTTGCAAAGTAAAATTCTAGGTAATAAAGCTCTGTATAGTGGCTCCGGTTAGTGAATATTAGTTTCCTGCCAGGAGCTGCCTTTCTCTAGCTATTGCTCCTCCAATTGATTATTAGCTTCAGTCAAAAAGAACCTTTCCATTGGAGGCTGAGATTTCAGAAACTTGCAAGTGTAATTTTTTTTAAGTTTATTTGTTTTTGAGAGAGAGAGAGAGAGAGAGCACACGCAAGCATGGGAGGGGCAGAGAGAAAGGGAGAGAGAATCCCAAGCAGGCTTCACACCCTCAGCCCAGAGCCTGATGCAGGACTCAGTCCTCCAACCCTGGGATCATGACCTGAGACGAAATCAAGAGCCAGACTTTCAACCAACTGAGCCACCCCGGCTCCCTGCAAGTGTAATTCTTAGCATTTGACATTATGCTTCATTGTAAAAGTTGGTTTTTTTTTTAATATTTAAGTAACTTACCTTATTATCACAATAATCTTTGGGTGTTCATTAGTTCAACAAATATTTTGACTATTGGCTTAAGATAGAACCTTCTCAAGATTGTTAAGTCTGTCACTTCTTATTCATCTGCTTTCCAGCTTCTGAGTTTTTGTTGTTATTGTCTTGTATTTTCTTTATTCTATTGGGTTTGTGGACTTTAAAAATTCCTTACTATCTTTTAGTGGGATCTTGGAGAGAGAGGAGCTAAGTGGGCATGTCAAATTCATGATCTTTAACTGAAAATCCTCTTATCTCCTTAAGCATTCAAACATTTTATCATATCTTACTTTCATTTAAGCTATCTTTTTAAAGAAAGTTTTTTTAATGTTTTGTTTATTTCTGAGAGAGAGAGAGGGGCAGCGTGAGCAGGGGAGGGTCAGAGAAAGAGGGAGATACAGAATCTGAAGCAGGCTCTAGGCTCTGAGCTGTCAGCATAGAGCCCGACACAGGGCTCGAAACCACAAACCATGAGATCATGACCTGAGCCGAAGTTGAATACTTAACCGACTGAGCCACCCAGGCGCCCCTCGTTTTAACTATCTTAATGTTAAGGATTTTGATATGTTTTACTAACTAATCTAATCTAATATGTAAAGTTATAATGTTTTTAAATTTTACAATATTAAATGTTTTTAAATTCAATTTTTATTTTTACTAAGAATCCAAGGTTAAAGATTTTTGGTATTTTTGAATAAAATGATTACCACTAAAAAAATTCTTAACCGTATAGTACAATGTTGACTGACATGAAAATATAGATAGAGCCTAAAATTATATTTTTCTTATAATCTTACTTAATCTTCATGGTTAGGAAAAACAGGAGTAGCTTTTTAAAATACTTCCTCAATACCATTTATGATCATTGGAATTTTATAAGAACAGAGTAAATAATGTAAATCATGCAATATGAAACCTACTTTTTCTAAGTATTTAGTGTTAAATGTGATACTTCATTATATAAATTTTACTTCAGGAATAGACAAGGGAAATTTGTTTTGGAAGTGAGATTGAGTAAAATGTGATAAGATCTAAAAATTCATTGAAGAAAAATTTTCACATATTTCAAATTCCTTTATAGCTCATGACTAACTTTATGTATAGCTTTACTACCTGTAATTGATTTATTCCTCAGTATACCAGTGCTACATTAGCTGGAAACTTTTTTTGTCTTTACAATGAAACCTTAGTTTATATTTTCATTTATTTATTTTTTCATTTCATTTTATTTTATTTTATTTTATTTTTTTAAATGTTTTATTTATTTCTAGGAGAGAGAGAGACAGACAGCGTGAACAGGGGAGGGTCAGAGAGAGAGGGAGTCACAGACTGAAACAGGCTCCAGGCTCCGAGCTGGCAGTCAGCACAGAGCCCCACGAACCGCGAGATCATGACCTAAGCGAAAGTCGGACGCTTAACCGACTAAGCCACCCAGGCGCCCCTATTTTTTCATTTTAGAGAGAGAGCAGGATCAGAGGAGAGAGGCAGAGGGAGAGAGAGAGGGAGAGAGAGAGAGAGGGAGACGATCTTAAGCAGGCTCCACGCTCAACTCAGATCCCAGTGCTGGGCTTAATCCCATAACCCTGGGATCATGACCTGAGCCAAAATCAAAAGTCAGATGTTCAACAGACGGAGCCACCCAAATGCCCTGAAATCTTATTTTTCTAATAATATTCTGTCTTTGTATTCTTAATTTTTTTTTAATGTTTATCTATTTTGAGAGAGAGAGTGTGTGTGTGTGAGCAGGGGAAGGGCAGAGAGAGGGAAACACAGAACTCAAAGCAGGCTCCAGGCTCGGAGCTGTCAGCACAGCCCAATGTGGGGCTCAAACCCACGGACCACGAGATCATGACCTGAGCCTAAGTCGAATGGATGCCTAACCAACTGAACCACCCAGGCGCCCCATCTGTCTTTGTATTCTTTACTGTAACATCTGTCATTTTTTTTATATGGAATAACTAGCCTATTTTGTTTTGCCCATCTGTAGCATTAAACTGTTATGGATTCTCAAAGATAATAGCTATTTTGGAGCAGTTAACAGGAGAGAGACTCTTTTCACAGTGGTATTCTTTTTAAAATGTAAATGTTTCCTTATTATGAGAATAACAAAGTGTTTTTAAGCCCAAATCTTAAAAATCTTTGGCTATATTATTCCTTTTTTTTTTTTTAATTTGAAGTTTACCAGTTTGGACTAGTAGATAATATCCACAGATCATAGGACAAATAAAGAGATTTGTAGGTTAAATTGTTCTAAGATTTGATAACTCTTCTTTATGGTATAGATACAAAAAGAATAGTGATAGCTAATTACCAAATCATTATAGAACACCTGTGATTTGGCAAATAGCACTTCAATATGAAATAATCTGCATTGTATAAATGTCTGGATTATGCAGACAGCAGTGTTTACAAGACTCAACCTATAATAAAAGAAAAAAATACCAAAAAAATTTTTTTAAAGTTTTTTTTTTTAAATATTTTTATTTATTTCTAGGAGAGAGAGAGAGAGACAGCGTGAGCAGGGAAGGGTCAGAGAGAGAGGGAGACACAGACTCCGAAATAGGCTCCAGGCTATGAGCTGGCAGTCAGCACAGAGCCCGAAGCGGTGCTCGAACCCACGAACCGCGAGATCATGGCCTAAGCGAAAGTCGGATGCTTAACCGACTAAGCCACCCAGGCGCCCCCCCAAAAATTTTTTTTAAATACTCAAAATTAATTTCTGTTTTTTTGTTTTATACCCAAATCCTTTTATTGAATTCATGGTTTTAAAATGTAAAATTTGGGTTACATTTTACATTTACATCTGAGTGTAAATGAAAAACACTCAGAACATGAGTTTTATGAATATAACCTGTCAGTGTAATCTTTTTGAAAGAATATAATAGTAATGGTTCAGGATAAAAATGGATCCTCTTTGATTAGAAACACTTTTATTTGGAATTTTACAATAGATTTTAAAGTCTAAAACTGATACTCCTTTTCACAGTAAGAAGTTAGTAAATAGTGTCTGTACAAAGAGACCTAACACTTTTTTTATTTGGGGGGAAAAAAAGTCCATCAACTTTTGGTAGTTCACAGAGAACTCACTTTTTTAAAATTGGTATTATGCTCAAAATAATGAAATCTACAAGAATAATGGTTTGCATTGATTTTGATAAACGCTATTTAGAATGTATGCTACTTTGTGTTGTTCAAGTTGATCCAGTGTTTGTTTGCAAATAAGATAATTTCTATTGATATACTTTTTTCCTTCAGTAGTCATATTGACTAGACAGGAGAATGACACAGCACTGGCATCTAGTTGCTCACAGAAAGGATAGGGAAGATAGATAAATAAAAATATATAATAAGTCATACTATGGGATATGTGCTGTGCTGAAAGTTAAGGGCAGGGCTGAGGAGGATCTGGGAATAGTATTAAATTCATTCTGGTGGCATTAGAGAAGACTTTCTAGAAGTTTCAAACAACTCTTAGAGCTAGATGATTGGGAATGGAAGGGGTGCAGAGGAGGACTCAAGGCAGAGAATAGCGTAGCACATATAAATGCAAAGATGAATGAGAAAACTATGAGTGCACAGCACATTGGAAGAGAACTTTGGGTCGTTTGGTAGTAACAAAGGCAGAAGGAATTTACAAGATATGAGATTAGGTTAGATGATCCTATTATAAACAAAATAGATTTATGCTCTCTACGTTTCTGGATTGATAATAATTGTAAGAATAGTAGGAATAGTGGTAACAAAAGTAATGACTGGGCTAACATTTCAGATGTTTGCCATGTGTCATATATTATTCTGAGTTTTTACTTTTTCTCATTATCTCTTTTAACCTTTATTGTCCTTCCTATCTTATTCCCATAAAATATTTTTATATTTGGAAAACTAAAACGAGTTTAAGATAACAGTATTAGCAATTTCCTTTAGTAAACTTATCCTTTGTGTTAAATTTGCTGAAATAGATACCATAGTTAATATTATAGGTTTGAATTTGGAGTGAAACAGGATATAAATCATTGTAATGATTTTAAACTTAAAAAAATGTTTTTTAATTCTCATTTATTTTGGTGAGAGAGACAGAACATGAGCATGGGAGGGGCAGGGAGAGAGAGACAGGGAGACACAGAATCTGAAGCAGGCTCCACGCTCTGAGCTATCAGCCCAGAGCTCAGTGTGGGGCTCAGACCCACGAACCACGAGATCATGACCTGACCTGAAGTTGGACGCTAAAACCACTGAGCCACCCAGGCGCCTCTGTGATGATTTTAAACTTCCAAAAAAAGAAAATTTTTTTTTTTTTTTTTTTAGAGAGAGCGAGCATGTGCAAACGGGAGGGAAGCAGAGGGACGGAAAGAAGAGTCCTAAGCATGCTCAGTGCAGAGCCTGACGCATGGCTCAAATTCACAAACCATGAGATCGTGACCTGAGCTGAAATCAAGAGCCATAAGCTTAACTGACTGAGCCACCAAAGCATCCCTCAATTAAAAAAAAAATTTTTTTAAGTTTATGTATTTATTTCAAGAGAGAAAGAGACCATGCATAAGCAGGGGAGGAGCAGCGAGAGGGGGAGAGAGAGAATCACGCACGAGCAGGGTAGAAGCAGAGGGAGAGGGGGAGAGAGACTCCCGAGTAGACTCCATAGCCCAATGGGACTTGAATTCACAAATCAGGAGATCATGACCTGAACCAAATCAAGAGTCAGACATAGCTAACTGACTGAGCCACCCAGGCACCGCACGATTGTTTTTTTAATAGTCAACTTAGTTCTTTAAAAAGCAGCTTTATTGAAGTATATATGACATACATTAAAATACACATACCTTGAGTGGCTCAGTCAGTTAAGCATCTGATTAAGCATATGACTCTCAGTTTCGCTCAGGTCATGATCTCACAGTTGGTGAGAATGAGCCTTATGTTAGGCTCTGCGCTGACAGCATGGAGCCTGATTGGGATTCTCTCTCTCCTTCTCCCTCTCTCTCCGTTGTTCTCTGCCCTTCTCCTCACTCTCTCTCTCAAATAAATAAACGTTAAAAAATGCACATATCTTAAGTACAGTTTAAGTACTTAAGTACAGTTTAAGATGTAAATGTAAGTCACACATATGTATACACCTATGAAACAGTCTCCATAATCAAGATAATGACCAAATACGTCCCTACCCAAAGCGTCCTCATGCCCATTTGTCGTCTCTGCCTCTTGGCTTGTCCTGCTCTTTCCCAAGCAAACATTTATCTGCTTTCTGTTACTGTAGGTTAGTTTGCAGATTTTTTTTTTTTTTTTTTTAATTTCTAGGAGAGAGACAGCGTGAGCAGGGGAGGGTCAGAGAGAGAGGGAGTCACAGACTGAAACAGGCTCCAGGCTCTGAGCTGGCAGTCAGCACAGAGCCCGACGCGGGGCTCGAACCCACGAACCGCGAGATCATGACCTAAGCGAAAGTCGGACGCTTAACCGACTAAGCCACCCAGGCGCCCCATAGTTTGCAGATTTTTAAAAATACTTAAGTATCGTCTTAGATCTGTTCTATGGTTTCTTTAAATGTGTTACTTTAAAAGTTGGTGACACTCAACTAAAGTTTCAAACACACGTATCATTCCCTTATCTAATACTTTATCTGAACAGGAACCTCTCATGTTCATTCTTCTGAAGAACCCTTAAGAAGGGGTTCAGCAGCAGAATATCAGATTTTCATGAACTCATTATTGTTCTCTCTTTTGAGTACTGTCACATCATTTTGCCAATAAATATACTTTTACATCAATGTTTTAAACAGCTGCATAATACTCTCTCCTATTATTAAGTGTTGTGCCTTGATTTTCTGAGGCAGTTCCTCCCTGTTAAACATTTAGATGGTTTCTAGTTTTTTCAGAGTCATACAAGAAATATTTATCAAACTCTTACCGTCTGTCAGGTACTGCTCAAGGAATCGATTTAAGTAAGATAGATAAGGACCCTGCCTTTAGGAATTTACATGGCAGAGTAGGAAAGAGAATGAATGAGAACAAACAAATGAGGCTGTTACAGATATTTTTAGTCGGCACCAAGAAGGCAATAAATAGGTGAGAAGTGACAGGGCAGGGGCTTTGGAGGAAGCAGCATGCTGCTTTAGATAGACGGGTTAGGAAGACGGCTCTGAAGAAGTAACTGAGAAATGACCAGAGCTACAGAATATTGTTGGAAGAAGTCATGATAAGAGCAAAGGGTCTGACATGGTTATATTTTCTTCATAGAGTAGCAGTTAATTAAAGACAAACTTCTTTTGGACCATTCTTGACATTAATCTTTTTGTAAGGAAAGGAACCTCTATGATTTTTCCAAATTTACACCAAAATGCTACATGAAGAAGGGTGCATTTCAGAACTATAATGAATGAGTAAATGGATAGAATATACCAAGTCACTGGATCAAGTTCTCTGGGCAACTATAATAAAATGCAACTAATGAAAAAAATAATTTAAGGAGTTGTTATAGAAGATAATGGCTAAAAAGTTAGAGGTCTTTAGGAAACAAAAGCTGAGACTATTTATCCATTCATTTAACAAATATTGAGCATCCTACCTGTGATATGATGTAATGTTGTAGGTACGAAGGACGCAGGGATAAATAAAACAGATAAAAGACCCTCCTTTAATGGGACTTCCATGAGACAAAGATGGAACAAATATAAAATTTTAGGTAACATAACAAGTGTTCTGAAGAAAACTAAAAGCATAATTTTATATAATGTCTGTATTTTACTATTTTAAGATTATTTCCAACATGTGTTATCTTAGTACTTGAACATTATTCTGCTGTATGTCTAATTGTCTAATATTGAAAAAGGAGGAATAATCATCTAATGTACCTACATATTTCAGTCTTATTTGTGTATTTCCAAATTGCATGCAGGAGGTGATCTCATCCACTCTTGTGATTTTAGCTGATCTATTTGTAGTTGATACTTAGAACTACCCTTTCACGAAGAGTCTTATTTCCTACCATTTTTATATCCCAAATGCGATGTCTGGAAAGCAATTTAAGTTTAAATATAGAAGAGAGATTACTCATCCCACCCCCGCCCCCAATCTGCCTCCTATATTTCATCATCATGTTTTGTGTAATATCGTGTGTACGTCCTAGATTCTATGCTCTGTTATTATGTTTTAGTACCTTAGTTCTAAGGTTGCGACTGAAGGCAGAAGCGTATATAGTGCACAGAATTATTGATTTTGAGTATAGAATTAATAAACATGAGATGCTTAGAAAAAAAGTATGGGATAATTGTAAGATAATTAAGTATAGGGTAAAGATAATTGGGTTGCTAATAAAATTTTACGATTTAACTATAAGATCAATGTTTTTTCCTGGTTATTTTTTCTGTGCCCTGATAGTCTTTATTTATTTGAAGTTTCTATTGTAAATTTGTATTAAAATTTGGATCACATATGTATTAAGTCTAAATAAATAAATAAGGGTTTTAGGACCAAAAGATGTTCTGTAACTGGTTTACTGAGATTTAAAGATTTATTTCTTTAGGCCTTTTCTCTAAAGAAATTTTGTGAGATTACACTAAGGGTTTTTTTTTTTAAGTTTATTTATTTATTTTGAGAGAGAGAGAGAGAGAAAGTGCATGTGGGGGGCAGGGAGAGAGAGAATCTCAAGCAGGCTCCACACTGTCAGCGCGGAGCCTGATGCAGGGCTCAAACTCACAAACCGTGAGATCATGACCAGAGCCAAAGTCGCTTAACCGAGTGAGCCACCCAAGCAGCTGACCCTACACTGAATTTTTATTTCAGTTTATAATATTTATTTCAGTGAATTAATCATTGTTTGTGGCTTTTTTATGTAGAGGGTCCTTTAAACCTTTCTCATATTTTCAGGTGAAGATTTGATTTTTTAAAGTGTTGATTTTATATTCTTAATATAGAGTTTGTGCAGTATACATAATGGCTTATTGGAAAACAGAAAAGTTAATATTTATAAGACATTCTGAGTTTTAAATGAATTTATCTTCTCTTCTAGGTTTGTTAAAGTTTTGCACTGTCGGGTTTTGTGGAATTGGGAGCCTAATTGATTTCATTCTTATTTCAATGCAGGTAAGTTAGATTCAGTCTAGGAGATGAACTACTACATTCAGACTTGAGTTTTGTGATCTTTTCCTGGTATATTTTATATTAGAAAGCACACTTTGTCTCAACTCACAAAAACACCCTGTGGGGCAAAGTGTCCCCTGATGGGAACTGAAAAGGTCCCTCAAGCAATAAGTACTGTACTGAACCAGCAAGACCCCACAGGATTGACCCCAAGGCAGTGATCTACCTAACCTTTATTGCCCCACCTTCATGTAACCACCTTTGACCCACATTTTCGTGATATAAATCTACAAGTATTTTCAGCACATTGGAGACAGTCTTTGAGAACTTAGTCCACCATCTTACCAATTTTAGCCTCACTGAAATAAATTCCTTTCTTGTTTCAAAAAAAGAAACCCAAGAATAAATATATTAGAAAGCAGGAATACTTTTTCAGTTTTTCTTTAGATGTTAGATCTTAGGGATCATACCTATGTTTCCAAGTGTTCTACCAGTTAGTAATTATAAAAGACATAAGAACTTCATTAAAAAAAGATTCGGTGCTCAAATATGATTTGTATATGTGAATTCAGCTGAGATTTCTCTACTGGATAACTTCTGAGAATCTTTGTAATTTGTATTATGAATCTCTTATAGGGATTAAGATTATTTCTCAGATCTATTATTTCTTTTCCTGATGGTCACAGCCACATTGCCATTTACTATAATAGAATATTGTTGGAGATCTGATATTTGCATATGAACATATAGAGAAAACAATACTTTCTTTCTTTTTTTTTTTTTTTAATGGACAGACACTCTATATTAGTATGCTCTTGGTTGTAAATTACAGAAATTGAAATCCACCTAATTTAAGCCAGAAAGAAAAAAAGCAGTGTCTGGGCACTCTATAGAAAAGCTAGGAGTGGGTTGGTTTGGGGCAAGACTAAATCCATAGGATCAAATGATGCACTCTCCTGATTCTCACCTCTGCTTCTCTGTGGTAACCTCATTTTCTCCTGCTGATGGGGAGGCAGGCAAGTTTGTGAAATGCTATCCTTTAGCATTTGAAGGGCCACCAGATGTTTTACATTAAATTACACTGAACTGGTGGTGGTTAACTCATGAGGATTCTTAGATTAGAGAAGGAGATAAATTTATCACAACAAATGTCACAAAACAGCATTTCTGTAAGCATTTATGGAGCACCTAATGTCTTTAGCAAGTATGTCAGTATGTATGTAGATCATCATCAGTTTTGGTCTTCTTTCTCATACAATATTTCCACTTCTCAATTCTGTCTGCTTCATGTTAATCCGTATGTTTTAAAAGAAAGTCAAAATCCAGGAGATTTGGTAGCATACTGTGAGGAGGGTACCATACTGTGAGGAGGAGGCAGCATATGGACCAATAAGATACCAGAATTAAACAAGGAAAATATTTGGTTTTAAAGTTGGAATTTTCCTGTCTTTATTCATAAACATATGCCTAACCAAATATCCTGCCTTCTCTGACTGTGGGACAGGCAAGCAGGCATGAAGAGGCTAAGGTACTTGTGCACATATGCTTGAAAATGGATTTCTCACTTCAAATGAGGATCCAAGGAACTTAATGTATTATTGGGATTCTTTAAGATATCCATAATTCAATGTCTTTGAAACCCATTTAGTTAATATTTTCACACTAGGTCCTTTCTTTGGTGATGTCATTGCTTTATAGCTTTATTTATTTCAAATTATGGAGCTTTTTTGATTCAGCTACTGCTTTCTGGTAGATGAATGCCTAAACTTTTGAGAACGAATAGTTTGTTTCTTAAAGATCTTGAATTGAAACTATCACATTAAGGAATATTGAGGCAGAATTAGAGTGTTTGAATTTCTGCAGTAAATTTCCCCAAGTAATACGTGTTAATAGGTATTTCCACTTTAGCTTTAGACTGCTTTCAGATTGGAGAAAATATAAGTTTTCAAATGTAGCCAAAATAGGTGTAGCCTTATTCTACATGACATTTAATATACTTAACATGTGATGTTGACTGCTTTAGTTTTTAACGATTATTTTTTCAGCAAATCACATGTTTTTAGTATAAATATTACAAACTATGTTAATGTTTTGGTCCCAAATATATTTTTTCCAATTTCTCATAGACCTTTTACATTTGTCCATCATCTTTTTGTTTATTCTCCTTTCTCATTCTCTCCATTCTGTTTTTTTTCTTTTCTTTTTGCCATTAAATATTATTCCCCAGTGAATAGCAATGTTTTTCTATTGGGCTGTGATCCCAGAAACATATTGTGCATGAACTCAAGACCTATAAAAACATACTTGTTTCACAGTGTTTATAACAAAAATCTAGAAAAATCCTCTTTAAAAAAAATAGGTCTAGTTATTTCTTCTTTAAACCAAAATAGTATAAAGTATAATATACGGATTGCTAAAGTAAGCTTTACATGTCACTATATTTACTGAAAATACTTTAATGAGTTTATATCTATTTAATAAACGTTTGAAGTTTCTTCTTTTTTTGTTCTTAAAATGTATGGAAATGGCAGTACAAGTTACTAGTATGAAACAATACATAGAATTAATTCAGCTCTTTTGTGCATTCAGCAAAAATCTGAATCAGTGATATGTGTGTAGCATACAGCCTTTCAGTTATATGTAGCTTTTGTATATAATTACAATATATATATTCATAAGGCAGTTCTGAAGATTTTAAAATAAACATTCTTTTGTGCTTATATATTTTTATATTTATGTCATGATGGATAGATTAGGCATTTAAATTTTTTATCAGAAAAAATATGAGAATATTTTGATTTCATTTAAACTTCTTACTTACACAATCTGGACTTTTTTAACGATACCAAAACCACTGATGTGTACTGTGCCAAACAAAAAGAAAAGAAACATTTCCTCTGTTGAGACAAGATGGCCACAAATCAAAAAGATGAAGATGGTTAGAGGGAAAATGGAAATATAAGTTGGAATGTAGAAAGTTGTTGGAAGAAAGTACGTCAGGGTGCTTTGTGACAATTTAAAAAAATTGTATGCATCACAGAAGAAATTACTTTCATTTTTATTCCTATTAGCATTACAGAGTAGATCTCCTTAAGGGACTAATAAACTATATAAGTAAAAGAAATTCACAAAAGCAGCATAATTTCAAGACATTAATGAATTTTAAAAATTTATAAAAATTTATAAAATATCTCATTAGTTTGGCATTTAATATAGATAATTTATTTTAGCACTGCATTATATATTGTTTCTGTGTTATTTTTTTAACTTTCAGGTACCAGGTTTGACTTTGTACTCATAAATTTCTTTAGGAACAAAAAAGAGTTTTGGGGGCACTGGGGTGGCTCAGTCTGTTAAGTGTCCAACTTCAGCTTAGGTCATGACCTTGCAGTTTGTGAGTTCAAGCCTGGCATCTGGCTCTGCACTGACAGTGCAGAACCTGCTTCAGATTCTCTCTCTACACTTTATCCTCTACCCCAAAATAAATAAACATTAAAAAAAAAGTTTTTTAAATTCCCTATAGTGCTGGTGGTTTCCTAAACCTAGAGTATGCCATCAGGAGTTTCGGCTGACTTGAACTGAATGCAGTGCACTCTGTGAAAAGTATGGCCACTTGCCAATTATGGGGAAAATGAGAAGCTAAAAAAGATAGTTTTTAAAAGTGCTTGCTTTTCTTTAGGCCCTTAAAGCTCTAAATTTGCTAGTGTCACTTGAGAGGTGATAAATAAAAGTTGATATGATAAACTACAAATAGTAGGTTTTATGCTATCAATGAAAATGGGTTTACTGAGCACCAGTTAGATATAATAAGTTCCTGCCCTAGAGAAACTTACACTCTATTCAAAAAGTGGTCTGATAATAAGATTCCACTTATCAGAAATAAAATATTTCCTTGAGAACTTCAGGCTTAAAATAAAAATGAGTTATCTTGATTTTATCTTGTTTAAATTCTTGGAATTTTACTAAAAATTTTAAAAGCCTATGCTTTTCAGTCTAGAACATAAGCAAGGCTTAAGTTGTAGGTTCACTTCTCTGTAAACCAGTTTGTTTTTTCCAAGGCCTAGCCTACATTCTTGCCCTGTGACACACATACTATTGATCAAAAAGACTAACTGTGTAATCAGCCTAAATCTGTTACCAGTACTGGAAAAGTGGATCAAAGTCCTTGATAGTTCGCTAGATGTTGGACAGCAATATATAAGAACCAGCAGACATTTTATAGATCTCAGTTCTTTCAAATAGCTCTCTGTATTATTTATTTAACCCTGGTGTGATTTATTGGGGAAATAAACTAGAAAACTGAGGAGACTAATAATTTGTGTAGCCTCTGCTCTGTCATGTGACCTTAACTGGGTAGATTTCACTGAGTTCACTTATCAGGTGGGCAGATTTTTATTTAGCGAATTAAAGGAATGTTCAAAAAATAGAGTATCTTAAACTGTTTTTGGGAATAGTCCCCAAGCTGTGTTTTTCTCGGGAGATATAATGTATGAATCTTACTCATTTCTTGAGGAGTGATATTGATTTTGGTCATTAAGGATTTATATTAACAAGTCTTTAAATCAGATGCAGTGAAGAGGTCTGAATGTCTAACTTCTGGCACTATGTAGGAATTTTGGTGCTTAATTTATTATTTAATTTGTTGGTGCTTAATTTATTATTTAAATGTTTATTTTTAATTTTTGAGAGAGAGGGAGCTTACATGAGCAGAAGTGGGCCAGAGAGAGAGGAACAGAGGATCCCAAGTGGGTTCTGTGCTGAGAGCAGAGAGCCCGATGTGGGGCTGGAACCCACTAACCTTGAGGACATGACCTTAGTCAAAGTCAGAAGCTTAACAGACTGAGCCACCCAGGTGCTTAATTTAAATGTGACTAATCAGATGGTTTTAATGGCTTCATATTAAAATTAACCACACACAAATCAGCCATGGACACAGAAATGTAATTTGACTTTTATATACATGTATTTTTTTTGGAGAACTAGACTGGACACAGGTTGCATCATGGTCCTGTAACTGCAGACAGTTGGGTCATTTTACTTTTTTCACCAGGTTAGTAGGTTTTTAAGAGATGATCTGATCTTGCCAGTATTCTTAATTGGATTCTTAATATGGAGAAACTCCTCTAAGTGCATAATGTAGAAAAACAGTGTATTGATAGAGTTGAATAAAGTGTTCTTAGTTTTTTCCTTTCCTTCCTTAATTCCTGTATAACATTTAAATTTGTAAGATAATTTAAGTTATCTAAGCCAGTATGACTTTGTTCACAGTGCAAAGCCATTATATGTGGGGGCATAGATAAGTATTGCTGAAGCTTAGGTATTGGAGTACTTATGGGTAACCACAATTTTTCTTGAATTAATTTATTTTTATTCAAATGTTACCTAAATATGCTCAAACAAAATACATTTTCCACTAACAAAAGCAAAAGTTTATGAACGAAACTACAACATTAATAAAGTTGAAATAAAGTAAACTCTTTTCTGGTCTGGTAAAAATGAAATACATATATAATATAAAATATGCCACTTTAACCTTTTTTAAGTTATACAGTTCAATGGCATTAACTATATTCAGAATGTTGTACAACTGTACAACCACGATCTATTTCTACAACGTTTTCATCACCTGAAATGGAAACGCTGTACCCATTAAGCAATAACTCCCCATTTCCCACTCTCCTAGTCCCTGGTAACCTCCAATCTACTTTTTCCTGTACGAATTTGCCTATTCTAGATATTTCGTGTAAGTGGAATCATAATTTGGTCCTTCTACATCTGGCTTATTTTACTTTAAATCATGTTTTCAGGGTTCATTGGTAATGTGGCACGTATTGGAATTTCATTCCCTTTTATGGCTATAGAATATTCCATTGTATATATATACTATGTTTTGTTTATCCATTCATCTGTTGATGGACACTTGGGTTGTTTCCCCATTTGGGCTACTGTGAATCATTTTTGCTATGAATATTTGTGTGCAAGTATCTATTTTGTTAATGTTTTTTAAATTTATTCCTGAGACCGAGAGAGCGTGAGCAGGGGAGGCTCAGAGAGAGAGGGAGGCACAGAATCCAAAATAGGCTCCAGGCTCCGAGCTGGCTGTCAGCACAGAGCCTGACATGGGGCTCGAACCCACAAACTGAGATCATGACTTGAGCCAAAGTCGGATGCTTAACCAACTGAGCCACCCAGGCGCCCCCAAGTATCTATTTAAGCCCGTATTCAGTTATTTTGGGGGTATACCTAGGAGAAGATGAGCTTTTATATTAAAGCTAATTGAGGAGAATATCTTCATGACCTTAGAATAGTTAAATTAGATCCTCAAAACCTAAATCATAAAGGAAAAAATTATTTAATTTGATTACCTTAAAATTAAGAAATTCTGTTTTAAAAAGGATGTCATGGACATAGACCAAGTTAACACTTAATAGACTGAATAGAAAGGATACTAGCAACAGGAATTGATATGTGGGATATACAAATAATTTCTGTAAACCACAAGAAAAGACATAGATCCTGATAGTTAAATGAGTGCAGTAAACTAATAGGTGATTCATAGAATCACCTGAATGACTAATATGTAAAAAAATACTTCTGAGCATTTACTCTAAAAAATTTGTATTGCTTACACAAGAGGACATGAGCAAAGATGTCTCTTGTAGCCTGTTTGTGGGAGCAGGAAGTTGGAATGAACCTGGATGTACAGTAATATGAGAATGGATGCGTTCTCTAATGTTAGGCAGCAATTACAAGCACTTCCCTAGGTGTGCGTACACTATGTGGAAATGTCTTACTATTATAGTATACTATGAAAATAGTTTAAAACTGAACAAGATCAACAACAATATTTGGATAAATTAAAAAATCATATTCAAAGAACGTGTTTAAAAAAATAAATACAGGGGCGCCTGGGTGGCTTAGTCGGTTGAGCGTCCGACTTTCGCTTGGGTCATGATCTCGCGGTTCGTGGGTTCGAGCCCCGCGTCGGCTCTGTGCTGACTGCCAGCTCAGAGCCTGGAGCCTGTTTCAGTCTGTGACTCCCCTCTCTCTGATCCTCCCCTGCTCACACTGTCTCTCTCTCTCTCTGTCTCCTAGAAATAAATAAACATTTAAAAAATAAAAAAAATAAAAAAATAAAAATAAAAAAATAAAAACGTATCCAGCACATATACCAAATTAAGTGTATGCTCATTATTTGTGTGGGTAGGTGTATGAGCGGGAATTAGAGAGAATTAGAATGGAGATTAGAAGGCCATTCCTGTAATGGCTGCTTCCAGGAAGGCTCTGTCACATGGAACCTCTTAGCCTCAGCATCCGGAACTCCAGGAAGGGACTATTTCGAATCAGATAGGATTATACATAAATACTTTCTTTGAAACTTTCTGCCCTCAAGATCCAGATACCTGAAGATCCCAACATCATGGCTTCAATTTCAGCACAGTTGTTCTTGGTCCTCATTTCACTGCTTTTGGTGCTGCCTGTTGTTGAAGCAGTAGAAGCTGGAGATGCAATCGCTCTCTTGTTAGGTGTGGCTCTCAGCATTACAGGCATTTGTGCTTGTTTGGGGGTATATGCATGAAAGAGAAGTGGACAAATGTGATTTTGATGGGCCTTCCAAATCAGACCTTGCCCAGAAAACCTTTGTGAATTATTGAGATTAAAACCTGATCTTTAGTGTCTGAAAGTTCACAAGAAATAGGATATTTTCACATTCTTGTCTCCCTGTAAATGGGAACAAACTGATATATGTTAAATGGGGGAAAAAAAACCCTGATATATGTTAAATATGTTGTTTTCACAACAAAAAATGTGCTGGAAAAAAAACAGTGTATAATTCATATGTATTAGTTAGAAACAGGCTCAAAGAAGTCAGATGACTGAAATTTACATATTATTTCAAAGTTTTGGAATTCTCAAAGCACATGAAATAGGAAGGAAACCCTTATCCAGAATCCTAGGGAATTACCACTGCCTCCTGCATCACTGAGGAGTCTTTTCTCCATATTTTTATTAGATTTTTGTTTTGTTATATCCCAAGTTAATATTGTACTTAGATATCAAATATATTCAGAAATTAAAATTTTTATGTCTTTCGTTGGGGGGAGGTAACAAAAATATACTCAGTGTATCTAATGTTAAAATGGAGAAAATATACAATGTAAAAAAATACTTTATATGGACATTTAAATGGAGAAGAGATTTAATTTAAAAAAAAAAAACCCTCTATATTAACTGAGCAACATCTCCATGGTGGGAAGTACTATATTAAATATAAACCCATTATGTTGTAAAAAAACAAACAAACAAAAAAAAGAATGGAGATTAGAAGAAAAGAACAAAAAAAGACAGGGAATTTGGTGGCCAACATTCTTAACTTTAATATGTATTTTTCGGTTTCTCGGTCTATTCTTGTTGCTATAGACTTTGCACCTATAGAAAAGCTTATCGTTGGGGAGCCTGGGTGGCTTAGTCGGTTAAGCGTCCGACTTTCGCTTGGGTCATGATCTCGCGGTTCGTGGGTTCGAGCCCCGCGTCGGGCTCTGTGCTGACTGCCAGCTCAGAGCCTGGAGCCTGTTTCAGTCTGTGACTCCCTCTCTCTCTGACCCTCCCCTGCTCGCGCTGTCTCTCTCTCTCTCTGTCCAAGAAATAAATAAAAATATTTAAAAAAAAAAAAAGAAAAGAAAAGCTTATCGTTTTAAGTAAATAATTCAAGATTTTTTTTTGCACTTAAGCTACAAATAAAATCTCATGGTGAAGACAATCAGAAATGAATTAAAGAAGAAATCAAATTCCACCCAATTCCTCCAAACCTCCTCCGTTTCCACAGAAGTAGGATGTGGTAGGACAAAAGATACCCATGTTAAGTCCCCAGAACCTGGGAAGATTACCTTATTTGGAAACAGAGCCTTTGTACATGTGATTAAGTTAAGGATCTTGATATGAAGAGATCATCTTGGATTATCTAGGTAGGTCTTAAATCCGTGACAGGTGTCCTTATAGGAGACAGAAGGGGAAAGACAGACACAGAAAAGAAGGCATTGTAAAGACAAAGGCAGAGATTGGAGTGATATGGCCAGAGCCCCAGAATGCTGAGCAGTGCTGATTGCTGTCACAAGCTAGAAGAGGCTGTGAAAGGGTCCTCTCTAGAGTCTTTGTAGGGCATGAGGCTGGTGGAGATGTCCTGACTTTAGATTTCTGGCCTTAGATCTATGAGAGTGTGAATTTCTATTGTTTTAATCCACGAAGGATTGTGGTAACTTGTTACGGTAACCCCAGGAAACTAGTATAGAGGGATTTGATGTGGCTTTATTGTGTTTTTAAGGCTTCTCACCAAGAGACATTGATGCCCATTGTACAAAACAGCTTTCCACAGTTTAGTGGGCCTCCTGTTTCCCCCCTTGGAAGATGAAAACTTGTAGCAGCCTCCATTAAATGGACCCATAGATTTCAGAAATCTGCTCCAGTTTATCAAATGGAAATACATCATGGTATAGAATTTGGCTTCAGGCTATTTTTTTTTTTTAATTTCTTAATGTTTATTTATTTTTCAAGAGACAGAGAGAGACAGATCATGAGCAGGGGAGGAGACCCAGAATCCAAAGCAGGTTCCAGGCTCTGAGCTGTCAGCACAGAGCTCAATGTGAGGCTTGAACTCATCAACAGCAAGATCATAACCTGAGGCGGAGTCAGACACTCAACTGACTGATCCACCGGTTTCAGGCTTTTTCTTAGTATAGAAACAGATTTATAATTTCAGGTTTTATACTGTATTGTCCATGAACAAATGGACATAGGCAATTTAACTGAGTAAGAAAGTTCCCAGTATGGGATATTTTTAAAGACTTGTAATTTTATAATTAACAATTCAATAATATAATAAAGGAGTTTATAATTGGTACATATATTGTACATAAGTGTATATAAGATGCTTAAAAGCAGATTTAATTTTTGATTTTGATGAGGAAATATGGATTTGAATAATTGATAATTTTACAGCAGATAGTTTTCTTAAAAATTAAGTAGGATGGGGGTGCCCGGGTGGCTTAGTCGGTTAAGTGTCCGACTTTCACTTAGGTCATGATCTCGCAATTCGTGGGTCCGAGCCCCACGTCGGGCTCTGTGCTGACTGCCAGCTCAGAGCCTGGAGCCTGTTTCAGAGCCTGTGACTCCCTATCTCTCTGGCCCTCCCCTGCTCACGCTGTTTCTCTCTCTCTCTCAGAAATAAATAAAACATTAAAAAAAAATTAAGTAGGATAAACAGTTTCTTCTTTGATGGGATAGTTCATAGAAAAGTATAACAACACCTTATAGGTGTGTTTATATTTAAACGTCATAGTCATACAAGGGGTAGAAATTATAAGGTATCATATAGATCAGCTTATTCTGTCCCTCTTTATATGGAAAACTGAGATCCAGAGAAGATTCATCCTACAGCCAGTTATTGACAGCTTTCTCTTTAAGTTTTCCTTTCCTCTAGTGCTTTCCCATAGTGACTTCATTTGGTTATTTTTGGGGCAGATCTTCCCATTTTTTTAGCAGAGAATAGTCCTGTGCTTTGGTGATCTGGTAGTAGCATGTAGGAGGCACTGGAAACAAGTGCATTGTCAGGTGTTTTTGGCTACAAGTAACAGAACCTCAATTTAAATTCGCTTTAATAATATGATAATTTACTATATCATATACCGAGTCTAGAGATGAGGTAGTTTTAAAATTTATTAATTTTTTAAAAATACTTATTTTTGAGAGAGAGGGAGGAGGAAGAGAGAGGAACTGAAGTGAGTTCTGTGCTGATAGCAAAGAACCTGACATGAGGCTCAAACTCATGAATCATGAGATCATGACCTCAGCCAAAGTCAGACATTCAACTGACTGAGCCACCCAGCTGCCCCAAGATTTAGAGCTAAAGGATATAATGAAGGACTGTCCCCTTTCTCTCTTCTTTCTTTGCTCCTATTTCTCCCTCTCTCCTTCCTTCTTTCTTTTTGACATGTTCAGGTCCTTTGGTTAGTGTCACTTCATTGTACAGTGATTTTCAAAGATAGAAAATAAATTGTTTACTCTTACACATATCTTTTTTTTTTTTTAATGTTTTATTTATTTCTAGGAGAGATAGAGAGAGACTGTGAGCAGGGGAGGGTCACAGAGAGAGGGAGTCACAGACTGAAACAGGCTCCAGGCTCTGAGCCGGCAGTCAGCACAGAGCCCGACGCGGGGCTCGAACCCACGAACCGTGAGATCATGACCCAAGCGAAAGTCGGACGCTTAACCAACTAAGCCACCCAGGCGCCCCAAGACCTCTTACACATATCTTCTTAAGGGTGGCTATGCCAACAATGAACTTGCATGATAGGTGGCGGGCCAGAATTAGATTCCATGCCCAGGCTGAACCAGTCTCTGAAAGGAGGACCAGAATTACCTCAATAGAACTAGATGTTGAGGAGCCGAATTACATATTTTTTTTAATATTTTTATTTATTTCTCGGAAAGAGAGAGACAGCGTGAACAGGGGAGGGTCAGAGAGAGAGGGAGACGCAGACTCTGGAATAGGCTCCAGGCTCTGAGCTGGCAGTCAGCACAGAGCCCGACGCAGGGCTCGAACCCACGAACCGCGAGATCATGACCTAAGCGAAAGTCGGACGCTTAACCGACTAAGCCACCCAGGCGCCCCCCGAATTACATATTTGAATGGAGAGAAATGCTGTAATAAGATGACTAAGCTATGCAACGTTCGATCATGTATTACCAGGTAATAAACAGTATCTTTTGGGGCTATTTTCTCTATAGAACAGAGGAAACAAAACAATAAACATTATTATTTTTCTACATGTTAACTACTAACTTTACAAGATTGTAAAACATCTGGGTCCTAAGAGAGGTAACTGAGCCTCGGGTAGGCTTATTAGATTCATGATATTAATAGATCACTTAATCATATATTTTCCTTATTTCCAGCTTTGAATACTTTTTTTTTTTCAGCAGGGATAAATGTTGTTAGGGGAGATGGCAAAGGAAGAAAAAGAGAATGGTATAAAAGGCATGGTTCTAATCTATGACATATTCCAAATGAGGCAGTTTTGGGTCATGTGATTTGATTTATTTCTACAGGCTGGGCTTTACTTTTTCTTCGTTCCCCTCACTCAGTCTCAAGCCATGTTGTAACCCCTAGTCACCCGTTCTCTTTCTTAGCTTACTGCTCAAAGTAGTTTCCTCTGGGAACTTGGTCACTGAAACGGTTTAATTACATTCTTAAATAACCTTCATCAATGTCAAGCCAAATGAATTTATTCTTTGGAAAGTAAGTCAAAGTGCATGACAGCACCTAGCATGGTATTTTGCACATAAGTTCTTTATAAATGTTATCTGAATATTACCGTTTATAGTTCACTAGTATAAGCTCTTTGTTGGCAGGGACTGTATCTTATTCAGGATTGTGTGTAGAATTCCTAGCACAGTGCCTGGAGTGTTGTGTTGTCGAATAGTTTTGAAAGCCAAACTTACTATAAAAATGAAGCATGCTCTCTAGCAATGTTCTTCAAACTCTGGTTGTATAACCCGGAAAGATTTTTTTTTTAATCCCTACCCTCCACACGTTTTTAAGTTGACATTTAAGTTTTACATCATAAGTTTAAATAGTTGCAAAGGATGTACTTTCTGGTTTCCAAATATTTACATATTTAAGTAAAACTGTTACATCAATTTAAAAATGTATCCAACAGAATATAAATACCATAGAATTTTAAATATCATTCATTTAAATAAGACATGAATGAAACCTTCACTAACCATTGTTAATTTTTAAATAGTTTCTTTTTCTCCTTGAATTTTTTTTTTTAATGTTTTATTTATTTCTTAGGGGAGAGAGAGACAGCATGAGCAGGGGAGGGTCAGAGAGAGAGGGAGTCACAGACTGAAACAGGCACCAGGCTCCGAGCTGGCAGTCAGCACAGAGCCCGATGCGGGGCTCGAACCCGCGAACTGCGAGATCATGACCTAAGCGAAAGTCGGACGCTTAACCGACTAAGCCACCCAGGCGCCCCTGGATCATTGTCATTATAATTGTGATACGCTATCAGAACAGCATAAACAGATTACAAGTCTTAGCAAATTATTTTTTTTAAGAGAGCGAGTGTGCATACACGTGTGCAAGTGTGGCAGAGGGAGAGAGAGAGAGACTCTCAAGCAGGCTCCATACTCAGCACCGAGCCCCACATAGGGCTCAATCCCACCACCCTGGGATCATGACCAGAGCTGAAATCAAGAGTCAGATACTCAACTCACTGAGCCATCCAGGTGCCCCTTAGCAAATTATAAGCAAAAAAAAGTTAAAGTTAAATGTTACTGGGAATACATCTTTTGAACAAGATGAGGCAGATTATAGTTTTGGACTCTTGACTTTTTTTGTTTTTGACTCTTGATTAGAGGTTTCCTAAAGTCCAGTATTTTCCATGATCTCTTTGTTGGGCACAGCAGAGGGAGCGTCCCATCAGGAGATTCCGGTGTGCTCTGATAGCAGGTGCAGTTTAATGTGTTCATAGAGAAGGGACCTTGGGGAGGGGGAGGGGTGGCGTATCAGCATGACATCTCCACCTGGCTTGGTATCAAGCAGGTCAGTTTTACAAAGAGTAGGGGAATTAAGGTCTCAAACTTGATTCCCTTAAAACCATCTGGGCCCACATCTACCTTTGTAAGTTTATGTATTCCTTTGTTTTCTTTTAATGTTTGTTTATTTTTCAAGGAGAGAGATACAGAGTGTGAGTGGGGGAGGGGCGGAGAGAGAGGGAGGCACAGAATCTGAAGCAGGTTCCAGGCTCCAAGCTGTCAGCACAGAGCCCGATGCGGGGCTCGAGCTCACAAACCACAAGATCATGACCTGAGCCGAAGTTAGATGCTTAACCGACTGAGCCCCCCAGGCACCCCTGTCTTCATATATTCCTAAGGCCACTGTTTAAAGATTGCTACCATAAGGGATATTTGGAGAGATTATGGGAACTGGATTGTCAGAAATGTGATTAAGTGGACAAGATGACTGGAATGAGCATGTGTGTTTTTGTTTTTGTTTTTTTATCTACCTCTTCCATTCCGTGTGGTTCTGGAAAGATTGTCATTCACACTACCTAACCTCTTACAGGGAGCCTGGCCTAGGCAGTCATATTAATTTTATTCCCTTGGCTATAGTAATTCATCCAGCAATAGGTGTAAAAAACAAACAGATCAAAGCCCTTCCCTGGAATTGGTATATAAATGCCGAGGAAGAAGATTTTATTTTCTTTCTATTGGGAGCTGCTGAGCTTCAAAGATGTCACTCTGGAGCTGCTGGCAGCCAAATGGGAGTGCCTCTGCAGAATGAAGGCGAGGGTTGCACAATGGCAGAGAGGCCAAATCCAGAGCCTCAGGGGGCCCTGAATTTCAGTCCTTGAGGCCTTGGTTCCTGTAGCTCTTTTGATCCTGTGAACTTCCCCAGTATCCTTTCCAGCTGCATGAGCCACTGAGTTACGTTGTTTGCTTAAATTAGTTTAAGTGTATTTTGGTGCTACTGAAATAATGCAGTAGCCACCAAGGAAAGTAAACACAAGTATTATGAACATATCTTTTGTAAAATGGTAATTTTGAAAATTTTCTCTTCTAGATTGTTGGACCTTCAGATGGAAGTAGTTACATCATAGATTATTATGGAACCAGACTTACAAGACTGAGTATTACCAATGAGACATTCAGAAAAACACAGCTATATCCATAAATATTTTTTAAAAGAAACAGTAAGTGATGTACGTGTATAATCTTTATGAGAGTGTATCATCTGTTTAAAACTATGAAAATTAGAGAACCGTAGGAAATTTAAGGAGATCATCTAATGCTATAAAGCTCTCATTTTGCTTATCTGGAAACACAGGTCTCCATTTGCCTGTAACATCCCTAGTCTTTTGTAAAGCTTTTTTATGTGCACTCACTGTTCCTGCAGTTCCCGATTCAGTCCCTTGTGCTCTGCAGAGATTATGGCTGGAAGATGGAGTTCACAACAAAAAGATAACATCCAAGCAAAAAGATATTTCGTAGTATTGTACGATGGTTCTGGAGAAAGCATGTGTTGTAGACAGTTCAGTACAGCATGTCCTCGCTGCTGGTCCCACTTTCCTGGGGTCAATGTGATCTTTCAACCTCTTTCTTCTTCCCTAAACCTGAAGCTTAATTGAGTCTCAACCCTGGATAAGTACTTATTCTAACCTAAAGTTTGGCCCTGCCCATGAGAATTATTAATTGGCCACAGCTTTAAATAGGTAATACACCTGGGGTACTTGGGTGGCTTAGTCGGTTAAGCGTCCGACTTTGGCTCAGTCATGATCTCACGGCACATGAGTTCAAGCCCCACGTTGGGCTCCATGCTGACAGCTCACAGCCTGGACCCTTCTTTGGATTCTGTGTTTCCCTCTCTTTCTGACCCTCCCCCCTGTTGGATTCTGTGTTTCCCTCTCTTTCTGACCCTCCCCCCTGCTCACACTCTCTCTCTCTCTTTCAAAAATAAATAAACATTTTTAAAAATAAAAAAAAAAAAATAGGTAATATACCTGGATAAGTCAGAGATATCACCAGTCTTCCTGGTTCAATTCCCTGGTTCTCTAGAACTCTGCTACTACAAGGTTTTTATTTCCAGGGCTGTACATTAGTCTCTTCTAATAAATAATCCTACAAGAATGCCGGGCTGTTCTCAGGGTTTTGGTAGACTATCAGGGAAATGATTCCCTAGCGTCGTCTTCTCTGCAGTGGTGAAGTCCTGTTAACATGTAGGATGCAGGGTACTTCTTAGGTGATAGTCCACATTGAACCACCTGGCCGCTTTCAGAGAGAGACAGAATGCCAGGTGTTCTGGCCACAGCTGTGGTCCTAGGGTTTTCAGTTGATTTGATCTCAGAGAGTGCTTCTAGGGACCAGAAAAGGAACAGACATTTATTTTCTATGCTGCAGAGCATAAATAGGATATATAGTATATTTGCCACTAAGGTAGATTTTTTTTTCCTTTTCTCACAATAATATTATGAGATATGCTTTATAGTCAGTGTCATTAGAGTTGAACGGTGGTGCCAGACCCTGTCAGGATGGGAGGCATTTGTTCAACTGATTACCCAGAAAGTTTTTCAACATTGAAATGAAGCTTAGAGATCCATCTGCCTCTTCTTTTTTTTTTTTTTTTAATGTTTTATTTATTTCTAGAGAGAGAGAGACAGCGTGGCAGGGAGGGCCAGAGAGAGAGGGAGTCACAGACTGAAACAGGCTCCAGGCTCTGAGCTGGCAGTCAGCACAGAGCCCGACGCAGGGCTCGAACCCACAAACCGCGAGATCATGAACTAAGCGAAAGTCGGATGCTTAACCGACTAAGCCACCTAGGCGCCCCTCCATCTGCCTCTTCTTGCCAGGGAGGGAGTGGAGCCCTGAGGACGTCGAGGCTAAGATACAACTAATCAGTACAGAATGGCCTCTAGAATGGTCTGTGCATCCCACAGGCTGCTGTGCGCCGCCCACCCCACCTCAGCCCCACCAACCGTGTCATTTTGCAGGACGCGTCTTCATTTTGGAAACTGTTGCCCATACTCGATGAGAAGGGTTGCATGCTTTCACGTAGCCCTATTTTCATACCGTACACTGTTGTGTCTCCTTCAAAGTATACAGATTGTTTTCAACGTGGAAAAATGAAGCAAATGCAATTTAGAAAGCGGTTTCATTCTCTATGGTCTATTATATCAACTTTTAATTGAGATTCCAGACTCAGACTTGACATTTAAAACTTGAAGGGCTCATTGAGAAGGCAGATCTCTGCACTGTCATTCACATGATCTCCTACAGTAAATATGGCAATGCTCCAAGAGAAAGAAAAAGTGTCCCAAGTAAATGAAACATTAAAATGTGCACTGGACTCTTAAAATACTGTGTTTTAACATATTCCTTTTTTCTGTTTTAGGATTTGGGCTTCCTTGATTTTAACAGAGCACTCTTAGTATGTGGATTTCCAGATTTTAGTTTTTCTTCTCCACACATCACTTTATGGATTCTGTATAACTTTTTATTATTGTTCATATTTTCATTGTCTTGTTTTACTTAAAAGCCTATTATTCTGAGATTTATTTAATTGGACTTTCTTTGAGAGCTGTATGATAATAGAGTCTTTCTCTGGCTACTGTCTCTATGAGATAAATAGCTTATTACCCCGATATTCCAAAGGCAGGTTGCCACTTGTCATTTTTGCTTCCGAAAAATAAAAATATGACCTGTTCACATTTTTTAGCTCTTTATTATCAAGAGAACATTACATGTTGAACGTAGCTGTCTTCTGCATTTTGATCCTTCAAAACAGTTAATCCATAGTGTGAACAAATCCCATTACCATATTGCCTGGGGCTGCGGTCGTGTATGAGAACCCACCTGTTTTCTGCGCCTTTCAGATCTGTCTCTGCCTGGGTATCCAGCGAGCAAAAGATCACTGGGGAGTCTGAAACCTTGAGGCAACACGGATACTTCTGGCGCTGATTCAGGCCTCTGAAGTGTGAACCTTTTCCTTTTAGCTTTGGGAGTGATGCACTAGTGTTTGGAAGACCAGCTGCTGACTCGTCTAGCTCAGTGCGGTTATATTTGAAGCCGGATAGACAAGGTGGGAACACCAAACAGATGATTAATGTCTTCCATCTGTTAGCACTGCCAGGCAGATGCCGGCACAAGTGCTGTATGTGGTGCACCAGCGTCTGAAGGAAGCGGCACCTGAATGCTGCCACGGCCTCCTCTTACCGTGCTCAGCACGGTTCTCAGGAGATGGAAATACTTGAAATGTTAGGTCCTCATAATACCACCGTGCTTTCTTCAGTAACAGGCATAACAGCTTCACAAACTTGAGTCCGGGCTCCTCAAGAGTAAACACCGTAATTTTTTTTTTTAAGTCACTCTTACTCAGAAGTATAGGGTCTAGTACAGTTAGCTTCATAACATGTTGTCACTCAGCAACAGTTTCTGCAGTTGGCGGGCGGTTATTAAGTATTGATATGTGAAGTGAATTTGGATCGACTCCTCACACACACAGGGAATGGTCTCTTTGATTTATTCATTGAAACACGGAGTGTCTACTACGTGGGAGGCTCTGTTCTAAATGCTAGGATGCAGCAGTGAACAAAATACAAACAAACATCCCTGCCCTTAAGGACCTTCCGTTCCCCTGGGATCTATTTTCACAGCGATATTATTTTGGGCTGTAGTTAAGCTAGCTGGTTAGATGCCCATTTTGTACTATTTCCTAGTTGCTTTTGGTTGCAGACAGTGCTTTGAAGTTTAACCTCAGGATCACCCAAGTCCAGATTTGAAGTCTACATTTTTACAGCCCTGTAAGGTATGAGAAATTCCTGCGATCAAATCTTAAAAAGTCATCTTTTAAAAAAAATTTTTTTTAAATGCTTTATTTATTTCTGAGAGAGAGACAGGCAACATGAGCAGGGAAGCGTCAGAGAAAGAGGGAGACACAGAATCTGAAACAGGCTCTGAGCTAGCTGGCAGCACAGAACCCTACCCGGGGCTCAAACCCACAAACCGTGAGATCATGACCTGAGCCGAAGTCGGACACTTAACTGACTGAGCCACCCAGGCACCCCATTGAAAAGTCATCTTGATTCTTGTATAATTGTTCTAGTTGTTAACTTGGCCAGGGAAAAAGTCTGTTTCAAAGCCGGTGCTTCTCAAAGTGTTTATTCAAATAAGCTATACTCCAAAAGGGTTGTAGGTAAAATCTAGAAATAAAGTCCCTTCACAATGCATTCTTAAACCTGTAGACTTTATTTTCTTTATAATTTCCTAAAATTTGTATGACAAGAGCATCTCAGTTTTTCCATTTTGCTTAATTCCCTGTTGCCTAAAATATGTACTTCTGTAACAAATGGTTTTTCTGTGTCCTAGTTATTTTTTTTTATGTGAATGCATTTAATACATGTAATTTCATTTTTTGTTTTATTTTGCTTTCATGGAGCACATTTTTTTTAAAAATATATTTATTTCTAGGAGAGAGAGAGAGACAGTGTAAGCAGGGGAGGGTCAGAGAAAGAGGGAGATACAGACTGAAACAGGCTCCAGGCTCTAAGCTGGCAGTCAGCACAGAGCCCGATGCGGGGCTCGAACCCACGAACTGCGAGATCATGACCTAAGCGAAAGTCGGACGCTTAACCGATTAAGCCACCCAGGCGCCCCTCATGGAGCACATTTTATTATGTCTATTTGTTAGTAGTGTCTCTGAGTATGAATTATATGTTAAGGCCTCTTCAGGAGATGTTTTATTTTTATTTTTTTATTTTTATTTTTATTTTATTTTATTTTTTACAAATAGTTTATTGTCAAATTAGTTTCCACATAACACTCAGTGCTCATCCCCACAAGTGCCCTCCTCTATGCCCATCCCTCCTCCCCCCCACATCCATCAGTCCTCAGTTTTTGTCAGCATTCAAGAGTCTTTCATGGTTTGCCTCTCTCCCTTTCCCCCACCATTTCCCCCCTTCTTCTCCCCCTTCTTCCTCCGTCAAGTTCCAGGAGATGTTTTATATAACTCTACTTTTAGAGCAGTGGCCAAAATTATGAGATGGATTAGCTCAATCATTCCTCGAGTTACTCCTAAACCCCCTAGGATGGAATGGAATGGATTCTTTCAATGCTACAGAAACAGTTAGCGTTTCTGTAGAAATATTTACTAACGGTACTGCTTTAGCCTGAAAGAATTAATACAATTTCCAGAAGTAACTCTTTACCCAGGCAGATTTCTTACCTACACTGTATTAAAATAAAAGACCTCTTTAAGACTCCAAAGATTGTGCTGTGTGTATGGCTAGCATCTGATCATGGGATTTCTAGGACTATAAGAATTACTAATTTGTGGGTATGTTTTGTTTTTGTTTTGCTTTACCAAAAAATGTGTGTCTTTTCCTCTTACTTTAACCTAGACGCTTAAGGCTAAGTTAAATATGTAATACTGATAAGCAAATAGAAAACTAAAATAGATCTAATAGCAAGAACTAGCAAGAAGGAAAGTCTGTTGTTAAAAAGTACAAGTCTGAGATATTGGTTCCTCTTCTTGATTCAAACACCTTAAATGTAGATGTTCCCCAGGGTTCTGACACCTTCTCTCTTCCTTTCTGTCATTAAATCAGCATCCATTTTGCTTTTTTTTATTTACAAAATTAGTACAAACCTAATACAGAAGTTCTGGGAAACACCAAAAAGGACGAAGAAAAAAACTCATTTCATAGCTCAAAGATAACGATGTTAGTGTTTTTATGTATGTCCTAGTAGTTTTTCCATGCACGTATGTACATTTTCTTCACATTGTAAAGATTTTTCTATTTCAATAACTGTTCTTTTACAACACCATTTTTAATGACTGCAGAGTACTCCCATGTCTGTATCATAATGTATGTAATTCCTTTATCTATTCTTTGGTATTTAAATTATTCTAATAAATGAACAATACAGGTTTATGATTCTTTTTCTCTAGAATTGCCATTCTTAGTCAAAAAGTACTCATATATTAAAGTTCTAGATACCTATATACAGTCCTAGTTGATCAGGGTAGTAGAGAAGGAATGAGGTCAAACAGTCCAAAGTCAAGTTCAAACAAAACCATAGTCAACTCTCAGTTGTCCTGGTGCAGATTAACTGTAGATCAGATACTGTAGGGACTTGTAACTACCCCTGCTCTGTAGTTAGGCCACTGTGCTTTGGTGCTAAATTCTGTCCCTCACACCCCCAGGGGCTGTAGAAGAGTAACTGTTTGAGAACAGGATGGCTGCTGGAGAAAGGATGTGGTCATGAGTATTGGGGAATGATAGCAAATCAATTATTGGCATGAGCTATTGAATAGTTGACTGAATTGTCTAATACCCTCCAGAAAGCTTCAAGAGAGAGGCATTTTAAGAAGGAATAAGTAGGGGGTGATTCCAGAAGAAACAAGAAAGTGGCATGAAATGGGGAAGCAAAATAATGTAAAAAAGTATGTAGCCATGAAACAAATGCAGAGATCAGAGCCTTAAAAATTACGATAGATTAAAACAAAGAAAGAAAAGAAAGATCCCAGTGAGCACAAGGAAAGAGGACCCCCCCAACATCCTTCCTGCTGCTTCTTAACACACAGCTGAGCCTACTTTTACCTTGTCATGGCTGATACCAACTTTATCAACTTTTCCATAAAAGCCAAACTCAACTTAGTACGGTCAATGATAGAATGTCTATATGCCAAGGGGATCCCTTGTTTAAATGACTGTGCCATGGCCGAAACTGAGAAATTGGGACAGAAGTATTGAGTGGCTCTAAGGTTTGCTAAGGATCCAAGATTTGAATGATTACCATGCACACGCAAAGGAACCTATGCAAATGACTGCTTAATACAAAGAGTAACTCAGCACAAGTGTTACATTGTGGCCACAGTTGACCAGGACCTTCAAGGAAGAATCCAGAAGATCCCTGGATTTTCCATCATGTACATGTCTAACCAGATAATTATGGAGCCCCTCCTTCTAATTCTTAAAAGATAGAGTCCCTCTGCTTTCCTTTACAAACTTTTTCTGTTGCCAGTTCATATAGCAATATGCTATAGCATGAATTATTAGTCCACTTACCCATTTGTTCTGTTATGAGCTGAGTATGGTTAAATACACTCGATTTTCGATGTTTTGGGAAAAAAAATAGAAGTAGGAAGCTCATTCCTAATGGTCTTTATTCTCCACTACTAAGAGGAGAAGAGAGATAGGTGAATTTGGAAAATGAAAAAGTTATTAATTTGGAATGAATAAAAGAATTCTGGGGGTGCCTGGGTGGCTCAGTTGGTTGAGCATCTGACTTTGCCTCAGGTCATGATCTCACAGTTTGTGAGCTTGATCGCATTGGGATCTGTGCTGTCCGTGCAGAGCCTGCTTCAAATACTCTGTCTTCTTCTCTCTCTACCTTCTCCCCGCCACCCCCCGCTTACCCTCTCTCTGTCTTTTTTAAAATAAATAAACTTAAAAAAAAAAATTCTGAATGGCATTGAGTACCCAAATGACTCCTGGACTAATGCATTTGTAGCCAAATTGATGAGCACTGTAGCAGTTATTTCTATTATCTGTCTTTTGTTTAAGTAATCTCTACACCCAACATGGAGCTCAAACCCACAACCGTGAGATCTAAGAGCCAGATGCTTTATTAACTGAGCCAGTCAGGTGCCCTCCTATTGTCTTTTTATTTTTATTTTTTAAAAATTTTTTAAATTTATTTTTGAAAGAGAGAAACAGCATGAGTAGGGGAGGGTCGGAGAGAGAGGGAGGCACAGAATCCAAAACAGGCTCCAGGCTCCGAGCTGGCAGTCAGCACAGTACCCGACACGGGGCTCTCGAACCCACGAACCATGAGATCATGACCTAGCCGAAGTCGGCCGCTTAACCAACTGAGCCACCCAGACGCCCCTCCTATTGTCTTTTTAAATAGAGCCTCCTGTTTGCTTTGATAGCACATATACTAAGTAGAGCCTGATATCTTAATTCTTTGTAAACTATCAATGAATGCTCTTAAAGCTAGTCATTGTCTGATGGGAACAATGTTATCTACCTTCTTAGAAAATAGCTATTTTTAGGGAAAAAATATAAAAATATTCGGGTTAAAATAAATAAATAAATAGAAAAGTTAAAATATTGAGGCTTAAAATCTTAAAATTTCAAGAAGATTTTAACTTGTTAAAAATTCCTTTTATCACTCTTCATATAACAAGATGTTGTACTAAGCTCATTTCATATATATTTCTTTTTTTTTTTTAGAGAAAAAGCATGAGCAGGGAAGAGGAACAGAGGGAGAGAGAACCTTAAGCAGGCTCTACATTCACTGCAGAGCCGGATGTGTGGCTTGATCCCACAATCCTGGGGTCATGACTTGAGCCTAAATCAAGAGTCAGATGCTCAACTGACTGAGCCAACCAGGTGCCCACTCATTTTATATTTTAAATGATTTAGTCCTCACAGTATTTCTGTAGGATCATTCTAAACAGTTAATATTATTATCCTCACTTTCCAGATAAGTAAATTGAGTCCCACAAAAATTGAATGACTTGTTCAAGGCCATGAAGTAAGTGATGAAACCAGGATTTAAATTCAGGTCTGTATCTGCTGTCCTTCAATGTGGTAGTTGTATCTGTCTAATTCTGTGGGACACTGCTAATGATTGTGTAATAAGAGTGTTTTCTTACCATGTTGTTCAATGTTATCAGTATGGCAAGTGATTTACCTGTACTGAACCTTTTTGCTTAAACAATGGTTTGCTGGTTTAAAAAACAAAACTTCTTTGGGTGCCTGGGTGGCTCAGTTGGTTAAGCGTCTGACTTTGGCTTAGGTCATGATCTCACTGTTCATCGGTTCGAGCCCTGCGTCGGGCTCTGTGCTGACAGCTTGGAGCCTGTTTCTGATTCTGTGTCTCCCTCTCTCTCTGACCCTCCCCTGCTCACCTTTTCTCTCTCTCTTTCAGAAATAAATAAAACATTAAAAAATTAAAAAAAAAAAACTTCTTTGGGGGCACCTGGGTGGCTCAGTCGGTTAAGCGTCTGACTTCAACTCAGGTCATGATATCATGGTTCATGAGTTCAAGCCCCATGTCAGGCTCTGTGCTGACAGCTCAGAGCCTGGAGCCTGCTTCAGATTCTGTGTCTCCCTCTCTCTCTGCCCCTCCCCCATTCACACTCTATCTCTCTCTGCCTCTCAAAAATAAATAAATGTAAAAAAATTTTTTTAATAAATAAAGTTTGTTTAAACTTCTCAACTTTACATCACGCATCATGCAGGTGCCAGCATGTTTTATGAATATCTAAATGAGACCGTGACAGAGCAATGATTTTCCGAAACCCTAAGATTTTTCTGCTGTCACCCTATCTGACATTTGCAGCACTTTCTGGGCCAAAAATCTGATTATGTTTATATGACAAGGAGAGAGATGTTAGGTAGGACCATACTGTCACATCTGCTTAGTCTTCCTGAGGTTAGATGATAAGATATCTGTAGATGCTGGGGATTACAGATGACTTTTATTTAGTTAGGGTGAATTTTTTTTGGCTTATCTCAATTTTCTAATTTTTCCACAATAATCATGCATCGTTTGCATGCACGTATTTGGCAAAATAAGTAATAGTATGGGTAAGTTAGAAGGAAGAATCCAAGAAATTCTTGTTCTCCTCCTCTCCTTCCTTCTCAAGATACACTTACCCTTATGTCTGATGTGACTCTTCAAACAATAGATAGTACATTTAAAAGAAAAGGTCTGACATCCAGCCAGCACAGGTTTATGGGAAAAACACCAAAGCAGGACTTTGGAATCAGACCTGAGTTTGTATTCTGTCTTTGTCACTTGTTTTGTGACTGAGCACATAATGATTCTGAGCCCCTCTATCTTCATATAAATGAACCCCACGTTGGGCTCTGTGCTAACAGCCTAAAGCCTGGAGCCTGCTTCAGATTCTATGTCTCCCTCTCTCTCTGCCCCTCTCCAACTGTGCTCTGTTTCTCTTTCTCAAAAATAAACATTAAAAATAAATTTAATATATAAAAAATAAATAGTGATGATAATATCAATTAGGTGATATTGAGAGATTAAAATCACATAAATAATAGCCACTACTTATTGAACATATTTTAAGGAATAGAATGATGGCGTTAGACATTAGGTGGGTGTGTGGGGGGCCCATGTGGAATTTGCAAAGGCTTCCTCATACTTGGGCTATAGTGTGGTCATATGTTGAGTAAAGTACCAATGGACTCAAAAGTTCCTTTTACAGGAGGAAGGTTAAGATGTGTTCTTGGGACACTGTTTACCTACATTTTTTCTCACCTCCACTATTGCTGTTATACATAGCCGCTCTGTGTAATAAGGGCCAAAAATGTCTTTCTCAAAAAAGTAGTCTTATTGGTAACTTTCACTGCTTTAAGACTTTCCTTATGTAAGGAAAGGCTGCAATGTTGCAGATTTTGCTTTTGTTGCCTTTTAAGATGAAGTTCTCTGGAGATATTTATCTAATACATTTAGAAATGTTGCTATGAGGCAGAAATGTTGCTACTTTCAGCCCAAATTAAGGTTAATTGCAAGCAATTGCTATGCCACACAACAGAATGTTGCATTTACTCTGTCAGTGTTAGCAGTATATGCCAAGTATGTGGAAATTAAAACTTGAAAAATGATTAAGGTTAGAGCTCTTTGGCTGCCTATGTCAAAGAAAAACGTTTTACCAGAACACTTTACCAAGTGTGTTGCGTTTGAAACTTTTAACCATGTGAGCCCATTTTATATTTAAGAGTCTGTGATTATGAAGGCTCAAGGTACTGTCTTTGGTTTTCAGATAAACCTGAAAGTCCAAAAAATTGGACTACTCATTTGAATGAGTGAAATTCCTGTATTATTGCAAAATTGGAAACATTCCGGGAAATGCCATGTCTTCTTTATATGGTTTGTGATTGAGTCAAGGTGTCGGAGTGAAGACATCCCACAAATTGCTGTAACTACAGCAAGTCTTTAAACAGGAATTCAAAAGAAATGAATTTATTATTAGTTTTCAACTATATATTGGCCTCCTCTGTACCCCTTCTGCTCTTGCCTATATATAGAGAGAGAAAGGATATATATATATATATATATATACAGAGAGAGAGAGAGAGAGAGATATATATATATATATATATTCTCCACACAGTGGCCAAAGCAATAAAAGCAAATGAGAACATCACTTTTATGCTGGTTTTTAAAATATGTTTGTTTATTTTTGAAAGAGAGAAAACAAGAAGGAGATGGGCAGAGACAGAGGGAAACAGAGACTCCCAAGCAAACCCTGTGCTGTCATAACAGAGCCCTTTGTGGGGCTCATGACCTGAACAGAAATCAAAAGTGGGATGCTCAACCGACTGAGCCACCCAGGTGCCGCATCTTTCTTCTAATTCTTAACAGTTTCCTGCCATGCTTCAAATATGCCAGATTGTTTCCCACCTCGATTTTCATACTGGCTCTTTCCTTTGCCTAGAATGCTCTTTCCCAGGTCTTTGCAAGGCTTGCTTCTTCATTTGCTTGAGTCTCTGCTCAACCCCCTACTCCGACTGTCCTTCTCAGGTACCACCCCAGTCAGTCCTCCACTGACCACTCTCTGAGTCCTTGTCCCACTTCATTTCTCTTCACAGCACTAATGCTAGCTGAAATGATGTGCATTTACTTCTTATTTTCCCTTTGTTTCCTCTCCTATAATGTAAGCTTGGTGAGGGCCGGGACTTTCTCTTGGTTATTGCTGTGCCCTTAGTGCTTAGAACAGTCCTGGAACATAATAAGTGCTCATAGGATATTTTCACTAGAATGGGTTAATAGGAATATGAATTAATCTGAGATTAAGTAACCTTATACTTTGAATAATTTACTTTAGGAGTTGGCATTCCAAACATGATTCCAACCCTAACTATTGTCTATTGGGAGGAAATGAGCCTATGCTGATTTATTCAAGTCCTTGATGGTCCCAGTTTTTAGAACAGTGCCTGGAATAGCATAAGAATTTTATCACCATTAAATTCTTAACATGGAATTGGTGATTCCAGTTGGTGGTTCTCAAAAACAGACCAACAAGTAGATTATCAGAGATAATAGGAAGGAGGTAGATGGGGGGTTTGGGGGCTACTATATCACCTAATTTGTGTCATATTATTATGTGTCATTATGTACTTTCCTGACCTGATTACCTTGTGGTAAAGAAGACTAATGACCTTCTGGATCTATCCACATCTTAATCTCCAGAATCTGGGAATATGTTACTTTATGTGACAACAAGGACTTTGCAACTGTGATTAAGTTAAGGTCTTAAAATGGGAAGATTCTTCTGGATTATTTGGGTTGCCTCAATGCAACTACAAGCATCCTTATAAGGGAAAGAGGGAGGAAGGAGAGCCAAAGAGAGATAACTGACCGGGAGGCTAAAAAGGAGAGAGACTTGAAGAATTCTGCACCACTTGCTCTGAAGATAGAGAGCAGGACCATGGGCCAAGGAATATAGGTGGGCACTAGAAGCTAGAAAAAGAAGGAAAGGGATTCTCTCCTTGGACCCTCCAATTTTAATATTCGTGCTGCCCAAGTCAGCATTGCCCTGGAGCCTGCAGAGGACCAGAACTCTGCTGATACCTTGATTTTCACCTAGGAAGACCCATTTCAGACTAGTACCTTCCAAAACTGTAAGATTCCAAATGTGGGTTGTTTTAAGCCACTAAGTCTTCCATAATTTGTTGCTGCAGCACTAGGAAACTACTACAATTGTTACTTTCAAAGTGAGTTACTTATAGACAGCATGTGGTAGGATCCTCCCTTTTTTCCATTTTGCTCTTCTTTGTCTTTTAACGGAAATGTTTAGACCATTTGCATTTAAATTAATTATTGACGTGTTAAGGCTTAAGTCTGCCATTTATTACTTGTTTTTTTTGTCTTTCTCTGTTTCTCATTCTGTTTCTCTTTTTTGCCTCTTTGGCACTACCTGAACTTTTTTTTTAATCGATATTTATTTACAATGCTTTTGAGCATATCACCCTGCATAATTATTTTTTAGTGGTTGCTCTTGACATTATACTATATACATACATAGCTTATTGCAGTGTAATAAATATCAATATTTTATCACTTTGAGTGAGGTGTTGAAAGTTTACCTCCATTTAGGTCCCTTTACCTTTTCCACTTCTTTTTTAAATATATTTTTTAAAGTAATCTCTATACCCAACCAGGTGCTTGAACTCATAGCCCCAAGATCAAGAGTTGTATGCTCCACTGACTTAAACAGTCAGGCACCCCCACCTTTTCCACTTTTAACATGGTACAGGGGAGCCTGGGTGGCTCAGTCGTTAGAGTTCAACTCCTGGTTTTGGCTCAGGTCATGATCTCACAGTTCGTGAGTTTGAGTCCCATGTTGGGCTCTGCACTGATAGCATGGAGACTGCCTTGGATTCTCTCTCCCCTTCTCGCTGCCCCTTTCTACCTCAAAGTAATAAACATTTAAAAAATGAAAATAAAATGATACAGCAGCAATAGGAAATTAAGACAAGCCTCAAAACCTATTTCACACATGGCTACATAGCCCTGTGGGCTCAGGAGTTAAACTTCCTGGGTTCAAATTCTACCCTCTGCAGTTAACATACTGTGTGACCTTGGCCAAGATATCACCCCTCAGTTTCCTCATAAGCTGGAAAGGAAGTAGTAATACCAAACTACTCATTAAACATTTCTATTTCCTCAGGACCTGTATGCAACATTTTCAAAATTCTTCTCATCTTTTTAAAAAATATATATATAATTCTATCTTTTAGAGCAGTTTTAGGTTAACAGCAAAACTGAGCAGAAGGTAGAGATGAGCCCATGCACGTTCATAACCTGCCCCATTATTAATATCTCCCACCAGAATGATACTTTGTTATAACAGAAAAACCTAAACCCAGACATAATCACCCAAAGTCCATAGTTTACATTAGGGTTATGGGTTTATGGGTTTTCACAAATGTGTAATAACATGCACCCACCATTATAATATCATACAGAGCATTTTTATAAACCTGAAAATCTTCTGTGGTTCACCTAGAGGGTCCCTTCCTCCACTCTAGCCCCTGATAACCACTAATCTTTTTACTGTTTCCATAGTTTTGCCTGTTCTAGAAACTGCGATCATACAGCATGTAGCCTTTTCAGATTGACTTCTTTCATTTAGTAATATGCATCTAAGATTCCTCCCTGTCTTTTCATGGCTTGATACACTCATTTCTTTTAGTGCTGAATAATATTCCACTGCCTGGACGTACCACCGTTTATTTATCCATTCATCCACTGAAGGGCATTGTGGTCATTTTGAAGGCTTGGTAATTTTGAATAAAGGTGCTATAAACACCTGTGTGAAGGTTTTTGTGTGGACATGTTTTCAACCCCATTGAGTAAATAACAAGGAACATGATTGCTGAAATGCATGGTAAAAGTATGTTTAGTTTATATTTCCACCGGCTGAATAAGAGTTTCTGTAGCTCCACATCTTCACCAGCATTTGGTGGTGTCTGTGTTTTGAATTGCGGTCATTCTAGTAAGTATGTAGTGGCATCTGGTAGTCTTAATTTGCACTTTTCTTCTGGCATACGATGTAACGCGGCTTTTCCTATGATTATTTGTAAATCTTCTTTGGTGAGGTCTGTTAAGGTATTTGGCTCATTTTTAGTCATGTTATTTGTTCTCTTAGTGTTGAGTTTTAAGAGTTCTTCATGTATTTTGGATAATAGTCTTTTCTCAGATGTGTCTTGTGCAAATATTTTCTCTCAGCCTGTGGCTTGTCTTCTCATTCTCTTGAAAGTACCTTTCACAGAGCAGAAATTTCTAATTTTATTGAAATCCAGCTTATCAGTTAATTCTTTCATGGATCATGCCTTTGATGTTGTATCTAAAAAGCCATCACCAAACCCAAGGTCATCTAGATTTTCCACCATGTTATCTCCTAGGAGTTTTATAGTTTTGCCCTTAATGTTTAGATTTATGATCCATTTTCCGTTAACTTGTGAAGGGTGTAAGTTCTGTGTCAGTATTCTTTTTTTTTCATATGTGGATGCCCAGTTATTTCAGCACCAGCTGTAGAAAACTCATCTTCATTTCTAAATTTATTCCTTCTAAGTCATTAGGGTGGGAGGCAGCAGGACCTCTACCAAGAGAGAAACTCAGCAATTATCTTATATTTTTTAAGATTTTTTTTCATAATCTCTGTGTTTATGTGGGGCTTGATCTCACAAGCTTGAACACACAACTCTGAGATCTAGAGTCATGGGTTCCTCTGAGCCAGCCAGGCACCCTTTAGCAATTATCTTTTTTTTTCCCCATTAAATTCAAGTTAGTTAACAATGTAGTATTGGTTTCAGAAACAGAGCCCAGTAATTCATCACTTACATATAAGACCCAGTGCTCATCCCAACAAGTGCCATCCTTAATGCCCGTCACCCATTTAGCCCATCCATCCACCGAGCACCCCTCCAGCAACCTTCGGTTTGTTCTCTGTATTTAAGAACCTCTTATGGTTTGCCTCCCTCTCTGTCTTCATCTTATTTTTCTGTTCCTTCCCCTATGTTCATCTTTTTCTTAAACTCCACATATGAGTGAAATCATATGATATTTGTCTTTCTCTGACATATTTCACTTAGCATAATATACTCTGGTTCCATCCATGTTGTTGCAAATGGCAAGATTTCATTCTTTTTGATTGCTTATTAATCACATTTTCTTTATCCATTCATCAGTCAATGGACATTTGGTCTCTTTCCATACATTGGCTATTGTTGATAGTGCTGCTTAATAAACATTGGGGTGCATGTGCCCCTTTGAATCAGAATTTTTGTATCCTTTAGATAAATACCTAGTAGTTTAAATTCTGCATTGTATAGTAGCTCTATTTTTATTTTTTTTTAATTTTTTTTATTTCTAAAATATTTTTATTTATTTCTAGGAGAGAGAGAGAGATAGCTTGAGCAGGGGAGGGTCAGAGAGAGAGGGAGTCACAGACTCTGAAACAGGCTCCAGGCTCTGAGCTGGCAGTCAGCACAGAGCCCGACGCGGGGCTCGAACCCACGAACCGTGAGATCATGACCTAAGCGAAAGTCGGACGCTTAACCGACTAAGCCACCCAGGTGCCCCAGCTCTATTTTTAATTTTTTTTTATTTATTTTTTTTATTTTTAGGAGAGAGAGAGAGAGAGACAGCGTGAGCAGGGGAGGGTCAAGAGAGAGGGAGTCACAGACTGAAACAGGCTCCAGGCTCTGAGCTGGCAGTCAGCACAGAGCCCGACGCGGGGCTCGAACCCACGAACCGCGAGATCATGACCCAAGCGAAAGTCGGACGCTTAACCGACTAAGCCACCCAGGCGCCCCTCTATTTTTAATTTTTAAAGGAAACTCCATGCTGTTCTCCAGAGTGGCTACACCAATTAGCATTCCCACCAACAGTGCCAAAGGATTCCCCTTTCTCCACATCCTCCCAACATCTGTTGTTTCCTGAGTTGTTATTTAGCCATTCTGACAGGTGTGAGGTGGTATCAAATCCATTGTGGTTTTGATTTGTGTTTTCCTGATGATGAGTGATATTGAGCATCTTTTCATGTGTCTGTTAGTCATTTGGATATTTTCTTTGGAAAAGTGCCTGTTCATCTCTTTTGCCCATTTCTTCACTGGATTATTTGTTTTTTTGGGTGTTGAGTTTGATAACTTCTTTATAGATTTTGGAAACTAAACTTTTATGTCATTTGCAAATATCTTCTCCCCATTCCATTGGTTGCCTTTTAGTTTTGTTGATTGTTTCCTTCACTGTGCAGAAGCTTTTTATCTTGATGATGATCCAATAGTTCATTTTTGCTTTTTGTTTCCCTTGGTTCCAGAGATATGTCTAGTAAGAAGTTGCTACAGCTGAGGTCAAAGAAGTCATTGCCTGTTTTCTCCTCTAGGATTTTTTTTTTAATGTTTTTAATTTTTTTTTTTTAAATTTATTTCTGAGAGAGAGAGAGAGACAGTGTGAAAAGGGGAAGGTCAGAGAGAGAGGGAGACGCAGTATCCAAAACAGGCTCCAGGCTCTGAGCTAGCTGGCAGCACAGAGCCCTACACGGGGCTGGAACCCACGAACCACGTGATCATGACCTGAGCCGAAGTTGGACGCTTAACCAACTGAGCCACCCAGGTGCCCCTCTCCTTTAGGATTTTGATGGGATCCTCTCTTACATTTAGGTCTTTTATCCATTTTCACTTTATTTTTGTGTATGGTGTAAGAAAGTGGTGGTCCAGTTTCATTCTTCTGCATGTCACTGTCCAGTTTTCCCAAAACCATTTGCTGAAGAGACTGTCTTTATTCATTTGGATATTCTTTTCTGCTTTGTCAAAGATTAGTTGGCCATATATTTGTGGGTCTATTTCTGAGCTCTCTATTCTGTTCCATATTCTGTTCCATTGATTTATGTGTCTGTTTTTGTGTCAGTATCATACTGTCTTCATGATAACAGTTTTGTAATACAGCTTGAAGTCCAGAATTGTGATGCCTCCAGCTTTGGTTTTCTTTTTCAACATTATTTTGTCTATTCAGCAAGCACCTTTTGTGATTCCATTCAAATTCTAGGATTGTGTATTCTGGTTCTGTGTATTCTGGGCATTTGGATGGCTCAGTTGGTTGAATATTCAACTGTTGATTTTGACTCAGGTCATGATTCAAGGTCGTGGTATGGAGCCCATGTCAGGCTCCATGCTGAGTATGGAGCCTGCTTGAGTTTCTCTCTCTCTATCCCTCTGCCCCTCCCTAGCTCACACACACACACAGACTCTTTATCTCTTTCACATGGCAGAAGGGACTTTGGAGATGTAATTACATTAAGAATCTTGGGGTGGAAAAATTATTCTGGATTATCTGGGGTGGCCCAAGGTGATCACAGGGTCTTTATAAGTGAAAGAAGAGGGGGAGTCAGAGTTGGAGAAGGATATGAGACAACAGAAGCAAGCAGAGGTTAAAGTGATGTAGGACCAGGAGCCAAGGAATGTGAGCCAACTCTGAAAGCTAGAAAAGGCAAGGAAACAGATTCTCCCCTAGGACCTCCAGAAGGACACTGTCCTACAGATATTCATTTTAACCCAGTGAGACTCAGTTTGGCCTTCTGACCTCCAGAACCATAAGATAATGTCTATTGTTTTAAGCCAGAAGTTTGCAGTAATTTATTATAGTAGCAATAGGAAACTAATACATTAGCATGAAAGGACCATAAATGACTGGAGTGGCCTTCTTAAAATGCAGGAAGTTCACTCTAGCTGCCTTTTGTTTATTCATTATTTTAAAAGGTGAGACTTTTCTGAGTCACTTTGGTTTGTAGAGACCACACAGCTCATTTTATGAAGGTTACACTGACATTGTCTCATTAAAGAAATATTGGAACCTACTGTGTGAAAGTTAGCTGCAGTAGGGCAGGACGTAGGGAAGGGGTTAACTTCTACTGAACTTTGTATGAGCATGCACTGTGACCTTTTTTTAAGGATTTGTTTTTGTTGTTTTCTAGAGAGAAGGATAGTATGTGAGCAGGAGAGAGAGAGAATAAAAGAGAGAGAGAGAGAGAGAGAGGATCTTAAACAGGCTCCATACTCAGCACGGAACCCCATCTGGGGCTAGATCTCAAGACCCTGATCATCATGACTTTAGCTAAAATCAAGAGTTGGACATTCAACACCACCCAGGCACCTCTGCACCATGACCTTTTATGCTTACATAATTTTCCTAAGAAGTATAGTTCATTATAACCAGAGGTTTCCAATGTGACAGATAAGTTTCCTCTTCTATGCCATCTCCAATTGTTTGTCTATAGCACTGAGCTCAAACAGGATGGGAATGCATGGTGAGATCAATAAACTTTTTTTCAGTTCTTATTTTTGAGAGACACAGACAGAGCATGAGTGGGGGATGGGCAGAGAGAGAGGGAGACATAGAATCTGAAGCAGGCTCCAGGCTCTAAGCTGTCAGCACAGAGCCCAATGCGAGGCTTGAACTCACAAATTATGAGGTCATGGCCTGAGTGGAAGTCGAACGTTTAGCCGACTGAGCCACCCGGGCTCCCCAGTTATGTCTGCTATAAGTGTGAGAGGGGAGAATGGTGACATATATGCATGTAAACTCTCATTTACTTGTTAAACTCTTACTGAACAACAGCCATGCGCTAAGCACCATGAAGGCATCTGTGGATGTAAATGCAATATGTGACTAATGCCAATAAATGACCATGAACACACTGTAACAAAGAAATGGGGAGAAATTGCTCTGGAATGGTCCAAAAGTCATCAAGGAACAACTTTTACATGAATTGAGACTTGTGTATTAATCAAGGTTTCCTCTGAGAAGTAGCACCACTGTAGTGTTATGGAATAAGAGATTTATTATAGCAATTAGATATGACCTAATTGTGGAAGGGTCTGAGGAAGTAAGATCCACAAAAGGGAGCTGGAGGGTCAGAAATAAAATGACCAGCCAGTGGCACCGATAGACGGGTAGGTGCTTGCAAGGGATAGCTGGGAGGGCAGGGGAACCTAGCCACTGGGAGGGGACCACCAGGGACAGTGCTGGAGAAGCCCATGGAAGGTTGTGGATTCTGTATCTGGTGGTGGGCTGGAGCAGTGGGTGGGCATCAGGACCAGCAACTGGGAGGAAGAGCTGGTCACAGAGCGGGGGACACATTTGAACCTGTGAATGCCTCTGCTTTTGTCTCTCACCACATTTAAAGAAGACTTCAACCTTCTAGAACTCTTGCAGATTTGTCTTTTGGTCAACTGTAATGTGCAGTCATACAGGAAAAGATATCATGAGAAATGTAGTTCTAACTTAGCCAAGTTGACACAGTTTCAAAACATCACACCTCAAAAAGCGACACAAATCTGCATAAGAGATGGAGAGCAGAGCATGTGGGAAGGCTTGTGGGCAGGGTTTGGTGTAGGAGTGAGTAAGTTAGTATTTAGGAAACCATGAATAGATGGGCCTGGGTATAGTAAGGGGCTTATGCTGGAAGATAGTGGAAGATAAGGTTAGAAACAAAGATTGGAATCATTAATTAATGAATTAATTACCCTATTCAATCTTTATTTGTAGAGCATAGTTTATCTACCAGGCACTATACTAAGTGGTAGGAGTACGGTGATAAATGAAGAACAAATTTTGAAAGAATTTGTATGTTAGATTAAAATATTCAGTTTTTGATCCTTCGCTTGAGAAATAGTAGACTCTTCAAATTGGGGCACCTGATTAGTTGAATTTCTGCCCTTAATTCAACAAGACCAATACTTAATTCAACCAACATTTAAATCCCTTCTCTGTTCAAGCTCCTCTAAGACACTATCACCGTCCTCTCAAAATGTGAGCCATGGCTGCACCTGATAATATTCATCACAATAGAAATACTGAGTCACTTCTTTCCCTGCAATTTTCTGGAATGATTTGTGCTTGCATTTTATTTTATGCCATGATGTTTTCCTTCCAAAGCAAAGGTACATACTTTACTAGGCACTTAGGCAAGACAAACCACATACAGGTTGAATTGCCTTAAATCTCCAGATTTGGGGTGAAACCGATGTTATTTCAGAACTCTGTGCTAGTCAAGTGTAGCACACCCTGACATCGCACCTCTTGCTTGCCGTATGTGATCTCATTTAACTCTCCCCAAAGCCTTAAAAAGGTAGATATGATTAATTGGACCCATTTTGTGGAAATGGAAAGCAAAACTTAATGGGATTAAGTAACTTTCCCAGGATTATATGACTAGTAAAAGACCCAACTAGGAATCCACTCTTCCTAACCACTCCACAGCCAACAAATGAACAGTTAACTGGTGACTAGTAACTTTAAGAATCCTGCAGATGACTTGGGGGGAATATTTTATAAGCAGAATTGCTCACAGTCTTGATAGATTCAGACTGAGAATAAAACATCTGTAGATGGAAATCTGTAAAGAGCAGAGTGATCTTTGAGGACTTTAGGTTTCACACCAATGGTTCAAGTTGGCAGATGGGCCTTTCCTCCAGGTTCTAAGACGCAGGCATCTGCAAATTCAACCCCTGTGATATGTGGACAGTTTTGAGCATTGTGTGGTGGGCATTTTGTTGTGTTTTTTTTTTCACAACTAACCTGAATTTAGTGTTGGATAATGTGGATATGCACCCTTTCTGCTAAATAAGTAATATAATGAGGATCTCATTGCTCATTGTGTGTTGTGTCTGAGAAAGAGCACCGAATCTTTACATAGTCAGAACTGAATTAAAATAAAAAACAGGGAACCTGGCTCAGGTGGCTCAGATGATTATGCATTTCTTTTTTTGTTATTCAAGTTTGTTTATTTGTTTGTTTGTTTTGAGAGAGAGAGAGAGAGAGAGAGAGAGAGCACTAGCAGGGAGGGTCCGAGAGAGGGAGAAAATCCCATCATGGGGCTCAATCCGATTAACAGCAAAATCATGACCTGAGCCCAAATCAAGACTCTGATGCTTAACCAACTGAACCACCCAGGCACTCCAAGCGCCTGACTCTTGATTTCCTCTCAGGCCATGATCTCACGGTTTGTGGGACTGAGCCCCACTTCAGGCTCTGTACTGGCAGCACAGAGCCTGCTTAGGATTCTCTCTCTTTCTCTCTCCTTCTCTATGTCCCTACCCCACTCATGTGTTTTTTCTCCATCTTTCTCAAAATAAACATTAAAGTAAAATAAAAGAAATAAAATAAAAGAAATAAAAAATAATATCTGACCCTTGAAGGGTTTGCCACAAAGTCAGAAGCATTTCTTTGCTTTCATTTCTATTGTACCACTTGCTGCTATCCCAGATCCCCACTGAAGTGTTTCTATCAGCTTGACATGCTGTACTCTTTGATACAGAGCCTATTACCCTTACTTTGCTGAATCTAGTAATCGATTTCTATGTTACTTTGTGGGTTGGTTACCAAGCAGTGTTGCATTTAACCCTCATAACAGCTTAGTGAGGTAGACAGGCTGGTTCTGCTCCTTCCATTGTACAGCAGAGCAAACTGAGGCCGGGAGAGAGGAAGAGACTTTCCTAGCTAGTTAATGGCAGAGCCAAGACTAGTCCTAGCCTTTTCTGCTCTGCCTTGTAAGTAACGTCGATCCTGGGAAGGAGAGGCCATAGTTAATGAGTCCGATTTTTAACTTTTTAATCACATTTTCACATGTTGACATCCCATTTTCTTTTGGACCCGTTCTAAATTAATTTTTGGAAGGGGACTACATGAGGTCGTGTTGTTGAGGGGGAGCAGGTGGACGGGAATCCAAAGCACAAGGTCTATGACCAATGGGCTGCTTTCTTTACAGCACAGGTGATCCAAACCAAATGTGACAAATGGGCAGAATCTCATAAGTATTCCAGCTCTTCACTTCCCTAGTTTGATTACATTGTACCGGATGGCATTTGGAACTCGGTTCAGGGTGCATGGAGCTGAATTATGCAATTTGCCAATATGCAATTAACTGGAGTAGCAACACATTCAGTCTAATGGGGGCCAGACAGAGACTGCATAATTCTTGGGAGCACAAGTTGATTATGCAGTTAAGTGATATGCACTTAAGAGAAGTGCACCACATCTATCTGATCCCATTTCTTCCAATAGATTCTTCATGGCACTTTATTCCAGCCCCTCTGCTTTTATGGTCAAACATATTCTAACCTGTATCCACTTGAAATGAGAACCTTACAGTTCATATGTAGATTTGGGATTCATTTCTTTTAAGAACCGACCTTTAAAAATCTTAACTCTTGAATGCAAAGATGGATAGGCGTGCGAGAAGGGAAAGGGGCGAATTAGGGGGCTCAGTTTGTCTGAGTCTTAACGATAGGGAACAATACCTGAATTGTACAATTTAGGGTGCTTTGTTTTCAGTTTCTTTTTTTCCCCTTGGTTAGGAAGTTGTGTTTCAAATGCAAACGTGAGGTGCATGAAAAGATTTCTTTTTAAAAGCAACGGGCTTTGCAGTCAGTATTTTTTTTTTTAACTTGAAAATGGATATTGTAGAAAGGGGGCCCTTTTACGAGAAACTCCAATTAAATGACAGTTCATTGAGTGTAGCTAGTTTTAAGTTACTCTGATGATGATGGATCATTAATTTAATTTGGCAGGTTTTACTGGTTTACTGTATGCTTGCTGTATGCCCTGGATTGACCTAAATCCTCTGGGGGACCCCCAGAAGTATAAAATATGGCTGCCTGTCCTCAACCTTCTCAGCAGGTCATGAGTCATGCATACAAAGTAATTGAGGAACAATAAAACACAGCATATGTTTAGGTGTCCAATATGGTTGTTAAAGAGAGTAAAAGATGAAAGAAATTAGAGAAGGGAGACAATAAACTGGGCTGGAGTTTTTCATCACTAGAGGGAGACAGAGGGAGAAGCAAGGGTCAGAACTTCATGTATATTAGGTCAATCAAAACTACTCTGTAAAGGTATTCCTGTCCCAGATTTACAGGTGAAGAAGCTGCAGCTCAGGGAGCTTAAGGAACTTGTCCATGATGCACAGGTAGCAGGAAACAAAGTCAGAATTTAGAATCGGGTCTATCTGTCTCCACACTTCCTCCTTGGAGGAGTTCAAGAGGGAAGCCATGGCAGATTCAGACATCTTTTGGGAGAATTAACTGCATGCTCATCACCGTCTCTCCCAACCCTGGGGTCCTATGGTCTGGAAAGATTTCAAGCAGCAGATGGGAGCCATGGTCTGTTTTCTTTTTTTTTTTTTTAAGGTCTTTTTAATGTTTTTATTTATTTCTAGGAGAGAGAGAGAGAGAGACAGCGTGAGCAGGGGAGGGTCAGAGAGAGACAGAGCAGGGAGTCAGAGAGAGGGAGTCACAGACTGAAACAGGCTCCAGGCTCTGAGCTGGCAGTCAGCACAGAGCCCGACGCGGGGCTCGAACCCACGAACTGCGAGATCATGACCTAAGGGAAAGTCGGACGCTTAACCGACTAAGCCACCCAGGCGCCCCTAAAATAGCTCCTTCTTATCCCTTTAGCCAAAGAGATCGCAGCCTTATGGATACTTTTCCTGATTTAAATACATTTCTACAACTTTAACAAAACCAAATGTGGTGACTGAGCAAAGAAGAGAGTGACTTAGCATTTGGGACTGTTGTGGTAGGCGAGGAAGAGAAAATGACAAAGACTGTCATATTATCATCAAATCTCCTTTCCCTGAAGGAGAAGATGGCCTGGGAGTGGAGAGCCAGGTGTGGCTGGGCCCAGTGGGGACCAAATGGGTCCGTGTCTTTTAGGTTTGTATCAAAAGCCCTTCGGGGATTTCTGCTACTCAGTAATTTACTCTTTACCTGTATTAGTTTTCTACTGCTGTGTAACAAACTTCGTCACTTGAAACAACACCCTTTTGTTACGTCACAGTTTCTGTGGGTATGGAGTACATGTATGGGGTGGCTGCTTCCCTTGTTCAGAATCACACAAGACTGCAGTCAAGATGTCACCCAGGGCTACATTCTCATCTGGAGGCTCAACAAGGGAAGAATCTACTTGCAAGGTCATTGAAGTTGTTAGTGGAATTCAGTTCCTTGCCGCTGTGCGACCTGTGGTTTCTGTCTTCAGTGGCACTTTGCTTTTGAAGAGCACTTTGTAGTTTGTAAATGCTTTTCCAATCTAAAATTAACCACATGTATTTTCTTCCTATTGGCAGTTAAGGATTCCACCGTTCAAGCAGTTGTCTAAACCAAAATCCTGAAAGTCACCCCTGATTTCTCAATTTATCAGCAAGCTCTATGGGCTATTCTCCCAAAATAATTCCTGAATCCAACGGCTGGTTTCCATTTCAAAGTCCCCACCATTGTCTGAGCCACTTTGGTCTCTCATTTGACCTGCTATAACGAGCTTCTCACTGCTATTCCTGCTTGCTTTTCCTTGAGTGCTCCCCAAACCCATTCTCTACTGAGCAGCCAGGGTGGTCTGTCAGAGATGGAAATAAGGTCATGTCACTTCCATACTAAAAAATCTTCCCATGACTTCTCATTACAATTATAGTGAAATCCAAACTACAGTCCTCCATGATCTGATCCCTTCTTGCCTCTCTGACTTTACAACTTATTCTCCTTGGTCATCATGTTTTACCAACCATGGCTTCCTCCTGTTCCTCAAATGTGCCATGACCTTGTCTGACTTAGTCTTTGCACTTGCTGTTCCCTTTGGAACTCACTGTCCTTGGACTTGCACATGGTTGGATCCTTTTCATTAATCAGGTCTCAGTTTAATGTCATCGCTTTACAGAGAATATCTCTCACCACCTTTTGCAAAGTAACAATTTTCCTCCCAATCTAAAATCCCTAACCCCATTACTTAATTTCCTTTTTCTCATGTCATTTATTGCTGTCCAAATCTTCCTTTTTCCTTCCTTCTTTCATTCCTCCAGTGGTTAATTTTATGTGTTAACTTTCCTGGGATACAAGGTGCCCAGATTAAACATTGTTTCTGGGTGTGTCTGTGATGATATTTCCAGGTGAGATTAGCATTTGAATCAGTGGAGTCAGTAAAGCACATTGCCCCACCCAGTGTAGGTGGGCCTAATCCAATCTGGTGAGGGCCTGAATAGAAGAAAAAGACAAAGAAGAAATTTACTCTCTGCCTGACTGCTTGAGCTGTAGACATCAAGTTGGTCTTCCCCTCAACTGAGAGTTACACAAATGGCTCTCTGATTCTTAGAACTACACCCTGGATTTCCTGCATCTAGAGCCTGTAGACAGCAGATCATGGGACTTAGCCTCCATAATTGCATGAACCAATTCCTTGTAATCAATCTGGTCTTTTTAATAATTAAATCCTTATGTATCTCTTATTGGTTCAGTTCTCTGGAGAACCCTGACTAATATATTTTCTCTCTCCCTCTTTCTGTCTTTTACTCTCTTTAATTATATATCTATTTTATACATGATGATTCCCTTGTTTCTAGAATATAAACTCCATGAGGGAATTTTAGCACTATGACTGGCACATAATAAATGTTTAATAAGAACTTGTGCAATAAATAAATGAAACTTGTGATGAGGGTAAGAGAGAAGTTATTAATTTCCATTTTTATCAGAAACATTAGGTCACTTGCCCAAAGTGAAAGTATCATCCAGTGTTTAGCCATGAGCTCATCAAAGGGCTGGATTATGTTTTACACATTTTTCTTGCCCATCTGGTATACAGTCCCTAGGAACAGGATAGAGTAATGGTTAGTTAGTTGGAGTCCTGACTCTGCCATTTACTGTGTGACCCTGGGCAGGGTGTTTAACTTCGTTGAGGCACAATTTCCTCATTTGCAAAGTGGAAATAACAATAGTACATACTTTGTAGGGTTATGAAGAGTAATGCAATACAGGCCAAGCTCTTTGCTCACCACTTGACACATCCTGAGGACAATGCATTTTCATTTTCTTCTTTTTACCTTTGCCTCTTTCTTTTCTCTGTAGGCATTCAATTAATTTTGAGCCAAATCCTGCCATTTTCTATAGCTTTCAAATGGTGTCAATGAATGAACTTATTTATTTTCAGTTTCTCTAACCCCAAGCAAGGACTCTTTCTTGACTTCACACCAATGTGAGTGGCATCCACACCATGCAAACCAGCAACACTACCCCACTGGAATATGCTCCCATTCCCCCATCCAGTTTTGAGCATTGTGTGGTGGGTGGGTTTTTTTTTCACAACTAACATGAATTTATTATTGGATAATGTGTATATGCTGTCCTTTCTGCTAAATAAGTAATGTGAATACATTGAGCAGCTCTGGCATTATTAGGAAGGATGCTGACTGATATTCACAGATCATCTTTCCTACTGTTATGGACAGCCTCCTCTGCAGGGGGTGCTCTCCATTGAGCATCCACATAGGACGCAAATATGTTCATGCTCCGGGGTCACTGTGCAAGGTCCAACGTTACAACTACTCCCATCAATCCCTGTCACCAACCCCTCAATCTAGTTCCTTCCAGGTCTGTGGCCTTCTAGCTAAACCATTCAGCACTACCCACACGTTTCTGTGGATCAGTACCTCTTCTGTTTCCTTCCAGGAAGGGGACAGCATATGTATATAATCTACAGTAGAAGGCAGATCAGTGGTTGTCTGGGGAGAGGGCTAAGAGTGGGATCTTACTGGCTCAAAGAAACGCTTTTGGATGATGGACTCCATGAAAGTGATTATGGTGGTGGTTGCATAAGTCTATGGGTTTGTCAAAAGTCATGGGTATGTACAATTAAAATGAATGCCTTTTACTGTAGGTAAACTCTACCCCCATAAAGTTGAGTTAGAGAAATAAGAATCAAGAGAAACCGACAATTTGGATAACTTGCTCTTCACAGTACCTGGCAATGTGATTTTTCCTTTTAACACTGATCACCAGAAAAACAATTCCTTTGTTGTACAGATATTCCAGTAAGTGGTATTAGCCACTCCTTGGAGTGAGGAGGAGTTTGGGTGTAGAGTGTGGTGCTTTCATGGTTTGGGAAGGAGAACATCTGTTGTCTCCCACCAGCCTTGTTCCTTTGTTTCCCGAGGGTCTGGGGTGTGTTCTATTACTTTATTAAGCCTTCTCAAGTTCCGCCCATTTTCTTTCATCCCCCACTTTCCCCTTTCCTTTTCTTCCTTTCTTTGTATTTCTCTGCCTGCCAAGTTCTGTGAGGTTCTGAATCACAGAGAAACAGATCACTTCACATTAATCTGAAAAGCCAGGTTCAAACAGGAAAAGTAAGCAGGAAGTTTTCAGATGATTGTCTCGAGATAATCCAAGACAAAGTTCTGCTTTTTACCCTTGTTCTCATAATAATCTGGGTTTCTTAGCCTGAATAATTAATACTAATTCTTCATTAGTCTCTTCATCTGTGCCAGTGGAGCTCCCCGGTGTCTGGGATTTGTTGACGAGGAAAAATGTTATAGAAATACTTTGGGATCAGTTGTAATAAACAAATTTTAAAAAGGAATTATTAAAAAATTATCATTGTAAAAGGCCCAGAAATGACCATGTTACTTCTTTGGTGAGTATCTTTCTTATTTATTTTTAAGATTTTTATTTCTTACATTTTTAACATCAACATGTGCTTTTCTGTAACTTGCTTTTTCCAATTACCAATATACTTAGAAATTTTTCACATCTATACATACATTAATTTGAACCACATAAAATTGCTGTTTCTATAGATCTATACAGGAAAGAATTGTTAACCTGATACATTTACTTCAGTGTTTTAATAGCTACATAGTATTGCATTATACAGTTATACCATAATTTAAAAAAAAAACCCATTGATGGACATTTAGGGTGTCTCTATTTCATTTTGCCAATACAAACAGAATCGTAATGAATACACACCACACATTATATATACATATATATGTGTCTTTGTACATAAGTTTATATATGTCTTTGTGTTTATACAGTCATAAATATCTTTGTGTATATCCCTGATTGTATATACATACACATGTATGAAATCTTTGGGTATATTTGTCAGTTTTTCGTGGAATAGATTGGATGGATTTGTAGATGTATAACTTTGGTCAAGGGTTTCACACATTTCACACTTTGATAATAATCGCTAACATGTCCTTTAAAATGACAGGAACAATTCCTTTCCCGAGTGTTCATTTTCCCCCACATTCTCAATAATCTTATGGGTCAATTGGTCTTCAAGACATCTGTAAATTAGTTATTTCATTCAGCAAGCACGGTAAGAAAGACGTATAATGTGCCCAGTCCTGCTAGGCCTGAGAAGTAAATATATAAATAATCAATACTGTCCTTGCCCTCACAGTATGTGTGCCCTAACTAGTAAAATAAGACTAATGCACACTCAGTGGCAATGACCTAATTGCCTTAATTGCCAACCATCTCCAGCAAGATGAACTGAAAATCCACCACTGCCTACTCTGAGGGTCCATTGGAGTCCGACAGAACCTATATGTTCCAGTTCCTCCACTTGCAATCTGCAGAACCTTGAGTTTGTTTATTTGTAAACTGGAAATAATAATAGTAATGTCCTCATAGGGTTGCTATGAAGATTAAATATAGTGTCAAGTGTGGTGCCCAACCCTTAGTAAGGACCTTGTGAGTGGTAGCTACTGCCATTTGCCTTCATTTCAAGAATGCTTACCAATTTCACATGCCTATTATTATTTTTCTAGGTTTATTAATTTTGTTCTTCCGATCTATGAGCATGGAATGTTTTTCCATTTCTTTGTGTCTTCTTCAATTTCCTTCATAAGTTTTCTATAGTTTTCATATAGATCTCTTATATCTTTAGTTAGGTTTGTTCCTAGGTACTTTATGGGTTTTTGTGCAATTGTGCATGGGATCAGTTTCTTGATTTCTCTTTCTGTTGTGTCATTATTGGTGTATAAAAATGCAACCAGTAGGTTTATTACTTTTGAGAAATTGAGAAAGACAGAGAGAGTGCAAGTGGAGGAGGAGCAGAGAGAGAGGGAGGGAGAGAGAGTCCCAAGCAGGCTTCACGCCGACAGCACAGAGCCCAGTGTGGGGCTCGAACTCACAAGCCATGAGATCATGACCTGAGCTGAGTCAGACGCTTAACTGACTGAGCCACCCAGGCGCCCCTTCATACGTCTATTATTATCCATACCTTATAATGTGGCATTAAATACTGAATAAAAAATGTTCCTTATTTGGTGTGTCAAGCCCTGAGGAGACAAGGACATTTGCTCCCTTCATTCTGAATGTCATGTCTCCATCAGTACAACTTGGTTGCTGAGGTTTCTGTTCCAGAGTTGTTTTTTCTAAGGACTTCCAACATTGCCTGCACCCTCACATGCAGGGATTTCTCACTGCTATTTTATAAAACCTGGATTATTGATTGAAGAGGGGCCATTTCAGTTACTACCAGTGTATTTTATTATTTAAAAAGTCTTTAAAAATTTTTTTAAGTTTATTTATTCTGAGAGAGAGTGGGAGGGGCAAAGAGAGGGAGAGAGAAAGAAAGAATCTCAAGCACTATCAGTGCAGAGCCCAGTGTGGGGCTTAAACTCATGAACTGTGAGATCATGACCTGAGCGAAACCAGGAGTCTGATGCTTACCCACCTGAGCCACCAAGGTGCCTCCCTATCAGTGTATTTTAGAAGGAAGATAAGAGGTAACATTGTCGATATTTCTAACCAAAATAGAATGGTGCAGAGTTAAGCCATGGAGATGTTTACTCCTAATAGACAGATTTTCTGCAGTTATTATTAATGTTTCCGAAAATACTGTTTTCTTCCAGGTATGTAAATTTTGTGTTCACTGTAGTAGCATAAGCAGGTGGGTGGAAGAGTGCCCGGTCCGTTATGCATGACCATGAAAGTACTGTCGTCCATAAACCTACAGCTTCCTTCTCCAGTACATTTATTAAATCTGTTCCGATTAATTGCCTGTTCGATGCTCAGGTGGCTGCTGCAACTGCTGCTCATCAGGAACTGCGAGAAAAGATGAGAGAAATGTAAACAATTGATGACCTAACAAGAGGGCACTGTCCCCTCTGGAAACACATTAGGGGGAAGGACTGAGGTGGGTATACATAGGCTTTCAGGATACCCTGCTGATGTGGACAGATCTGGGTTGATAAGTAACAGTAAGGAGATGCTAAATGCTCCATTGAGTCAAGGCCGAAACCCTTCCAGCTCAAGGTTTTCTGTGTTGAGATCTATTGGCATAATTATTTGTAGTCAGTAAGTGGTTTGTAGGCTACCTACAATAGGTAGGCTACCTGTTTCCTCTGAGGGTGGTAACCTAGTTAGGGTCATTGGCCGCCTGATGAAAGTTCTAGTTCCACCTGACACTTCAAGGTTAAGTACTATATTGTCCACTACACTGGATTCAAGCAAGCTGGTTTGAAGTGTGGGGTGTGTGTGAAGTGACCACGGACATTATCAGTTGTGTGGAGACCTTCAAGCCCTGAGAGCTGTGTTTTTAATCTCAATCCTCATTTTCCTGAGGAATATCCCATGTAGGGCAACAAAATGGAGAGCCCATAGCAATAAGAACTTTGATTTCTGGTATTCAATTCTTTTCGTAGGACACTGGCTTGAAGAGGCCTAATTATACCATGGACACAAGCAAAGACAGTAAAACAGATCCTTCTGGGTAGTGTGTTTTAGTATAATTGCCTCTTCCAGATTTTCTCAAGGAAAAAACATTTGCTTTTTGGCATTTGGTCTTAGTATTAGGACAACTTACAGACTGTGGGCAAAGGCTTTGTGAAAACAGGCATATTGATGCATAAGGTTAGGCTTTTTTCTAGGTGAAAAAATATTTGAATTTAAAAATTATATTAATGCATTTAGTGAATACTTCTTTAAAAAACTTTTTTAATGTTTATTTTTGAGAGAGAGAGAGAGCGTGAGCAGGGGGTTGGGCAGACAGAAAGGGAGACACAGAATCTGAATCAGGGTCCAGACTGTGAGCTGTCAGCACAGAGCCTGATACGGGACTAGAACTCACAAACCGTGAGATCATTACCTGAGCTGAAGTCGGACCCTTAACCGACTGAGCCACCCAGGCACCCCTGTTTAGTGAATACTTTTAATGTTTTGGGAGAATGTTTACTGAGTTAGACTCAGCAGATACTTCTAGAGCACCTCCTGAATTTAGTGCTACAGATGTAATCCCTGACTTGAGGAAATCAAGTCTAGAGAAGAGGTTGTATCCTGATTTTTTTAAACCTACATTTAGAATGTCAAAATCTGAGATTGTATTAAGAACTTATGTTTCTTTAACGCTGTGGGATTTTAGAAAGGATAGCTGGAACCCTGGAATCCTGGCACCTTTGACCTTTAAATTGCAGATCACACACTTTCCAAAACAGTTTAAAGTTAACCTGCAATGGAATTGTACAGAAGCATGGGGATGGCCATCACACTCCTTCAAAGTCTCTCGATTCTTTTCCTGCCTGCTTGGTGGGAATTTCCACCATTTTAATTCCTTTCAGAAAGTCCTAGAAGTCTTCAAGGAGGCTCTCATGCGTGCATACTCCACCTACCAGTCCTTGATTATTTGTGGTGGCCTGCATTTTGTTCCTTACTTCTCTGGCTCGTTGTAATGGATCTTCTTTCATTACTGAGGACTGAATCCTGAGTCACCAAAGACCCTCTAGTTGCAGACCCACCACACGCCCCCCATGGCCCACTAGTGCCAGCTGGCATGTATGGCCAAGTCTCTGTCGACACCTCCACCAGTTCTAACACTGCCACCCACTCTGCCTACAGATATGGTCAACACCTTTCCTCTCTTTCCCTGCCTGTGGCCAAGAGGCTCTAAAACAAAACCAGAGCACACACACCTGGATCCTGTTAGTGATCTGTTCCGGCGCCAAGTAAACAAGGAATTTCTGAGTCACAGCCTTTCAATCTCCCACTTGGTATCTTTCTGCTTGCTACCTCATCAGGCAGGAGAGGCCTAACATAAGAAGTTCTATCTTTGCTTCAGACACCCCACCCTGGGCCCCACTTCTCCTCTCATTTACCATCCCCCTGGGGAGAACTGATTTAACTCCAAAGAGATTTGGAGAATCTATTGTGTAGGTGTGTTTGTAATAAGGCACAAGCTTATGCTCCCCGCACCCCTAAAATTAGCTCAGAGAAACATCCCTTTCTTCCTACAGTCCAAGCCGACTGCCAAGGAGAAACAGATTTCCTGAGGCTGTTTGTCTCAGACCTCCCCTTTCCCAGTAGGGGGTCTGCGCTGCCTCGATTTATTGCCTGCCTTAGAAAGGAGAACAGTCTGCTTCGGTCAAGAGGTTAAGAATCTCAGCTGTGCCCCCAGCACACAGAGCAGTTAAGAGCAGAGGTTTTGGTGGCCAGATCCTGCCTCTGCCACTTCCTGTCCAAGCTGAGACCGTCCCCATATCTGTAAGATGGGTCAATCCCTATGACAGTAGGTGAACGTTAAGATCATTTATACTTGGTTTAGCTTTGACTCATAATAATTACGCACTTCTTGCTTGCTACTAATAAGAACAAAAATAGCTAAGTGTTTTTTTAACAGTAAGATGTATGGCAGTAGTGTTATGTCTTCTCTCCCGCTTCCTCTTCTCTGTAGTCCATTTCCATTCAGTTACCAGATTCATCTCCCCAGAACATTTTATTTATTTATTTATGTATTTATTTATTTATTTATAGCAAATGAGCGCATCCACAAGCAGTGGAGGGGCAGGTAGGGAGGGAGAGAGAGAATCCAAAGAATTCTGAGCTGTCAGCATAGAGCCCCAGGCGGAGCTCTATATCACAAACCGAGAGATCATGACCTGAGTTGAAATCCAGAGTCGGATGTTTCACTGACTGAGCCACTCAGGCACCCCAGAACATTTTGACTATATTACTCCTCTATGTGAAAACGTTTAGATGTGCTTCCTATTACTCACAAATAAAGTCTGAAGTCCTTCTCTCTTCTCAAAGCTTTGATCTGGACCCAGTACAACATTACATCCTTTTCTCCACTACTCCTCTTCACACATCCTCCACTCCAGTTAAAATCAGCCAACATTCCTGAAGTACACCCACACCTGCACACAGTTCGTTCTTTTATCTGGAATCCAGATCTCATCTTTTCTTTGTGCCTGGCTCAAGTACCACCTCTCCAGCCCAGCCCATAGTACACCCCACAGCTCCTTATGGACTTTATAGACAAGGTGTATTTACTCCACCTCACCACACAGTTATCTATGCAAACTCTGTGCTTCAAGTTTACACATGCATCTCACGCATCAGATGATTGATGATGGTAGCTGTCTGATTCATCTTAATATTCCTAAACCTGGGTTTCTTGAACTCAGCACTATTGACATTTTGGGCAGAATAATTCTTTGTTGTGGGAGATGTCATGTGTATTGCAGACTATTTAGCAACACCTGTGGTCTCTATTTGCTAGATGCCAGGAGCATCCCCTCACCCCAGTTGTGACAACCAAAAAAGTTTTCAGACATTGCCAAATATCCCCAAGAGGGCAAAAATCATCCCCATTTGAGAATCAGCGTCCTAGACCAAGCTTGGAGGTCTGAACATGGTTCACAGCAAATGCTTTTGAAAAGAGGGAAGGAGTTTGGCTTAGGTCCTTTTAATTTTAAAGAGCAGTGAAATATATAATTAAGGATATTCTTTCTGTAATTGGAAATAAAGTATAGGGCTCCCGTGAGAACTCAGAACTAGAGATAAAGATTTGAATGTCACTAGCATGGAAGCAGCCCATAGGTATTTATTGTACAGCGTGGTGCTTAGGAGTGAGGAGTCAGATAGGATTTGGGTTCTGACACTGGTCTTACCACTGTGAGTTCTTACTGTGGGTGAGTAATTAAACTTCTCTGGGCTTCAGATCTTCTGTAAAATGGAGATAATAATTGTAACCCACATGGAGTTGTTATGAATTAGATAATGTACTTACAAGGGCTTAGCAGAGAGCCTGGAATATAGTAAGCACCAATAATAATTTAAAGCTAGTATTATTATTTAATGCTTATTTATTTTAGAGAGAGAGAGGGAGAGAATGTGAGCTGGGGCAGGTCAGAGAGACGGGGAGACAGAACCTGAAGCAGGCTCCAGGCTCTTAGCTGTCAGCACAGAGCGTGACATGGGGCTCAAACTCACAAACTGCAAGGATCATGCCCTGAGCTGAAGCCGGACACTTAACCAACTGAGCCACCCAGGCACCCCAGTTCAAAGCTATTATTAACACTATGATTATTATTGTAATAATGATTCATGTCTAATCCCTTCAGAGGTCATGACAGTATTACTTCCATTTTATAAATGGGTTGTGGTTAGAGTCTGGATCTTTTGATCTCCAATTTTCCCTGGATCATATTCATTTGACATAACGCAAATGGAGTCATTTACAAGAAGGATCTTCACTTTATTTGGAAACTGAGTGCTAACTGCCTACAGCAAAAATTCCTTTTCAGTTGGTAAACACCATCTTCATCTGTAACCATCACTGGGAAACTCAAGAACTGCTTATTAAGCACTTTGGATAAGTAGATGCGCTAGCTACTGGATAGAAGACACCTGTGTTGCTAAAACAAAGCACCTGCCTGTTTGTAGGTTACAAACTCACAAATGCAAAGATTCTGTCCTTTAGGCTTGAAAAAATGAATTTGTAAGTTTAGCATCGGGTTGGCATCAGCTCCAGGCAGCATTTGATATTTGGAGTAAAGCAACTTGAGCAGCTGCTTTGGCCCAGAGCAGAAGCTGGCACAGAAGCTCAGGGACAGGACAACAGGTAGGCGGAGAAGCCAATTTCCTCCTGAGATAGCCAATCAGCTGAGCATATCCATGCTGGCCAATCTACAGTAAAGCAGAATAATTCTCTTGCCTTAGAAACCAAACTCCAGAGAGGTTAGGGAACTTTAGCCTGAAACCATTTCCATCATCAACAAACTAGTTGACTAGGTGGTGGTGGTGGTGGTGGGGGGGTAATCCTCTCTATGCCTCTATTTACTCACCTGCAAAGTAAGGGCATCCAATGAAACAGATGGCCCTCACTTGGTGCTGCCCACCTGCGAGGTGGAACACAGTACCTGTGTAGATAGTGTAGGATTTTTGTAGCAATTACTAGCCATTAACAAAATGCTTGACAGCTCATAAATACACCTGTAAAAAAGGGAGCGGGTGTTTTGATCACGTCCGGTCTCTGTTACTTGATGAGTGGATTTGTTCATTTATTCAATAATCGAGCACATGTTCGGTCGGTACTAGAAACAAATACTGCCTTTGGCCTTCAAATGGGGCTTACGTTTGGGGCGCCTGGATGGCTTAGTCGGTTAAGCGTCCGACTTTCGCTCAGGTCATGATCTCGCGGTTCATGGGTTCAAGCCCCGCGTCGGGCTCTGTGCTGACTGCCAGCTCAGAGCCTGGAGCCTGTTTCGGTCTATGACTCCCTTTCTCTCTGACCCTCCCCTGCTCACGCTGTCTCTCTCTCTCTCCTAGAAATAAATAAATAAATAAAAATGGGGCTTACGTTTATCGAAGAACAGGTCGTCGGAGGGGCCTGAAGTCTTTTCTCCCGTAAATACAAATCCCTGTACTGAACTGGGCCTGCCGCTGTTGATCGGTGTCGGGGATCCCTATTTCCCGACTCCCCCTCTGTGCCTACCGCGGGACGAAGGGCCGCGACAGGTCCCGGCGGAGGTCAGTCCCCACCCCCCGCCGGTTTCTGCGGAAGCGGGGCATCTGAGCGGCGTGCGTCCCGATTCCTGCAGGTGGAGCCAAAGCCCCTGGCTGCGCCGCGGAGGCCGCCTTGCGGGGCAGCCCCGGCCGGGGCTCGCTCGCGCCCTGCGTCGCTTCCTCCCGCTCCCCTGCTCCCCTGTGCGGTCTCCCTCAACATCCAAACCAGCCGAGTGCGTCTGAGGTGAAGTCGTGCCAGACTTGGAGACGGCTGCCAGCTCCCTCTCAAGTCTTGGCTTCACCAAGGAAAGCAAATTACAAAAATGGAAATTTTCAAACTAGCGTTCAGTGGTATTCAAATCGACGTTTGGGTAGCACGCAGGCACAGACCGCATTCGTGCTATTTTGTGATTAAAATGATACCGAAAATACCTCCTTGCTTTGGTTTTCATCTGCTAAAACGACTTGTATCTTTCCCTCTTCGAATTTCCCCTCTGTTCGGGGAGCGGCAAACCCCTGACCGCTCTAGAATTGCTAACATTCGGATCACCAGCGTCTGCTGAAATCCTGCTCCCGCTGACTTTCCTGAAGACTTGAACTTTGAAAATGCCTGCGCTTGGGGCGCCTGGGTGGCTTAGTCGATTGGTCGTCCGACTTTCGCTTAGGTCATGATCTCGCGGTTCGTGGGTTCGAGCCCCGCGTCGGGCTCTGTGCTGACTGCCAGCTCAGAGCCTGGAGCCTGTTTCAGTCTGTGACTCCCTCTCTCTCTGACCCTCCCCTGTTCACGCTGTCTCTCTCTCTCTCTCCTAGAAATAAATAAAAATATTTTTAAAAATATTAAGAAAAGAAAATGCCTGCGCTTTTCAGCCTTGGAGAAATAGAAATGAAGTTTCTAGGTACTTCGCCACGAAGTTATGTGTTTTGTGTCAGAAACCACGAGTCCCGTGATAGCGCATAAATCCTCTCTACGCGTCCTCGGGATGCAAGGAGAAAGCCTGAATGTGCGCCTTGCCCCGAGACGCGCGTTGCCCGAATTCAGTGCTCTGTCTCACCCGGTTCAAAGATGGGTTTAAAGTGGCCGTTGAGTTGGGTCTTGAATGGTTTTACTTATTGTGAAGTTAAAAAAAAAAAAAAAAAAGCCTCACTGTGTCCTCCTTGCTAATTTTTGCAGTTGCTAGACAGGCCCTGTCCCAAGGGGGTTTGTGAGAAAGGCGCTCCCATTGCCGACTCCCCCGCCCCCTGGATTGTACCGGTTCTTTCCTTGGAAGCTTTGGCTGTCTCCTTACACAGCTGTGTTTGCAGTGCCTGGAGACAGGTGGGGGAGCAGCCTCCAGCTGAAGCTGCCAACTCCCTCTCTAAGGACTGTCTGAATAGCTATTAAAAAAAAAAAAAAGTAAAGATCACACACGTCCACATGCACGCACACACACACACACACACATGCTGTATTTATTTATTTTCTGGTGGTGGTCACTCCCTACGCCTGACTGTTGTACAAGGGCAGCTGTACCGGTTTGCCAGACTAAGCGTCAGGATCAACTTATTATCTGCACTCTCCAGGCCTCAGAGCGTTACCTTGGGCCACTGCCGTATCTTTCTAGGTACATGAAAAAGCTGGGTCCTGTGGCCTTGGCCAAGCTGTTGGACTGATTTTGACTGTGGGAGGAGGGACCGCGCATCTCAATAGGTCAACCTCAAACTCACACAAACAGGCAATATTCAGGCAGTAGTCAGTCACATGAAGTGAAGAGGTTTTTGCCGATTTGGGCCCACACAGATTAGAATTCCGTGCCTGGCTCAAGTGAGAGCAGATAAGTCAGACTAGACTGGTAGTGTTTTTCAGACTTCAGAATGGAAGGGTGACTTTTCCAGTTTGCAACAGACACCCTGAGGGCTCTAGTCCTGAGTACCCGCTGCTCTTTGGGACTCTTGTGTGTTGGCTTGAGCTATTGCCTTCCCTTGGAATATCTTCCCCATCTTCTTCTTTGCTTAGTAAACTCCTGTTTCAAGGCTTGTCTCAAATGCAACCTCTCTGAAGGCCTTCATAGCCACGCCCACGTGCCTGTCCCCCACTCCCTCCTAAAGTTAATAATCCTGTCATCTGCTAAATATAACTCTCTTGCTTGATCTATATAACATACTGCCCTGCATTAGACATGGTTTGTTTTTTTTTAATGCCTCTTTCTCCCTGATAGAATATACTCTTTGCAAAAGCAGGGAACACATCTTACTTACCTCATATCCCCACACTAAAAACACTCAGGAAAATCTGTTGAATGAATAAAGAAATATACTTGGTTTTTAAATCTTTTCAAAGGAGCAGTATTTTTTTCCCCCAGATTCTCCCAGTTCAACTGCCAGACATCTATGACCATGTCTGTAGAGCTGAGAGTAAACATTTTAAGTTTATATTAAAGTCTGATTTTCGTATCTCAGAAACATTCTCCTGCTTATGGTAAGAAAAGTTTGGTGTAGGGGCACCTGGGTGGCTCAATTGATTGAGCGGCCAACTTCCGCTCAGGTCATGATCTCTCAAGCCCATGGGTTTGTGCTCACAGCTCAGAGCCTGGAGCCTGCTTCTGATTCTGTGTCTCCCTTTCTCTCTGCCTCTCTTTCTCTCTCTCTATGTCTCTGCCTGTCTCTCAAAAACAAATAAACATTAAAAAATATTTTTAAAGAAGTTTGATGTGCATGTAGGTAGAAAATTTCCCTGTATCCCCACCAACTGATTAATGCATCTGTCTAAAAATCCAATGAGAGCAGAGTATCACTGCAGACATGGGACCTTGCGAGAGTGACATAGTTCTCCTCTGCTTTGGGATATTCTTATGATTTATGCTAACAGGCTAGTATTAGACTTTATTCATTAAACTGCTGAAGCCACAAAGTCCTTGGAACCTTCCTCTCCCTCACTTCCCATGTCCAGTTATCACCAAGTTATGTCACTTCTCCAAAATATAGCTCACATGTGTCCACTGTTTTTCACCTCTGCCACTGCCCCATTCTAAGCCACTAGTATTTTTGATCTGGACAATAGTCAAGGTGTTCTAGTTAGTCTTTCTGCTTCTTGTCTTGCCTGCGTCCCATTATGTCATTCCTTGACCTACCACCTTTGAATGGCTACACAATCCTTCTATAATCTTAGCATAATCCTCTACATGGCAAAGTTTGGTCTGGCTCTCGCCTATCTTTTTAGCTTCTTTTTCACTGACTATACTAGCCTTAAGATTCTTGAATTTGCGCATCTTGTCTACTTCAAGGCTTATCTATATGCTTACATCTCTTGGGAATAATTATCCACTCTCTTGGATTGCCTCTCGTCTTTCAAAGATCAATTTCAATGGCACTCTCTTGGAGATGTGTTCCTTGCTTCTCTTCCCTTCTCCATCTCTCCTGGATAAGTCAGATCCCCATTTTTGTCCCTCCTCATGCTCTCCTTTTTCTTCATGTTAATTACCACAGGTTATAATTTTAGAAAATTATAAAACGATTGATGTTTTCATTATTTTTTGCCTGTTTCCCCATCCACAGTTGATCACATGAAAGCAGGGATCATATCTCTTTATTTAAAAGAGTTTACCTGTATACCCAATGTCTAACATATGGTAGATGGTCAAGAAATACTCTTTAGATAGTACTGCAATGAGAAATGCTAGCAGGTCATGTGTAACAGTCCTGGGACATGAAAATAGTTTCATGCAAAAAAAAAAAAGGTAATCCGAAATATCTGAAATGAGACTCAAAGATGTTTATGCACATGGAGCAAGCAAGGGGAAGACTTGAGTTATGATATGATATCCCACGGCCTTTCTCCACTGCTATTTGAAAAATAAGAAGAGAACAAGAACAAAAATATTTGTTTTACAGCTCTACCAAGAGTCAGCCCTCCCTTCTCTCTCCCCCTTGCATCAAGTACATCCTGTACTTTTGGCAACATGTTGACTGGATATTTAAAAGCTGTGAACTGTTCTGAAAATTTCACATACTGGGTTATGGGCCATGTGTGTTTGATCAAAATTCAATTACTACACTGTACCATACTTGGAAACCTATCATCCCAAGTTATGAAGTATGACGAAATAGGCGAACCTAATTGGTTCAGTATGGGAACAGTATCAACCAACCTTGTTATGATAAATAGCTTCCTGTGTTAAAGGTTCTCTAGAGCTTATAAGTATCTTGGCTCACCTCCTTCAGTGGAATAAGAATATTGCTCCCAGGGACCCCCTCGATCACCGTCCCTTCAATGCAACAGCAGTTCAAAGTTTTCTTCAACTTGCTGCCCCTGAGAAAGAAAAATGCTGTGCAATTTCTCCCCTTCCTTTCCATTTCTTCATTTAGAATTTGAGTACCCGGGAACTCCTTCAGCTTTATTTTTCTTGAGAAAAGCCATTAAACAATTATGAAGCATTCCAAATACAGAAAACTAGACAAAACATCAGAAATACCCACTGCTCAGAAAAAACAATAATTTTTTTTCCTATTTCCATTGGCTTTTTTTGGTCTTTGTTTCTTTCGTGTTCTTTATTTTCTTTTGGGGAGCAAAGATAGACTCCACTTATTAAAGCACAGTATTCACGAGATTTATCTCATGTGTTGACATACTTTCATACACTTGAATCAGGAGGATATATATCTCGTTACAGAGAAGCACCTGTGAGTTGTAAGTCTTTTCACGTGTTGAGATGAATTCAATAAGGATTCCTCATGTATTTGGTAGATGAGATCACAAGGATTCATAGTGGAGGAAGGTTTCTGGAGGTATGGGGAGGGAGATCAAGAAATTGTCTTAACAGTTTTGAAAGGGTAGAAAAAAAGGAAAATATTTTCATGCTTTGTGGTCACCATGGGCACATGTACACAATTTTTCCATAGAAGTGACATTTTGGATTGGGTTGAAAGTATTTCCTTCTAATTTTCTTTAAAATTTTTTTTAAATGTTTATTTAATTTTGAGAGAGAGGCAGAGATAGAGTGTGAGGGAGGGGCAGAGAAAGAGGGAGACACAACTCAAAGCAGGCTCCAGGCTCTGAGCTGTCAGCACAGAGCCCAACGCAGGGCTCGAACTCACGAACCATGAGATCGTGACCTGAGCTGAAGTCGGACGCTTAACCAAATGAGTCACCCAGGCGCCCCTCTTTCTAGTGTTCTATGTAAAAAGCAAAAAAAAAATGGGCGATAGCCATCTTATGTTCTGAAAAACAATCAGTAGCATTGGCTTTTTCCTCAGAAGACAGCTTTAAGTCCAGAAAAATGTTCACGTATTTATCCTTATTCAAGTCAATCACTTGTGATTGCTTTCTCAAGTTTGCTCTCATTCCCCATTTCTGTTAGACCATCCTCCTTACCTTTGCAACAAGAAAGCATGAAGCTAAATCTACATTTCTCCCTCAGGAAAACATTTGTGTCCTGTAGAAAGTTGTTTTGGTAAAAAGCAAGGGCCTGAGTTTGTCTTTGACAATAATTCATCAGTCATGAGTGCTGCAATACATAACCAAGGCACAGAGAAAGATCCTCGGTGAGGGTTAGTAGGCATCCCACACAAAGGAAAAGTGAATATATTGTGTGGCTTAGCAGTTTGAAATCACAATGCTGCCAAGATTAGATTAGAGACGTTCTTGTGCTCTGCAGTACCATTAGGTTTACTTTAGAAATTGCAATTAGCTTAAAAGTTGTGATTTCTAAAATGACCCACTTGCCTTTCTCGTTTTCCTCTATCAGGTAGATGCGAGTATCGTAATCCTTACGTAATTTTTAAATAGAACTTCCAGCAAGAAGCGCTCCCTGAGAGCTGTAAACTTCAAAAAATAGAATGTCACTGTAGGCACTTATGTTAATAAGTGCCTACATAATTTTTTTTGCTTAACAAATGTCTGATTTTGGCAAATCAGCTTTTTTTTTTTTGTATTGAAACTTGCTTGATTGAATAGCACAGGATCTGCCAGAATACTACTACTGTCTTTGTACAGTAATTAAAGAAATAGTTCTTGTCACTCTAATAGGGACCAGGCTCTGCCTGCCTGCAATAAAGTTAAATGATAAAGAATAAATAAAGCAAAAAATAAAGGGAAGTCATTTACTAGCATGTAGTTATTCCAGATGAACAGTAGACAAAATGCAGTGATATGTTTTAAAGAATATGTTAGAAAATTTAACAAAAATAGACCAACTTTTCCAATGTAATGAAATAATCTTTTCAGGAAAAGAAATTCTTCACTTTCTCTCCTGGGAAAAGTTGATGTTTCCTTTTAAACTTCAGTGTCTTATTTTAAAATATAGCTTCACCAAATACAGGTCAAACCATACAGTAAACATGTTTTAAGACAACAATTTTCTCAGTAATCACAATGAACACTTTACTGTAGTGAAAGTAGTTCCAAGCTTTGGGAAAGACCACATTACCCTTTTTAAATGATGCTGACAGAAGTAAAATTTCCCTTATGGATTCTGTGTGCAAAAGTATGGCATCCTGCTTTTCCTCTGATGGTCCCTGTCTCTCTCCTACCTCTCTGTATAGATCTACCTTGGCTACTATATATCTTCTTGTTTCCAACATGGCAAAAAGGAGCCTAAGGCCATTGACAAATCTCCCGGGAAACCTCACCCAGAAGCCATGAAATATAAAAAATGCAGCTTGGTAATTTTAGGAGGAATTGAAGTGAAGGAGTAGTGCTCTGCAAAGGAAGGAAGCAGCTTTACCATGGTCTTAAAAATGGTTATGTTCTGGGCGCCTGGGTGGCTCAGTTGGTTAAGCATCTGACTTCAGTTCAGGTCACGGTCTCATAGTTCATGAGTTCAAGCCCCACATCAGGTGGAGCCTGGAGCCTGCTTTGGATTCTCGGTGTGTCTCTTTCTGTGTCCCTCCTCGTTTGCACTTTCTCTCTCTCTCTCAAAAATGAATGAACTTTTTAAATGGCTATGTTCTGGACTTTGGAAGATCTGGTGCAGGAGTCAGTGAGCTTTTCCTGTAAAGGGCCACTGCTTCGTGCCAGTCACAGCCTATCAATAACCAATGTAGTGGCTGTACCAGCCCTTGTGGTTCTTATTAAGATTGTAAGATGCCCTTTGGCAACAACCATCAGGAAGCTTTGATGCTAGAGATTGCATAGCAAATCAGGACCACACAGCAAGGCCCTGGGTAGGGAGAGAAAGAGAATGCGTGGCACTGGGGTACTGTTTTAATTGAGGTGGAGAGTGGGAGCCTAGGGTTTCATGAGCTCACTCTTTATTGGCAAATGTATTTATTTATTTATTTATTCATTCATTCATTCATTCATTCATTTATATATTTGTTTATTTATAAATTAGTATGTGACATTATATTAGTTTTAGTTATGTACACAACATAATTCAGTATGTGTAACTACAAAGTAATCACTACAATAAGTCTCGTTACCATCTGTCACCATATAAATGACCCTCTTCAAACATTTCACCTACCCCACAATCCCCTTTCACCCTGATAGCCACTAGCATATTCTTTGTATTTATGAGTTTTGTTTTGTTTTGCTTGTTTGTGTTTTTGTTTTTTAGATTCCACATATAAAGAAAATCATACCGTATTTGTCTTTATCTATTTCACTTACTACAATAACCTTAAGCTCCATCCATATTGTCATAAGGACCAAGATCAAATTATTTTTAATGGCATATATATATCTGTAAAGGTATCTATGTATATAGAGATATAGATGAATATCTAGATATAGATCTCACATCTTCTTTGCACATTTATCTACTGACGGGCACTTAGGTTGTTTCCAGAGTTTGGCTATTATAAACAATACTGCAATGAACATGGTGTTGCATGTATCATTTAGAATTAGTGTTTTCATTTTCTACAGCTTAGTACACAGGAGTCAAAAAGCTAGATCATATGGTAATTCTGTTTTTAAGTTTTTGAGGAAGGTCTATACTGTTTTTCATATTGCCTTCACCAACTCACATCCCCACTAACTGTGTATGAAGAGTCCCTTTTCCCGCAACCTCTCCAACACTTGTTGCTTCTTGTCTTTTCTATACTAACCATTGTGACAGGTATAAGGTGATATCTTACTGTGGTTTTGAATTGCATTTCCCTGATTAATGATTGGTGATGTTGATGCATCTTTTCATGTGTCGTTTGGTCACCTGGATGTCTTTGGAATAATGTCTATTCAGATCCTCTGCCCATTTTTAATTGGATTCTGTCATGAAATATTATTATTCTTTTCATAAAACCCTTGAAAAATGTCAAAACTATTGTTAGTTTGTAGGCCATAAAAATCAGGTGGCAGTCCAAATTTGGCCCACATGCCATAGTTTCCTGAGTTCTGACCTAAATGATCAAAATATTTTCTTCTCACTCAACAAATGTCTGTTAAGCACCTACTTTGACCAAAATATTTTCAAAGCAATATGATAAATATTAAAATGTAGAACACATTCAACAAACATTCAATGTGTATCTGTTGAGCTCTGTTATGTCCCAGGCACAGTGCTAGGACCGGAGAGAGTGACACAGACCCTGCCCTGCTCTCATGAGCTTTCATTATAAAAAAAAGCTTGAAAAGTGTCACAGCAGGAGAATTACGGAGACTGTGGTAGCTCATGATAGCTGTAACCTAAATTCAAGTAGCTTTGGGGCTTTTTTAATGGTACATCTTACTTTCATCTTTCTATATCTAATCCCTCCGCTATATATAATTATCTGATTTTTTTAAGTTTATTTATTTGGTTTGAGAGAGACAGAGATAGTACAATGGGGGGAGGAGTGGAGACACTGGGAGAGAGAGAGAATCCCAAGCAGGCTCAGAGCTGCCAGGGCAGAGCCCAATGCAGAGGCTCGACCTGCAAGATCACGACCTGTGCGGAAACCAAGAACTGGATGCTCAACTGGCTGAGTCACCCAGGTGCTCCTGATTATTCTTCTTAAGAGAGAGTATAGTGATGATACTTCCCTGCAGGCAAGAAAGGTAGGACTAGATACGTTCTACCTGGGGGTGTCTGCTATTGGAAGAGTGAGCACTCAGCAGTGGTGCCATCCAGATCCAACACGGTGAGGAGAGAAACCTTGCTCTGTTATTGAGTCCATAAATAACAGCCATCTCTGCCCACTGTGATCCCTTACTTTATCTATGAATACATTGAGCAGCTCTGGCATTATTAGGAAGGATGCTGACTGATCATCTTTCCTACCGTTATGGACAGCCTCCTCGGCAGGGGGTGCTCTCCATTGAGCATCCACACAGGACGCAAATATGCTCATGCGCTGGGGTCACTGTGCAAGGTCCAACGTTACAACTACTCCCATCGATCCCCGTCACCAACCCCTCAATCTAGTTCCTTCCAGGTCTGTGGCCTTCTAGCTAAACCATTCAGCACTACCCACACGTTTCTGTGGATCAGTACCTCTTCTGTTTCCTTCCAGGAAGGGGACAGCATATGTATTGCTTGAGGTTCTGTCTACTGAAAGACATACCTTTCTCTATGGCCCTTCAGGAGTCACCCTGAAATAGGGCATACTGTCCCTGCAGTCTCCTCTTAACCAGTACACATTCCTGCAGCTATTTGTTTGTTTTGCTTCCTCAGGTCACTTCTGATACACAAATCCCTACAGAGCTATTAAAATGAGTTAAAGAAGAGGTGGTAGTGCCACTGGAGTAGATGCACTGGGCACGTCAATGACCTGCCTGTGTATCCTTCACTACCTGTTTCAGTACAATCTCATATTTAACACTTCCACTTGATTTTGGAGTGTTGCTCTGCATATCCAATTTGATAGCTCGATGTGTTAGATAACACACAATTGATAGTGGGCAGCTCAGGTCACATGATTCCCCTGGTGTCCCAGGACTAAGCAGTCAGCCTCTACCAGCCAGGAGACGTTTCATAAAAAGGAGCCTATGTATTCATAGAAGAGTGCAGAGCTTAGCTCCACACCCCAGGGGCTTGTATCTTGATTTTCCTATTGGAGCTGTTTGTCCAGTGTTCTCATCAGTCATACACTGAGCACCATGATTCTGCTAGATCATATGTCTAAGCTGCTTGCTCTGCATCTTGGACCAGCTGGAGAATTGTTGCTTGCTCTGGGACCTAATCAAAGTTGACAATCCCAGGGCGCCTGGGTGGCTGTTGGTGAAGCGTCCGACTTCAGCTCAGGTCATAATCTCAGGGTTCGTGGGTTCGAGCCCCGCGTCGGGCCCTGTGCTTCAGATTCTGGATCTCCCTCTCTCTCTGACCCTCCCCTGCTCACACTGCCTCTCTCTCTCTCTCAGAAATAAATAAAACATTTTAAAAATTGAAAGAAAAAAAAAAACCAAAGTTGATAGTCCTTAGGTGTTATTTGGTAAATGTGTCCAGCAGTTTATCCCAGTGTGGTATGAATTGCCTCCCAAACCTTAAGGGGGCTTCTAAGCATCTCTATACTGAGGTGGCAGAGTCCTGGGTTTTTATGAGGTTGGTCTCACACTCTTTTATGCACATGTGTTTTATCAGGGACTCTCGGACTGCAGCTGCTTCATATTTACTATGTCTTAAGAATACGATATCATCAATGTACTGAACTACCATGCTATCCTGTGGGATGGTGAGGCAATCAGTGCCCTGCTGACTACATTTTCACAGAGAGTCAGAGCTGCTGCAGCCATGAGGTAAAACAGTACAGGTGAATTGCTTTCCTGACAGATGAGAGCAAACTCTCCTGGTCTTCTCCACTTATTGGTGTACAGAACCAAGTATTTATCAGATTGATAACAGCATATCAAGTGCCAGGGTCTGGGTTGATTTGCTGTAGTAAAGAGACCATATCTGAAAAAACAATTGCAATTAAAGTGCTGTTCACATGACTAAATTTAAGAGAATCCATTGGTATTCTCCAAAACCCATACATCTGCCTTAAATAGTGGTGAATTGAATAGGGCTATGTTAAAAATCACCACCCTAGCATCTTTCAAGTCTTTTTTTTTTTTTTTTTTTTTTTTAGAGAGAGATAGAGACAGCATGAGCAGGGGAGGGTCAGAGAGAGAGGGAGACACAGAACCCAAAGACACACTCCAGGCTCTGAGCTAGCCGTCAGCACAGATCCCGATGCGGGGCTCGAACCCACGAACTGTGAGATCATGACCTGAGCCGAAGTCAGACGCTCAACTGACTGAGCCACCCAGGCACCCCTCAAGTCTTCTTTTTTTTTAAGTTTATTTTATTTTGAGAGAGAGAGAGTGTGAGTACAGGCAAGCATGAGTGGTGGAGGTGCAGAGAAAGAGGGAGGGAGGGGATCCTAAACAGGCTCCATGCTTTCAGCACAGATCCCAACCCAGGGCTCAAACTCACCAATGGTGAGTTCATGACCTGAGCCAAAACGGAGAGTCTGGCACTTAACTGACAGAGTCGCCCAGGCGCCCCAGCTCCTGAGTCTTTTTGACATGATCGCAGTGGTCTTTGGTAACTTCCTTGGTATCTGTTATGTCAAGATGTTCCAGACACATCTTGTACATCTTCACCTAGGCCTGGATCTAGTCATTTCTCCAAAATCCCTGTCTAGACCTGGATCTAGTCATTTCTTCAAAATCCCCGTTTTTTGTGTTTGTTTGTTTATTTTTTAATGAGGAACATGGGCCCTAAGGATACCTGTGATTACTGAATCGGTCATGGCTTCTTGTTCATACTAACATTTCCAGTTTAAATTCAGGCTACAGGAGTTTTTACTTGACCTCTTCTATATTACATCTGTATCTCCTTTCTTCCACACTGAGAATCTGGTTTGTAAGGACATGACAGAATTAGAATATTCCATAATTATGCATTTGCTTTGTCCCTCATTACATTTACAATGGCCTCAGACTAACAATGCAAATACCACCACCGATTATGATTATTCAAAATATAATTTTAAAATATTTCTATTTTGTGAATACAATTGCCATCTCCCCCATTTTTAATGGTTTTAGTATATGTTAATTTTCAAATTACACAGTTTTTATATACTATCAGCCTTTTCATCCTCATTTAGTCTTTGCTATTCATTAAGTATGTATTAAAGACCATAGTCTTTAGGTTGGTGATTCTCCAGTCATTTGGTTCTCTGAAGCTCATTGGCTTAAGACAGTACTCTCCCAGGGCACCTGGGTGGCTCAGTTGGTTAAGCATCTGACTTCAGCTTGGGTCATGATCTCACAGTTCGTGGGTTCGAGCCCTGAGTCAGGCTTTGTGCTGACAGCTTGGAGCCTGGAGCCTGCTTCAGATTCTGTGTCTCCCTCTCTCTCTACCCCTCCCCCACTAATGCTCTGTCTCTCTCTCTCTGTCTCTCTATCAAAAGTAAAAACATTAAAAAAAAAAAAAGATAGTACTCTCCCATAGAATTTTCTGTGATGGTAAAAATGTTCTGTATCTGCACTACCCAACATGATAGCCATTAGTGGCATTTGTTTCTGAGAACTTGAAATATAGCTAGTTTGATTTAAAAAATTGAATTTTTAACTTTACTTCATTTAATTCATTAAAATTGAAATTAAAATAGCAACACATGGCTAGTGGCTACCATATTCGTTAGCTCAGGTCTAGTAGATCTCTTAGGAAAGACTCATGGGAACAATATTCCTTGAATTCTTACATATTGACATTAATTACTCTGCACCTTTTATGTTTGTAGGTCAGTTTTACTGTATATAAAATCCTTGGCTCATGCTTTCTTCCTTCAAGCATCTTAAGTATGTTGCTTTGTTTTCTCCTGGCATAAAATATGGCTGTTGAAAAATCTGATAATATATTTTTTCCTTGTAAGTCATATGTGCTTTTTGCCTGGAAGCCTGAAAAATATATTTCCTTAAAGCTCAGTAATTTTGTTAGAATATGTGTTGGTGCTTGTATAGATACTTCGTTATAATTAACCACAGATAATAATTTCATTACCTGTGAACGCTCCTGCAGGCCACGGATTACCCAACATCCCATTTTCCATTGGCAGAGCATTCTGCACTTTTTTCCAGAGCCAGGATGTCACCAAATCAATCTTCAATTCAATCTTTGAGGGCCTATTTCCTGGGACCACTCCTGATACCAATTTCTGGATCAGTGTCCAGTTAGGAGATAGAACACGTTCCAATAATTAGAATGGGAAGGATTTATTCTAAAAGAGGGATAATAACTTTATAAATGGCATGACCATTTTAGATACATTTTCTCAAATGTACAGTGTTCTCTTTCAAGATGTAATTTCAAATACTTCTGGTTTTTATTTCAGGAAAGATTCTAGTATTTGGTCTGTTTCCTTGTGGGGCTCCTATTATCCATATATTTGATTTTCTTTCATTATCTTCAGTATTTATCCATTTCTCTTGACACTTTGGTTTTTTTTTTTCTCATTTCTTTTTTAATTTAAAAATTCTCCTTCTTTTTACCCTCCATTTTTAAAAAGGTTTCACTTGTATTTATTTGCTTTTACTTTTCTCCAACAGTTATCTTTATTTAAAAAAATTTTTTTTTGTTACCTCTTATCGGTAATTCTTCCTTGAGTTTTGTCACATCACTTCTGGGTTTTCCTAATTCTGACATGTCATTTTTCCTTCTATTGTATTATTTTCTGAATACCTTTTACCTCATTTTGAAATGATACATTACAGTTTTGATTTGCCTTTGAGCATGGCTTTCAGGTGCTCTTTTGTTACTTGTAAGGATATCATTTGGCTCCTTTTCTTTTTCATATAGTAGCATTTTATGGGACTTGATTTTGGTAATATTTTTGTTACTCATTTTTACATAAATTTGGCTTAATTTTTTTAACATTTATTTATTTTTGAGAGACAGAGAGTGAGGAGGGGCAGAGAGAGAGGGAGGCAGAATCTGAAGCAGGCTCCAGGTTCTGAGCTGTCAGCACATAGGGTTACTGATGCGGGGCTCGAACTCACCAACCGTGAGATCATGACCTAAACCGAAGTCAGCTGCTTAACCAACTGAGCCTCCCAGGCGCTCCTAAATTTGGCTTTTAATGCAGTTTTAGAAAGAGGCTTGTTTCAGAGAGATCCTCTAACTTACATAGCACCCTCTTCCATTGTTTCCTTTTTCTTTTTTTTTTTTTTTAAGTTTATTTATTTTAAGAGAAAAAGAGAGAGAATGAGCAGGGGAGGGTCAGAGAGAGAAAGAGAATCCCAAGCAGGCCCCATGCTGTCAGCACAGAGCTCAACGTGGGACTTGAACTCACAAACTGTGAGATCATTACCTAAGCGGAAACCGTTGCCTGAGCCGAAAACAAGAACTGCCCCTGCTGTTTTCATGTAATGTTTAAAAATGTGGTGGTCTGGCTTCTGAGAGTTTCTGACTCTTTCCCCCTCCCACACTTTGACCTAGACTTTCCTTTACATTTATTTCTGTTCCACCTAGCCTACTCAGATGTAATGCTATGGCAGCAGTTTCTCCTGTGGAGGTCTGGCTGGCGTTCTAAGGGATTAGACACCTCCAGCCCCTTTAGGCCTTATTCTTGGCCCCTTACACTCACCCACTATTGGGCTTTCTGCTCCTTTCTCAAACAGACCAGTTGTACTTTTTGTCAGTTTCTGTTGCCTTTTTGAGGGAGTTTCTGTCCATCAGTTGCATTGTTGCAGGTCTCTGATTTCTCCAGCCCAGATACGGATGACATGAATTCGTGTCACTGTTGTTTTCTCTCCCACCCATTTGTAGTTTGGTGCTTGTAGGGATATCTTATCATCTAGTTTTATTGTAAATATTGATCATATATCAATCTTTCTGTATATATATATTTTAATGTTTATTTATTTTTGAGAGAGAGAGAGAGCATGAGTAGCAGACATGTGGGAGAGGAGAGGCCGGAAATAGAGGATATGAAGCAGGCATGGGCTGACAGCAGAGAGCCAGACACGGGGCTTGACCTCAGGAACCATTAGCTCATGACCTGAGCCAAAGTCATATGCTCAACCTACTGAACCACTTTGGTGCCCCCCTGTATATTTTTATGTGGGGATTCAACAAGATTCCAAACTACTCGGCCTCTGCCAGCACCATCTTCCTCTTTCAAGTGTTTTTTTCTTCCCTGAATTACCAGAATTGAGTGTTTTTCAGAAATAGCAGAGGAGTTGCAGTGCAAGAAGTGCAGAGTGTAGCGAGCTACAGGTGAGACCCTCAAGTCTTTGATGGTGACATTAATGTGTAATTTCCCCCAGATATGATATTGTTTTTGATTCTCTCTTTGTTTCACTTCACTTGCCCTTCCCTTCATGACGAGAGAATAAATGTGGATAATCTACTACTTGCTGAAATGTTATTACAACTTTGTCTTCTGGAATGAGAAAATAACCACAGAAAGTTCATGGACTTTCTTGGCCCATTGCAAGATGGATTCCAGCCCAAACTGCATGTATCACTTGACCCTCCTAAGTCCTGACTCGTCCCTAGTGGATCACAGCTGCCTTTTGTGTCCCTAAGGATTAATGCTAAGAACCAGTGTCCAGTTATACCCCAAAGTTTGGGTATTTCCCTTTTCCCAGTGAACAGTTACTCTGGCAGTTGGCTTTGGTTTATTTAAGGGGACAAAGGAGAAATTTACAATTCATGCTTCAGACAATGCCGCAGGGTCCTTGCTCAGGGTTATCTGGCTTCTATATTCAAAAGCTCACCTGTGAACTGGATCTGTTTCTGGGAATTAGGTAAAGTAATCTGACTTTTCACTGAGACAACTCAAATCAGTGCTCAAATTTCCCAGATTATTTTTCTTTCCTTTTTCATTGTCCATTTGCTTCAATCCTAGGTATCTTGTCATGAATAATCTCATTCTTGAAGGTCAGACCATTCTGATTGCAGCTGTATTACTGCTGCTTTATATGGTAACCAGTTAGTACTACCACTTGACCTCTGCCACTCCAGAATCATGTCATCACCACTGAACTCAGGAAACCTATTTAGTTGCCTGCATAGGGCAACCATTATAGTGTTTTGAAGGATATTGGTACTTTCACCAGATCTATTTCTCTGTGTTTTAGTTAAGGGAGCATTCTTTGGGCCCTTTTGGCAAACATAGTTAGATAGTGAATGAACAGGTCATAAATAGTAATTTCATTTCAATACTGTTATCTCCCTAAGTCTTTTATTTCCCCCTCCTCTACATTATGTCAAGGAATTTTGACGTTTCAATCTCACTTGGGGTAGGTCTCTGTTGAAACCAGATTGAAATTGATCAGCTGAACAAATAGATGCATTCTCTTGAATTAGATTACTGAATTAAAAATCTCTAGTAAATGTATCCATGTTGATAATTACTTCTCATTGATCTAGTCCTTCCCCTGTCTGAATCTATTATCACACATATTTCCCAGGGTTCTATAGATATAAGGAAGCAGGAAATTATAATATTAAATGGTAAACTCTCTACTTGTCTCCTTGAGGCCTAATGGGATTTGACTTTTTTTCTTATAAGGCAAGAAACAATGAAAGTGGTGGCACATAGCCATGGCTATCGTGAAATGTGGGGTTTACTGGCATTTCCTTGAAGGTAGATACCTCTGGCAAGCATAGCACAGGCTCTCCACAGAAGACAGAACTGGCTTTATCATGATAAAGGAAAGGAAAGAAAGGAAAGATTGCCTTTTCCACCGAGTAAGGCTTCGTGTATACTGAGGGCTCCAGAGACTCATATTCATCTGAATTAAAAACATTTTTTTAACATTTATTCATTTTTGAGAAAAAGAGAGAGACAGAGTACAAGTGAGGAAGGGGTGGAAAGGGAGGGAGACATGGAATCCAAAGCAGGCTCCAGGCTCTGAGATGTCAGAACAGACCCCGAAGCCAGGCTTGAACTCACAAACCATGAGATCATGACCTGAGCCAAAGTCAGATGTCCAACTAGCTGAGCCACCGAGGCGCCCCCATATTCATCTGAATTTATACAAATTGTTCTCATCTCAGTTCTCAGGGTTCCATTTTTTCCTAATCAAAATGTGTTTCGACCATAAAAGAGTGGGGAAAGCTATGAATTCAATTTCATTTGTAATTCAATAGTCAGGGTATCAGCTTACTTTTGGACATGTGTTTCTATTGGCTTTAAGAGATTAGAGATTGTTTGATGGCAGTTACAGAAACTTTCCAAACCTCTATTTTTGCCTAGAGTGTAGCATTTTTTTAAATGTACATTGGCTCCTTTCTGTAAGCTCTCCAGGCCTTTAGAAGTGTTCAGCTTGTCCCATAGTCCTTGTTTGCCTCATTCCTACCATACGAATCCATCAATGACTTGCCTTCAATAGGCACTTAAGTTACCAAAAAATGTGATCATTTAAATAACTCTATTTGCAACTGTGCCATGGACTGCCCATTCCCATTTTTCGGTGGGAACTCAGTCATGTCTGCCTTCAAATCCAACCAAATCAGGTAACCACTTCCATATCCTTGTTGAGAGTCTGTTGTCTATAAACACTTCTAATTTCACAAACTATATATTAGTCAGGGCTCAATGTAGGCGATGGAAAGTATCCGAGGTATTTTAAACATTAAAGGTTTTTGTATAAGAAATTGGGTGCTTTAAGAAATAGCTAGAAATGGGGGCGCCTGGGTGGCTTAGTCAGTTAAGCGTCCGACTTTCGCTTAGGTCATGATCTCGCGGTTCGTGGGCTTGAGCCCCGCGTCGGGCTCTGTGCTGACTGCCAGCTCAGAGCCTGGAGCCTGTTTCAGTCTATGACTCCCTCTCTCTGACCCTCCCCTGCTCATGCTGTCTCTCTCTCTCTTTCCTAGAAATAAATTTAAAAAAATATTAAAAAAAAAAAGAAATAGCTAGAAATGTTAGAGTAGCATTATTCAGAAGATCACCTGATTGATCACTGGTACTATTAAGTTCAATGCTCATGATAGATGCTACTCAGAGATCAGGTAGTTGGGGTTGGGAAGCCACTTCCTCTGTCACCATCAAAACTCTCTTGTCACCCATAAACCAGGCAGCGAATCTGCTCATCACTGCCCCTGACTTGCTTTTTGATACTTGTATTTTTATGAGCTTGCTTGTTAGCAATAGGAAGATAGTCTGTGTTCCATATTTGTCTTCCAAAACTTTTGTGTCTTAATTGGCAGAACCTAATTTGCATATAGAACACTAGCTGCAAGAGAGTCTGGGAGATGCCACTTTTAACTTTCTAGGCTCTTCAAGGTAAGAACGGGTGCTCTCCAGTATGTTGAAGAACAAGTGGGGTTTTTTTTTTTTTGGCTTATGTAAATCAGTTTCTGTTGCTTCATGCAAAGTGGGAGATAAACTATAGTGAGGTGAAGAGTTAATGGAAATGACACTATATGAAAAAAATAGTATACTCTTTTTTAAAAGTTTGTATATGAAGAGAAGGATGAGATGGTAATTAGTGGGAGAATTCAGAGGAAAGAGACAGTTTCTATTTAGATATAAGAGATTTAAGCATTGTTATGGATTGAGGGGAAGCAAAGAGTAGAGAAGAGGTTAGTTGAGGACTTAGAATAGGACATGAGGGACAATTGCTCATACAAGGTCTGAAGGAGCTAGTAAGATAGGAATCAAGGTTACCAGCATCAAGGTTGGCTTCAGAGAAGCAAGAGGATCAGCTTTATACTATGGAGCCTTACTCGACCAGATGTGAGAAACCAGGGAGCATGATCATAGGCAAACTTGTATCTCCATCAGTCACACAAGAGTAGTTTGTGTATAAGAGATGACTCTGTCCGTGTAGTTTCAGTTTTTTTCAAATGGAGAACTTATTTTGGGGCATTTCATCTTTCGTATACTTTAAAGTGCTTGTTGTCAGATATTTACGCAGGACAGATTGAATCCAACCTGTATCGTGTTAAATAGAAACACTGTGAAGCAGCATTCTTCACTCTTGTGAATGTGTGAAACCAACCAACACTGGAGCAATGAGTCGGTGGGGACGCTGCACTGCTCTGCTCAAGCCTGCACAGTCCTCCATTTCTGCCAGCCAGCCAGATCCCCAGAACCTAATTCTAGCCATGGTTGATGTGGCTTTTTGTAAGGCTCTGAAAAGCAAGCTCACTTTGGTTCAGAAAAATAATGCAACAGATAGATTATATCCCCAGTAAAACCGTCTACCCTTAGAAATCAATGTGATAAGAACCACATTATGCAAAAAGAGCGAAAGTAGGTGGTGAGGGCAGAATGAGACCTGCTTTCACATTTGTCTTTTGTTAGAGCTGTTAGGCTTTAAACATCTGGGCAGAGAGCTGTTGTGTGTAAGAACAGGTGGAAAATAGGAGTTTATTCTCTTGAGGTGCTGCAATTGGGTCTTTCCAGGTGGCCAGTGGAGAGGTGAAAGTTGAGTGGACTGCTTGAGAGGGGTGGTGATTTGGAGGGAACTTTCCACAGGAAAGAGAGAGGATCCCCAATTTCTCTCTTTCTCTTCTTTTCTTTCTCCTCTTCCTCTTCTCTTCCTCAGTCTTGACTCAGGAGTCACTTGAGTAGGCTCTAAACTGTCCCATATATTCTCGCCACCGATCCCCCATCCCACTTTCCCTACACATCCATCATCCTAAATAAACCTACCATCTAATTAAGAGTGGTTTGTGCAAATGTAATGCAAATGTGCCCTGAAGACAGTCCCCAAGCAACCCTTTTCCACCAGCAGTTACCCCAAGACCTTCCTGCATAGATAATGTGGAGCTGCTACAATCTCTCAACACGCATGTATGTTCTAATGCTTTATTATGAAAACAAAGTTGATAAACACTTTCCTATAATGTGTTAAAATTCTTGTCTGTGATTCTCCTTCCTCCTTGATACATCCACCACAGGCCAAATGCCTTGTACTACACTTCTGTTTGCCAAGATAGCCTATTCTCTGACCCACCCAAATGTAGGGTCCTTCCTCCCATATTTGAGATGAATCCTACCTGTATCCCTTTTTCTCAGGGATCTTCAAGGTGACTGGTTAGTAAATTTAATTAACTAATGCACAATAAGGCCCCACCAGTTTCATGCATCACTCTTTGAGGATAACATTTGCATTTTAAATGAAGCTTCTCAGACTGTCAATGTCAGCAAATAGCTTATAGATCACCAGGACAAAGGCTCTGGTTTCACAGAGGAGGCCACCAATGCTTCTGGGCCTCACAGGACTTGCTAGAGGTCTGAGGGCCAGTAGGAGGTAGAGGTAGAAGTGAAACCGGTTTGCATTATTACCCACAAGCTCTCACAAGATGCTGAGTTAATAAAAGAATTGTCAGGTACTAAGGGAAAAGATATTTTGAATTGTGTATTTAATATTCAAAGTACACTTAAACAGTAAGTTATCACTCCTTACCTAGAATTCCTATTCTCATTTATCTTTGTGGCCACTTAGCACAGAAAACTACAATTGTTTCTTGTAAGCCTCTCCAACTGGACTCTGAGCTTCCAAGGACAGGGACTGGGCTTTGTCGCTGTATCCAAGCATACAGGCCAAGGTGGGGCAGAGTGGGGATTCAATATACACTGCTGAAAAAATTATGGAACAGATGAATGATTGCCAGGCACAGGGGCTAGGGTCTTAGGTACCACACTCTCAAGGTTCCGACTAAGTTATTATATTGGCGAGGTATCTTTTCTAATATTCTTCAAACTATATCAGTGACTCACCTTCGTCCTCAATTTCCTCTTAAGGCTGGCTGATGCCTTTAACTTTTACTTTTGTGTCATGCATTGATGTTATTCCCTCCCTAGTCTTCTACTCCATAGGGTTTCTTTTTCTCATAGAATTATCATCTCTCGCTTGCAAGATTAAGAAATGACATACTTAAAGAATACCAGATTAATCTGTCCTCATTTTTTTTTTCTCAGCTAGGGCTTAAAAAAGAGCCTTTTGAAGAGCCTTCAAATCAACAGTAATTTCAAATTTTCACAACATAAAGAGGCAGACTACAAAGTGAATTTGACACTTTGAAAAATGCTGTAAGCCTCCCAGTAGACGGATGAACATGCTTCCACTTCATGAACGCCTGTTTGATAAGCATTCCATAAATATCGATGTCAGGGTTGTTAAGTAATTAATATTAACCTATTGAGAAAGCGTTTCTTTTCTAGGTGGTTGATTTCCAGTGGGGAGACTAATGAAATATTAAAGACCATGTGAGATGTATTCTATAATTACAGCTTCTAGCTGTATTTACAAATGATGTGTCTACATGCAGTGAAATAATAACACGGTATTAATCTACTTTTATTCCTATCCAGAATATATAGATTTTTTTCAATCGGAACCTTTTCTGCCTAAGCTTGTCTACAGTTACTTATTACCTTTCACAATTCTCCTCATAGACTCCTTCTTGTTTCTGCAATGATTTGAGATGCTACCATTCTGTATTTTTATGCCTCTCTTTTTTCTGGTTCTTGAAATCATCTTGAGTTGTTTCCATCAGTTCCTATTACTTATGTTATTTATAGAATAAACTCATTTTGAGACATCAATATGGCCCATCCCTAGTTAATTGAGTGCTTAGGCCTTGGGGTTTGGGGAAAATATTATCATGTAAATGTTTATATAATCTGAGTGTTATCTGGGGCACTCTTGCCCCTTAACATCTTCTTAGGATTAACCGGAACCGCATTCCACACCCTGTAGGAAGGTCTAATGCCCTCTCTAGCATTTGTGTAGATTCTCAGGGGCCTTAATTTCTTAATTTCTTTTAGTCTTCTCTGGACCTAGTCTTATATTTCTAGTTGGTTCTTATTTTCCATTCTGCCTTTTTTGTGGTTCACTATTTCCCTTCTTCATGCTGGTATTGACCCTAAAAGAACTCAACCACACTTCCCCCGCTTCACATGCACATATATAGGTGTGTACATGTGTTTATACACAATACATATGTGTGTATATAGTACACATACATGTATGTGTACATATATAACACATATATGAGTGTGTGTCTTCTTCTTCTTCTTCTTTTTTAAATCACCAAAGGTCTCTGTATATTTGGCAAGCTGAGGTTTGGTTAAACAAATGGGAGATTCAGCACCAAAGTTAGATTAAAAGAAAACACCTGTTCTTGAAAGTTTTTCTAGTCTTCCAGCTGCTTGCCCATGATTTCCCTTCTCTATCCCCTTCTGTCCTCTATGTCCCCTTCCTCTCAGGAACAAACTTCCTCAAATTCTTCCCAATATCTATGCAGGGCAATCTAAGTTTCTCCACCCTATTCCAAACACCCACAACCCCTGGCTTTTCTTTGTAAATACAAGAACCCAGTCAAAGCTTAAGAATCACTGTGTGCAAGAGCTCACACCACTATATTCTTTGATAATCCTCCTCATTCTCTGCTGGTGGGTGGGTCATGCCTGGTTTTGGCTCTTTCATTACACTCAATCCTCAAGCAGAAACTATCGGATACCTTCAGATTTTCCTAGCTCCTCAAGAGCACATGAATAAGGCAGTTTTAATTTTCCCCTTTATTTTTCTTTATGTATTTATCTTTTGCTGTAAAAATATATCACACTTACTGTGATTTTAGATTATTGACCTTATGAAATAATTGAAAGGAAGAATTTCAGAAGCATCCTTGCTGACCTTGCTAAATATTTATATGACTTAAGTGGATTCAAGCAGGATTATTTCTGATGCAAAGAACCTTGAATTGTTTTTAGTATATAAAATGCTATGACTTTCACGTGTATGTTGAAAGAGGATTCGATTTGCTGTTTAAAAAGGGAGAAATAAATTTGAATAGGACATTTACCTTATACAGTATGGAAGAAATGTTTCAAAAATCAAATAAAATATGCTTATTAAAAGCAGAAGAAACTTGCCTTTTATTCTCCAAAAACCAAGGAGGAGGATTAATCTACTAATGATTTAGAAGCTCTACTTTCTTCCATTCAAGGCAGAGTCCTCAGTAGCTACCCACTTGAGGACTCGCCCAATCAATACCTGCAAGAAGGAAAATCACTCCTCAGACTCGACCCCCACAATCAAAGGCTCAAGCACACTTCAGTCAAGGCTCCTTTTACAAAGTCCAGTGTCAGATGGAGAGCTCCTAAATCTCGTTGTTCAGTGAATTGGACCGGGCATGATGGCTTTTCTGATAAGAGCATTCTTAACTTTAGGTTCATTTAGTATTTTAAACTAGGAAAAGTGTACAAAATGGAGTCTCTACAAGTGTTTACACATTAATGAACATTCTAGCACTTGCTAACTAGGCAAACATTGTTTAAGGAGAAACTGCATGTAGACACTGGTAGTGTAGCCTCTGCATCAAGATGTGAGAAGTGGGTACAGTGTTGATAGACAGCAGACACTAAACAGGTTTGGGGGTAGAAGGAATTCCCTTTATACAGAGATAACTGCTAAACCTTTTGCTAAGTTATGTGTTCATCTATGTAACAATTTTTTAAATGTTTATTTTTTTTGAGAGAGAGCACATGTGAGCAGGGGAGGGACAGAGAGCAAGAGAGGAAGAGAGAGAATCCCAAGCAGCCTCTGCACTGTCAGCATGTAGCGCAATGCAAGACTTGATCCCATAAACCATGAGATCATGAACTGAGCCAAGATGAAGAGCCAGACACTTAACAGCTGAGCCACCCAGGCACCCCTATAACATGTTTTTGTTGCATCTTACAGTACAGTTATTGTGATTCTGAGGAGACAAAAGTCCAAAGATATATATTAGCTAGAATTCTTGGTTGCAAGTAGCAGAATATAATTCAAATACCTTATGCACAAAAGGGAATTTATTGGCTTATATAACAGGGAAAGGCAAAATGTACTTGTTTCTCATATACTGATCCAGGGGCTAAATTATTTGGGCTCCATTTCCATATTCTAACTGTTCATCTTTCTCTAGGGTTAGTTTACCTTCATGGACATGCTCTTTTCATGAGATGGGAAAGGTGAGTGGTGGTGATCTAAGACCTCTATTGTGATAGCATTCAATCCAAAAGTGAAAGAGGGACCTTGTCTTCCAAGATCCATATATAAATATCATGGAAAAGGCTATTTAATTACATGACTATGCTTACATCAGCCATTGTTGTTGAGGGGATATGGTACCGGAATCTGCCAGGCCTGTCTTTATAGGCCCAACTCTGTTGTAGCAGGTAGACAGAGCACTATGATGGAACCACATGGAATGAAGGGATAGCACTTCCACGATGGAAAGAATGGTTCCCAGCAGACAAAGAGAACTGATGCCCATAATAAAAAATAGCTGGTTCCTCAAGGAACTCAGAATGGTGAGGGAGAGGGATGTATATGGATCAGATGAAAGCTACTAAAGAGCAGATAAGCACAGAGCACTATGTTAAAGAGAATGGGGGCCTAGAACTCAGATTTGGATGATGGTTTCTTAGTTGAACCTTGGTGGACAAATAAATAGGGGATGTCAGTGAAGGGGGGGTGCAGAATAGATTTTTGGCATTAGAATAGCATAACCAAAAACAGAGAGATGAAAGAACATACAGGCCATTTGAGGAGTTCTATTTTGGGAAGGCTCCACTGCAGCATCTTTTGGAGGATTTTCAGGAGAAAAGGCTAAAGAAGTATACAGGACTAGACTATGAAGGAATCTCTGTGACTCGCAAAGCATCTAACGTAGTTAAAGTCAGAGAGTTATTTGATCCAAGTTTGTGTTTTATGGCAGCAGGTGAAGAATAGACCGGAAGGCACATGGATTGGAGGGAGAGACCTTAGGCAGTAATCAGAGGGAGAAATGGTGAAGACCTAATTTAAGTAAAGCAATTTAGGAGACATTATTTATTTTTTCTTTTAATGTTTATTTTTGAAGGAGCACAAGTGGGGGAGGGGCAGAAAGAGAAGGAGACAGAGGATCCTAAGTGGGCTCTGCACCGACAGCAGTGAGCCCAATGTGGGGCTTGGACTCACGAACTGTGAGATCATGACCTGAGCTGAAGTTGGATGCTCAACTGACTGAGCCACCCAGGTGCCCTTTTAGGAGACATTATTGATAGGACTCGACAAACTGATTGAATGTGGTCAGTGAGAGGAAAGGGAGAAGTCTGAGATGACTACACGTTTTCTAGCTTTGGTAACTTGGCAGATGGTGTTGTAAATCACCATTTTAAAGAACGAGGAGAGGGGCACCTGGGTGGCTTAGTCGGTTAAGCGTTCGACTTCTGCTCAGGTCATGATCTCATGGTTCGTGGGTTTGAGCCCCAAGTCGGGCTCTGTGCTGACTGCCAGCTCAGAGCCTGGAGCCTGTTTCAGAGTCTGTGTGACTCCCTCTCTCTCTGACCCTCCCCTGCTCACACTCTCTTTCTATCTCTCCTAGTAATAAAAAAAAAAAAAATAGAATGAGGAGATTTTTGGTAGATCACGAATTTTGGTTTGGCAATTCATCTCTATGATGCAAACGTGAAGTGTCCCCAGAAGTTAAATGGACTCATGAGAGAGATTGCAGAGAATACTCTTGTCAGCAGTAGAAACAGGGACAAGGTGACTTCTCAGGATCCGTTACGCCCACCCCAGTGAATAGTGTGTCGCTAATTACTTTTAACCATATTTACGTTCCTTCTGTCAGAAGTTCCTGTGACCTTTGTTATAGCTGACCCAGCTCTGATACAGCTTGTTCTTATATCTGTGGACCTTGAACAGGAGAGAATTTTAATATTATGCTTTATTGATTTAGTCTTGATAATTTAGGGATAGAAGCCTGGTGATAGAAAGAGGAGAGTGGTGCTTAATCATTCCATTCCACAAAATGTAATCAAAGGCTAGCTTTAGTTTTTTTCCAGCAGGCAGTCACTTCATTTATAGTTTTTCTTCATAATGATCACCTCTGACACTTCAAAGTATGCCAAGTATGATCTGAATTTTCTTGTCTGACCGACAACACCATGAACAACTTGATCTGGCCCATCTTTCCAACCCCATTTCATGTCACTCCCTCATGTAGATATGCAGCTCTTATTAAGGTGGTCTGACCTTCAAATGGCACTGTGACAAAAGGCCTGGAACACACTGGCACTTAAAAGCTTACTGAATTTTTGAAAGGAAAATTAGAGAAAATCAAATGAATCTTTCCTTCTTTTTGAAATGATTATTCTTTTTCTGATTAAATCATGTTTTCATGGTAAAAATTAAAACACATAAAGAGTAAAATAAAAATGACTTAAAATTTCATTGCCTATGATTAACTATTTTATAACTTTTAGGTGAATTTCTTTCCAATTTCCCCTATGTATGTAGAAGCATATGTGTGTACATATATACACACACACATATGTGCATACATACACACACATGAATCTCATTATATAAAATGTTGAATTCCTTTCTTCTCACTTAGCATTTATCCCAAACTTTCTCCCAGTCTTTGAGTACTCAAGAAAAATATGTTTTTTAATTATCTGTATAAATATCTATCAATTAGGTATACAGTTTACTTACCATTCTCTTGTAGTTAGATATTTAGGGTGTTTCTAGTTTTTGTAAATGATAAATATCTTATAAATATCCTCATAGGCAAATTTTATCAGCATTTCTGGTTATTTCTTCAGATAAATTCTTAAAAGTAAAATTTTGGAGGTGCCTGACTGGCTCAGTCAGTAGAGCATGTGGCTCTCAATCTTCGGGTTGTGCGTTTGAGCCCCACGTTGGGTGTAGAGATTACTTAAAAATAAAATATTAAAAAGGGCACCTAGGTGGCTCAGTTGGTTGAGCATCTGACTCTTGCTTTTGGCTCAGGTCATGATCCTAGGGCTGTTGGATTGAACCCCATGTTGGGCTCCATACTAAGGATGGATCCTGCTTAAGATTCTCTCTCTCCCTCTCTCTGCCTCCTCCCTGCTTGTGTACTCTCTCTCTCAAATTAAAAAAACATTTTTAGAAGGAGGCAAGATGGCAGAGAAGTAGGGAGCTCCATACATTTCACTCATCCCCATCTCTCAAATGGAGAAGGCCTGAAGCTGTAGGAACCCTTACAGAATTGCAGGAGTTTGGGAGGAAAAGGGACAGAGTCCGCTGAAAAAACAACCTTATAGGTGCAGGAATGCAAACTGAGGAAGATAAAAATGGGTGGGACCAGATATAAGGAGGGAGGGGTGGGAGCCTTCTTTGTGGGGAGCTGCGGTGAGTCAAGGCGAAAAGAAAGAACAGCTGAAACTGCTCAAAGAACTGTCTCTCTCTCTGGAGAAGAGAAAAACCTCGGCTTGGGACAGAGAGTGATCCAGTTTCTAGCTGTGGAGCTGACTTTGAGTTGGACGCCCCAGTCCCAGGCAGCGCCAGGGAAACTACTCTGTTTTTCAGATCGATCCTGAGGGGAAGCTGCTCCTCCACTCTTCCTGCTCGATCCCCAGCAGAGGAGCAGCCGGCTTGAAACTGCTCGGAAGGACTTGGCCTGCGGGTTTGTATTTTGGATGGTATCAATAAAGCATACGACTAAAATCTGGAAATGAGGCATGGCCTGAGACATAGAACATGGCCCACCTTGGCTATGCCCATGGTACAGGGAGATCAGATCCAAAAGAGTGATTTGCAATGCTTGGTTCAAAAACGGACTGGGGTGCTGCCATTTTTCTCCCCACAATCACCAAGGTGGGACCTCAGGGAGTGGCCTGCAGGATGCAGTGGAGGCTAAGACCTGCCTACACCAAACCACGCCCATCCCTGCTAGAGAGCTGCTTTTTTTTTTTTAACCGAGGCCGGGGCAAGACCAACATGGATGCACTGCCGTGATTAATTCTAAATCAATTCTTTCTATTCAGATATACTTTCACTTGTCTCATTTGTATCCCTCTCCTCGCACGCTAGACATTGGTTTGATTAAAATATTAGATTTAATCCATTCTCTGGATCTATATTCTACACCTCCACCTCTACCTTTCTGTCTCTCTCTCTCTAATCAGACTATATAGTTTCTCTGAGTAACATTATCTTCCTTACTTTCTCCTCACCTCTTACCATATTCTCCTTGTTCTCTCTCTGAATTAAGCCCTTAGTCTCTCTGCCTGGTCATTGTGAAAAGGCGAATTTCACTTTCATCACTCCCTGTCATTTACCTCTTTGTATATGCTGTTTCATCAGCACTGCATACACCCTGCTCTTTATTTGTAGCTGGGAATCTGGTTTTATATTTTAGACTGTCCTTTGTCTTTTGGGTTTTTTTCTTTTTTCTTTATTTTTCTTTTTATTATTTGTTTTTCCTCCTTCATCTTCTTTTCCTTTATTTTTCCTTCTTTTTTTCTTTTTCTTTTTGCCTTTTGGTTTGCTTGTTTCTTGGATTTGTCTGTGTGTTTGTGTGCCTTTGTTTCCTGTGTGTCTGTCTGTATGTTTTCATTTCCAGGGCTACCTCAAAAAACAAGCTAAAGTACACATGGCAGAGAGTCTCAAATACCACTATGAGTAGGGAAATAAAATAACCAGTCTCAACAAGAGAGACCAAGAGACATCATTCAAAGAAAACTTCCTGAATGGAAAGGCCCTGGACAGTCAAAGAGCCTTCTTTAATACAGCAGTACTTGCAGGTGCAGAGTGCAGAACAAGCTTTTAATACTAAAAGACAAAAAGCTAGCCAAAATGATGAAATGGAAGAACTCTCTTCTAAAGAAATTCCAGGAAGAAATGTCAGCAAAAGAACTGCTCAAAACAGGTATAAGCAACATAACTGAACAAGAATTTAGAACAACTGTCATAATTGCTGGGCTTGAAAAAAGCATGGATGACATCAGAGAAACTATTGTGACAAAAACTTGAGATTAAAAATAGTTGTGATGAATTAATTTGCTATAAATGAGGGGCATACTAAAATGGAGGTGTCCAATGCACTGACTGAAGAGGCAGAGAGGAGAATAGGTGAATTAGAACACACAATTATAAAAAAACAGGAAGCTGAGAAAAAGAGAGATAAAATGATCCAGGAACACGAAAGGAGAGTTTGAGAGCTCAGCGATACAATCAAACAGAACAATAACTGTATCATAGAAATACCAGAAGAGGAAGAGAGAGAGAAAGGCACTGAAGGAGTCCTGGAACAAATTATAGCAGAGAACTTCCCCAATCTCGGGAAGGAAACAGACATTGAAATCCAAGAGGCATAGAGAACTCCCCTCAGAAGTAACTTGAATCGATCTTCTGCATGACATATCATAGTGAAATTGGCAAAATGTAAGGATAAAGAGAGAATTCTGAAAGCAGCTAGTGATAAAAAGGCCCTAATATACAAAGAGAGACCTATCAGAGTGATTACAGAACTATTTACAGAAAGTCAACAGGCCAGAAAGGAATGGCAGGAATCTTCAATGTGATGAACAGGAAAAATGGGCAGCCAAGAATCCTCTCTCCAGCAAGCCTGTCATTCAGAATAGAAGGAGAGATAAACATCTTTCCAAATAAACAAAAATTGAAAGAATTCATCACCACTAAACCAGCCCTACAAGAAAAGCTGATAGGGAATCTATGAGAAAAATGTTACAAGCAATGCAAGATACCAGAGACACTATCACAAGCATGAATCCTACAAAGGACACAATGACTTGAAACCCATATTTTTCAATAATAACACTGAATTTAAATGGACTAAATGTTCCAATCAAAAGATATAGGGTAGCAGAATGGATTTAAAGAAAAACACACACCAAAATCTATCTATTTGCTATCTACAAGCAACTCATTTTAGACCTGAGGACACCTTCAAATTGAAAGTAAGGGGATGGAGAAATATCTATCATGCTACTGGAAGTCAAAAGAAAGCTGGAGTAGCTGTACTTATATCAGACAAACTGGACTTTAAAGGAAAGGCAGTAACAAGAGATGAAGAAGGGCATTATATAATAATTACAGGGTCTATCCATCAGGAAGAGCTAACAATTATAAATGTCTACACACCGAATATGAAAGCACCCAAATACAGAAAACAATCACAAACAGAAACAATATTATGGATAAGAATGTGCTAACAGCAGGGGACTTTAATACTCCACTTACAGCAACAGATAGATCAACTTGACAGAAAGTCACTAAAGAAACAATGGACTTGAATGACACATTGGACCAGATGGATCTGACAGATATATTTAGAACTCTACACCCTGAGGCCATGGAATTAACTTTCTTCTCAAGTGCGCATGGCACATTTTCCAAGATAGATCACATACTGGGACATAAAGCAGCCCTCAATAAATATAAAAGAATTGAGATCATACCATGCATGCTTTCAGATCACAATGCTATGAAACTCGAAATCAACCACAGGAAGAAGTCTGGAAAAACCTCCAAAAACATGGAGGTTAAAGAACACCATACTAAAGAATGAATGGGCTAATCACTCAATTAGAGAAGAAATTAAAAAATATATGGAAACAAATAAAAGTGAAAATACAACAATTCAAACTCTATGGGATGCGGCAAAGGCAGTCCTAAGAGGAAAGTACATTGCACTCCAGGCCTATTTCAAGACATTAGAAAAAGTGCAAGTACAAAATCTAACAGCACACCTAAAGGAACTAGAAGGAGAGCAACAAGAGCACCCCAAACCCAGTAGGAGAAGAGAAATAATAAAAATCAGGGCAGAGATACAATATAGAATCACAAAAACAGCTGAACAGATCAATGAAACCAAGAGTTGGTTTTTTGAAAAAATAAACAAAATTGACAAACCTGTAGCCAGGCTTCTCAAAAAGAAAAGAGAGAGCACCCAAATCGACAAAATCATGAATGAAAAGGGACTTATTACAACCAACCCCTCAGAAATACAAGCAATTACCAGGGAATACTATGAAAAATTATATGCCAACAAACTGGACAACTTAGAAGAAATGGACAAATTCCTAAACACACACTCACTACCAAAATTCACGTGGGAAGAGAGAAAATCTGAACAGATCCATAACTAGTGAAGAAATTGAATCAGTTATCAAAAAACCTCCCAATAAATAAGAGCTCTGGGCCAGATGGCTTCCCTGGGGAATTCTACCAGACATTTAAATCAGAGTTAATACTCATTCTTCTCAAGCTATTCCAAAAAATAGAAATCGAAGGAAAATTTCCGGACTCATTCTATGAAGCCAGCATCACTTTGATCTCCAAGCCAGACAGAGACCCAGCAAAAAAAGAGAACTACAGGCCAATATCCCTGCTGAACACGGATGCAAAATTCCTCAACAAGATACTTGCAAATCGAATTCAACAGCACATAAAAAGAATCATCCACCACGATCAGGTGGGATTCATTCCTTGGTTACAGGGCTGATTCAATATTCTCAAATCAATCAATGTGATACATCACATTAACAAAAGAAAAGATAAAAACCATATGATCCTGTCGATAGATGCAGAAAATCATTTGACAAAATACAGCATCCCTTCTTAATAAAGACTCTAGAGAAAGTCGGGATAGAAGGAACTTACTTAAACATCATAAAAGCCATCTATGAGAAGCCTTCAGCTAACATCATCCTCAACGGGGAAAGACTCAGAGCTTTCCCCCTGAGATCAGGAACATGACAAGGAAGTCCACTCTCACCACTGTTGTTTAACATAGTGCTGGAAGTCATAACATCAGCCATCAGACAATAAAAGGAAATAAAAGGCATCAGAATTGGCAAAGAAGAAGTCAAACTTTCACTTTTTGCAGATGACATGATACTCTACATGGAAAACCTGATAGACTCCACCAGAAGCCTAGTAAAACTGATCCATGAATTCAGCAAAGTTGCAGGGTACAAAATCAACGTACAGAAATCAGTTGCATTTTTACACCAATAATGAAGCAACAGTAAGAGAAATGAAGAAACTGATCCCATCCACAATTGCACATAAAACCATAAAATACCTAGGAATAAACCTAACCAAAGATATAGTAGATCTGTATGATGAAAACTATAGAAAATTTATGAAGGAAATTGAAAAAAACACAAAGAAATGGAAAAACTTTCCATGCTTATGGATCAGAAGAATAAATATTGTTAAAATGTCATTACTGCCAGCAATCTACACATTCAATGCAATCCTAATCAAAACTGCACCAGCATTCTCAAGACTAGAACAAACCATCCTAAAATTTGTATGGAACCACAAAAGACCCCGAATAGCCAAAATAATATTGAAGAAGAAAACCAAAACGGGAGGCATCACCATCCCAGACTTTAGCCTCTACTACAGAGCTGTCATCAAGACGGTATGGTATTGGCACAAAAACAGACACATAGACCAATAGAATAGAATAGAGAACTCAGAATCGGACCCACAAATGTATGGCCAACTAATCTTTGACAAAGCGGGAAAGAGTATCCAATGGAAAATAGACAGCCTCTTTTACAGATGGTGCTGGGAGAACTGGACAGCAAGATGCAGAAGAATGAAACTAGATCATTTTCTCACACGATACACCAAAATAAACTCAAAATGGATAAAGGACCTGAATGTGAGATGAAACTATCCAAACCCTAGAGAAGATAGCAGGAAGCAACTTCCTTGACCTCAACCACAGCAACTTCTTGCTTGACACATCCCCAAAGGCAAGGGAATCAAGAGCAAAAATGAACTATTGGGATCTCATCAAGATAAAAAGCTTCTGCACAGCAAAGGAAACAATCATTAAAACGAATAGGCAACTGACGGAATGGGAAAAGACAGTTGCAAATGACATATTAGGTAAAGGACTAGTATCCAAAATCTATAAGAAACTCACCAAACTCCACACCCAAAAAACTAATAATCCAGTGAAATGCAGACCAAAACCACATTGAGATACCACCTAACACCAGTCAGAGTGGCTAAAATGAACAAATCAGGAGACTCTAGATGCTGGAGAGGGTGTGGAAAAATGGGTACTCTCCTACATTGTTCGTGGGAATGTAAACTGGTGCAGCCCCTCTTGGAAACAGTGTGGAGGTTTCTCAAAAAATTAACAATAGAACTCCCCTGTAACCCAGCAGTAGCACTGCTAGGAATTTACCCAAGGATACAGGAGTGCTGATGCATAGGGGCACATGGACCCCAATGTTCATAGCAGCACTCTCAACAATAGCCAAAACATAGAAAGGGCCTAAGTGTCCATCAACTGATGAATGGATCAAGGAGATGTGGTTTATCTATACAATGGAATGCTACATGGCAAAGAGAAAGAAAGAAATCTGGCCATGTGTAGCAACGTAGATGGAACTCAAGGGTGTTATGCTGAGCGAAATAAGTCAAGCAGAGAAGGACAGATACCATATGTTTGCATGTATACGTGGATTAGGAGGAACTTAACTGAGGACCATGGGGGAGGAGAAGGGGAAAAATAGTTGGGGAGAGGGATGGAGGCAAACCATAAGAGACTCTTAAATACAGAGAACAAACTGAGGGTTGATGGGGGCGGGGGAGAGGGGAAGCGGGGTGATGGGCATGGAGGAGAGCACTTGCGGGGATGAGCACTGGGTGTTATATGGAAACCAACTTGACAATAAACTATTTAAGAGAAATAAACATTAAAATTTTTTAATTAAAAAATTAAAAAATGAATAAAATATTAAAAAATAAATAAAGCATAAAAGTAAAATTCTGGATCAAAATATTTTTGACATTTAAAACAATCTTTAATTTACCTAGCCAAATTGCTTCTAGAATAATTTTATCCACTTATATTCACATTAAATTATATGAGAATGATTATTATTAAATTGCTTTAGAATGATTAATTTTCAGGATATTTAAGCATATGTTGGGTTAAAAACTGTGCTGGTAAGTTTTGTGTGTATGTGTAACTTTATTAAATACTCAGATAAGTTGGAGAATAATTTATATTTTAATGATATTTAAACTTCCAAGACTACATTTCTCTGTTTATTCCAGTGTTATTTTTAGTTCTTTAAACTTTTAAAGTATTCGGGGCACCTGGATGGCTCAGTTGGTTGAGTGTCTGACTTTGTCTCCCATGATCTCCCAGTCTGTGAGTTTGAGCCCCACATCGAGACCCACATTTAGCCCCCACATCAGGCTCACTCCTGTCAGCACAGGGCCTGCTTCAGATCCTCTGTCCCTCTCTCTCTCTGCCTCTCTCCTGCTTGCTCTCTCTCTCAAAAATAAATAAATGTTTAAAATTTTAAAGGTTTCACCTATAGGTAAATTACACACATTTCTTGTTAAAGTCATTCCTAGGTATTTCTTTCTTTTTTTCTTTTATAGTTTATTGTCAAGTTGGTTTCCATATAACACCTAGTGGTCATCCCAACAAGTGGAGGGCACCTCCTCCATGCTCATCACCCCTTTCCCCCTCTCCCCCATCCCCATCAACCCTCAGTTTGTTCTCTGTATTTAAGAGTCTCTTATGGTATGCCTCCCTCCCTCTCCTTAACTATTTTTTCCCCTTCCCCTCCCACATGGTCCTCTGTTAAGTTTCTCCTCTTCCACATATGAGTGAAAACATATGGTATCTGTCCTTCTCTGCCTGACTTATTTTGCTCAGCATAACACCCTCAAGTTCCATCCATGTTGCTACACATGGCCAGATTTCATTGTTTCTCATTGCCATGTAGTATTCCATGGTATAGATAAACCACATCTTCTTGATCCATTCGTCTGTGATGGACACTTAGGCTCTTTGCATGTTTTGGCTATTGTGGAGAGTGCTGCTATGAACATTGGGGTACATGTGCCCCTATGCATCAGCACTCCTGTATCCCTTGGGTAAATTCCTAGCAGTGCTACTGCTGGGTCATAGGGGAGTTCTATTGTTAATTTTTTGAGGATTAGGTATTTATTTCTACTGTTACTAAGAATGGTATATTTTCCCATTGTATTTTTTAACTAGCTCCTCTGCCACATAAGAAAGCAATTGATTTTAAAACATTTAGTTTTTAAAATCTCCTTCCCATCTTGTAAAAGAAAGGGGACAGGGAAAAGAGATGCTCTGACTATCTTCCAAACATGCTTTGCAGCTTATTCTCCTCTAAATTTCCTTCATATGATCTGGCAGTCCTAGAAAGCCCTGCTAATGCTTTTCCACCTAGGAAATTCTTAACAATGAGTAAGAGACTGTGGTGGTCTGTCTGAACTCATCTGCATAAAGAATGCAGGTTCTGGGACCCCAAAGGAGCACCTGCCAGATGTGCTTGGCACCCCCGCCAGTGCTGTTTCTCGCTCTTGTCAGGCTCTGTGGCATCTCTGCAATTGCCAATACCAGCAAACGAAGAGAAGAAGGAATGCCTGGTCATACCTCCCACCTGCTGACTCTCTGTGAGGCACAAGAACCTACACTTCTTGGCCCTCCAGCCACGGTAAAGCAATCTCCTTGTGTAAGCCCGGAGTTCAGCCCCTCCAGCCAGCCATTTCCTCTGATGTGATTGTGGTGTTTATTTACCTCTTGTCTGTTAATTCCAAAACAACTCTTCTGTGTTCTGCTCTGTGACGCTGAGCTCAGGGTCTGCAAACTGTAGTTCTCAGAAACCCTTGCCAGTTGGCTCCCGATTAGCCGATGGACTGCCAATGAGAAGAAATGGAGGGGGACTGGGAGATGGTAGGAAAAAGAAGGGACTTTCTATTTCTAACGTCAGTGTCACTGGAGCAGAGCAGCACCAAGGTGTGGCTGTGGCTCCCAGCCCCCAACTTCATCTGGTGCTTTCCAAAACAGCTGTGCTATTCCCTCTTACAAGTATCAGCACCATGCAGCCTCACCCTTCCTTGAGGTCTGAGCATACTCTCCTTCCTTCCCCTTCTACTCATCCCTCCCCTTCCCTGCCCTCTCTCTCCTAGTTAATGCTTCATCCTTCAGATTTCAGCTCAAGCATTGCCTTCTCAGATCATGATGCTGTTCCAGGCACATCTGCGGAGGGTAAGCTTGTCCCTCTCACGTGAAAACCAACTAACAACTAGTCAGGAGGTACTTTGGGGCTTTATGAGTATGTGACTATGGGGCTTGGTATGGGCTCTTGGCTCTAATTGTACACATGTTTTTTATACTTCTTTTCTATCATCTCCAAACCTTAAGTATTAAATACTGGCTGACTTCATTTCCTTTCCTATTATTTATTCCACACAACCTGCCTTTCTTTACTGTCCACTAGACTATACATTTTCATGGGTGAAGAGATCGTATCTATTTTATTCATCTATCAGCAGTAGATAACATATGCAATGAATATTTTTTCAAGGAATGAGTGAATGATTTGGCTACAATTGCCATTTCTAAGGCCATTAGTGATACACCATTTACCAAATGAATGATGGACACCTTCAGACCTCACTATCATACTCTGCTGGTATTAACGCTTTAACCCTTTGCTTTCAGTACTTCTCTTTCCTGGTTCTCTTCCTATTGCTCTTGCTCCTACTGCTCAGTTGTCTCAGTAGCGTCTTCATAAAGGCCCCACCATATCTTTCCTTAATTCTCCAGTTGAGCCTCTGCAGAGACCAGATGTTTTCCAGGAGTTAATGATAGATTACTCAACGAATTTGTGCCATCCTTCTGGGATGTGGTACTGTTTCTGATTTACTCTTTCAGCTGAGCTGGAGGTAGGGCGTTTTCAGAGACCTCTACTTGACTTGACCCAGTATGGTAGCTTTTGTCCCACAGATCAAGGACTCAATAGGGGAGTTGCACCAAGTATATCAAACCCAGTGGAACATTCAGGGATGGGGAAATGGCCACTGGATGGGCCCATGGGTCCAGTGTAAACTAGACCTTGGCCAGGATTTCATCCATTACCTGGTCCCTGTAGTTCCCTACTCTAAGAGAGGGGCCATGATGATTGTTCAAAACTCTTAGTATTCATGCCAACTGTGTCCAACAGTTCTTGAAATGTTTGAATATTTCCTTTTCCTAAGTACATAGTTGCCCAAGTTCATGGCCATATGTCCCTCTGGAGAAGGAATGGGAAAATCATTACCATGTATATTTGCTTGGGTGTTGCAGGGTCCTTCCTCCTGGAGATCTGGCCTCCTGTTGAGTTAGTGAGTCTGTGCCTGAAAACAGATTAAAGTCCGGAAACTAGGGATTGTGAGTTTTTATTAGGGTAACTGCCTTCAGTCTGCTATTATCCATCCTTGATCACTTGGGAGGTAAAAGCTGATTAAGACCGCTTTTAGCTGAGGAATGCCATATTCTATCAGGTGTCTTAATAAATCTTTGTGGGTCAACCCCTTTTGGCTGCCACAGCAACCATGGTCTCCTTAGGATAATTATGTCCCTTTGACTTCTGGTAGTTAAGCACCACCCCTAACCTCTACTGTTTTGTGGGGGTTTATTATACCCATTGCTATGTGAGTCTATTTCTGAAATGGCCTCTCTTACTAATAGCCCTGGCCTGCTGTGCAACGCTCTGGAATATTTTGATGATGCCCAGAAGAATTGGGAGTCGCTGAAGAGTTTTTAAACAGGGGGTAAGAAGGTCAGATGTGTGTTTTAGAGACATTAGCTTGGCAGCTTTCTGACATTCTCACCACAACATTCTTTCTGTTCTTCATAAATGGTGTATCTTGGCATTCTCGTGGAGAACAATCATTTGGTGAGTCTTCTGGCCTTGCTTATTATATCCATTCCAGCATGCCTACATCTGTGAACCTTTTAATCACTTTCTCAACCATCTGGCACAGCAATTCTGAAATTTTCAGATCACTTAATGGAGTCCATTGCTTTTTCCAATGCTTTTTGGATTTGTCCAAGAAGTGAGTTTGTATTATCTCTTAGAGTCCTTGCTGAGGTGTTAAATCCTGTATTTTGGCAGAATGTTCCCAAATAAATAAACCAACCCATCCCTACCCATCATGTTCTAGCCCCCTTGACCACACACCTTCAGAATCCAGCCAACACCTACTCTCCAGCTCCTCCTGGTACATGTTGGTTATGTCTTATAGCATCTTTGGAGAATAGTGGGAATAGTCCTCTTCCTCCCTTATTAGTCCTAGTATATCTCCAGTTGGATTACATTGTGAGCTACTTCTAGTTAGAGCCTACTGGCAGGGTGAGAAGGAAGAGGGCAATGATACTGTGAGGGAGACATGCTGTCTTTCAGGTCAGAGGTCTCTGCATCTTGTTCAAGAAAGAGGGATTCTCACTCTTACTAGGGAGAGTGGGACATTTCTGAAGGCTGAGAGGGTTCAGAGGAGTCTAAGAGTTCAAAATTTGAAGAGACATTTAGCTGGATAATCCTGTGTCAGGTCTCTTTCCCCCCCCTCCCCCAAATAGAACCTTGTCTCTGTATAACAGGTGTGGTTTGATTT